>JAJEJO010001337.1:33080-121083 GCA_020662805.1 Glaucomys volans | reverse complement strand
AGAGAGAGAGAGAGAGAGAGAGAGAGAGAGAGAGAGAGAGAGAGAGAAGCACAAGCAGTGTATTTTCATAAAGTTAATTTAGGGTTATGTCAGTCATTCCATTTTCTGTCAAAATATGGTACACAGAGTTATTGATTGTTTACACATCCTAATGAACATCATTCTCATCTACTACATTAATGACATCATGCTATCTTGATTTTGTGAGCAGGTGGTAATAAATAGCTGAATACATCTGTTATATATCTGTGTGTACACACACTCACACACACACACATTTATATCATTTATATACCACACATAAAACCTCAGAATTTAGAGCTCTTCCTCAATGGCAAAATTTCATGTAGTGATTAAGGGCAGGGCTTTTCAAACCAAAGTGTGTAGGCACAAAAGTATTTGAGATTTTTTTAAAAATGTTTATGTAATTCAGTAGGTTTTGTAATGTCTTGTTTTGCTGAATAATTATCTTTATCGTAGTAGCTTTGGTCTCCAAGTGATATTTGATCAAAGCATTTTTCATGAGTTGATTCTTTTTCTTATAAATGTGAATGCAAATAGCAACTCCAAATTATGAAGTAGAAATAAGATGAACACAAGTAGAGTTTTAAGTAAGTTTTGTGATCATATGACTAAGATCACACAGGACTCCAAGTGCATTATACTTTTAACTTTATTTTTGTTTATAACCTCATAAATTGTCCACTTGGAGTGGTTGAGAGAAGATTCACAGATGTGTAGGAAATTCTGCTATTGGGCAAAAATGGTCTGTCATTGCATTACATTTCAGCCCCTTTCTTGGCTGGCCCTGAAAGATAATGGTAGAAGGAAATATTTACGTGAATATAAATTTTGTAGGACATCTGGTTGTTGTAGGACATCTTGTTTTTTATAAATGGAGAACTAACCATGTTAAAATTTATGCTAAATGATTTTGGTTTGTCCAGTTGGTAAGGGATAAAAAGAAAATGATTGCTAAGTTTTGATAAGAAAATATGATGAAAAGGGTGTGTGTGGAATTATCATTGAGTACGCAGATATTTGTGACTCTTGTAAAACTTCACTTACATTTTGGAGGAATCAATCCATAATGATGTGGGCAATATTTTCATTTTGTGGATGCTAGTGCACATCTTTTTTTTATTAATTTCTCTGTCTTAATAAATGGGCTCATGAAGGAAGTATCTATGGTTATAGACATTGAGGTTAGGCATAGGATTAACAAACATGATTTGTCTTCATCAAAGTATGGTTGATTGACACTGTTGAACCCCAAACTTGAAGAAAAGCAAAGGACAAGTCTAGACTCTGATGGTACCATTCCCCAATGAAGACACTAACCTACCTGGCAGGTTGAGTATATTGAATTCTTTCCATCAAATGTTTTCCATTGTTGAAGAGCCAAAAATTAGCTCTTGGCAGCATAGAAATTCTTATTCTAGGAGTAATTTTCATGTCATAATGGCAAAAATTTTGCCAGCATTGCCTTGTAAGGCCTTATTGAATTCCATATCATTGTCATGATATCCTGCCACAGTTTTAAGAGCAACTTCCATAGCAAAAAATGTGCAGCAATGGACTCTTGTCCCTGGGTCTCACAGCCAAGCAACATCTGTCAACAATGAGTCACTTACCTTCCACTTGAGCAAATTGAAGAGAAAAATTTTCATCAAGCTAAAAGTAAGTTATCATGGATAAAGGTTGAAATGACCCAAGCAACAAAAAAGGAACAGAGATTTGTTCTTTTCTTTTAGAACTTTTTATTGTATAAATACATCTAAAAGTTGCAATCAGTCCATTGACATTTTATATTTTCAAACTACCACTATTACAAAAGGACATCTTTCAGGATGATTATCTGTTTGGATTAACTTTAGCTGAACTTTATTTCAACTGACTTCTCAAGTTGGTTAGACCAGAACAGTGATGGTGTTCTCAAGGTGAAATAAAAAAGTGCAGATCTGTCAACTAAAATTCTCTTGATTAATGAGAGCATGGACAGTCATATAAGAGCAAAGTGTGGTTTGTTTTGTGTTGTTTTGTATCCCTGATTAACCCTTTGGGATCCAATAATAAAGAGTGAGGCAATTTATGGCTTTCATTATGTATTTGAAAAAAAAATACGCAATACCCATTTGAATCAGGATGTTTTGCTTATTGATAAGCATATGAATTAATACAAATTATTAAGCTCAAGTTTATTGCATTGATTTTGTTTCCTGGTTGTGACTTCTCTAAAATGTAGCCCACACACTAGTATAGTCTATAATTCCTAGAGTTATAAAAATCTGAGCTACAATAATCAGAACATAAAACACTGATTCAAGGAAACCAATATAGCTGGTCAGCAAAAACAAAATAGGAAACCAAATACTTGCAGAATCTCACTATCACCTTCTTTATGCATTATATTAAGATACTTGTTTTTAAAGATATCTAAAATATATTATTTTATATTTCTCTAGATACCATATATGTCTTTTATTGTAGCAACCTATTTAAGAATATTTTTCCCCTAAAGCAGAGTTCCAGCTTCATTGGGGTAGCTTACTTTTTATCTTTTTTCCCCCTGCCTTTTCTCTACATATAAGTGACATTTGATCTTCTTTGCTATCAAGTTTTGACAGTTGCTTTATTTTTGAGAACTAACAATATTCTTTAACTTCTTTTGAAAATTGACTTTGTTCATTATGCTTGCTAATCAGCTCAACCCTGCATTTGACGTCTTCAACCATTATTGTTACCTGCAAAATATGTAGATCTCAAAATTAAAATTTAAATAAAAGAAGGAGAGAAAGAGAGCCGTACTTTTCAGCTCTAATTATAATCTCTTCCTGTGCCAGATGACTGTCAACCTTGTCAATTATACCACTTTCTGTTTCTTCTTTTCTTTCCTCTGCATTATGATCATAAGTTGTAGAAAAAAGCATTCTCAATTGACTTTGTTGGCTAATAGTGGCAGAGCCTTTCCTGAGATATTTCATTTTGCTTTCCTCTCTAGTTTTCTTAGTCAGCAGGTAGTATTTCTTTTCATTGTCGAAATTTTACTCTCTATACTTGATAGATTAAATGCTCTTTTTGTGTCATAGTCTATAGCTAATGTGAACTTCACCTCCGTTCTTCTCATGCTGTTTTACCCTTTACAGCTGTAAACCCTTTTCTGTACCACAACCTTTTGCAGTTCTTTGAAGTCTCCTCATTTCCTGGCTCCCTAACTCAGGTCATGAAGCTGTATGGAGTGGGGGAGTGTTTCTGACTGCAGTATGGACCTTTCTTTGAAGATACACTTTTCATCTTTTTTCTAGATATCTACTAATTGGAGATCTGGAGAGGAACACAGAAAACAGATGCTGATGTCCAATTCAAAGATTTACTAAACCCACTGTAATTACTTTTTTATTTTCTTAACTCATACTAGATGCCTGTTATTACCTTGCTAAAGAGTAATTACGTTTTCAAGATTCAATGATAGTCATCAAATGTGTGACAATTTAGAATCAGAAAAATATTCATACTTTACAGAGATATTTAGCCTTTTTGAAGACTGATGATTTACATCAAATTAGTAATAAACACATTCAATGAAACAACACCATTCACCATTCTTTGCAAGAAATTGATGCAGAGACCATAAAAGTCATATGAATATTTAGTTTTTCAGTCTACTTATTTATATACATATGTAAATGCTTATTGATATTTCTATAAATTCAATTGATCTGTTTGTATAAAAAAATTAAATATTGAGAATTTAACCAAACATGAAGATGCTAATTTAGAATTCACTTTTAATGGACTATTTTGTAATTATACCCTACGTCCTCTTCCTCAATTGCTATTGTATGTTTTACATGTAGATATATATATATAAAATTAATATGTATGCATATATTCTTTAAAGTGACTTTCAGGTAGTTCAGTTACTGATTTTATTCTCCATTTTAAAAGAATTTAGAGCAACTCTTCATCCTTTGGTCTTTTGACATTTTTTCCTGTGCAAAGCATATATCATTCCCTCATACCAACCCCACTGCCACATACTAAAAGTTATTTTGTAACACTCTCCTCTCCACTGAACTCTAGACTTCACTTCCTATTTGTCATCTTTATCTAGACATTTAAAAGACTGTTTTAGCTTAAAATGTTGAAAGAGAACTCTTGATTTTCCCTAGTGGAAAAAAATTACTTAGTGATTAAAGAAGCTGGCATTTTCAAAGTATTTTTGCAAATATTATTTTGTTATTCTGTGCCAATGATTATAAAGCAAAATGTGCCAGGAGATGGTGGAGGAGAACAATGCTAAAATGCCCATGGCCTTAGCAACTGCTCCGATCTGGGCTCCAATTCCAATCCTATCATTTATAAATAGGATCCTTGGACATCGCTTAACTTTTCCGAGTCTCAAAATTAATTCATGTGCTCATTTCACTTTATGTTGGTGAAGATTAATGGAGATAAAATTAATAGAGTATATCATATAATAAGTGGTCAGTCCATTCTCAATTAAAAAAAAATATATTTCTTTCTAGAGTTCTGGTTGTAAGGAACTGACTTAATCTTGTGTGGACAATATTTATAAAACTGGACATAAATGAAATAATTAATTTCAGGAATTGAATACTAGAGTACAGGTGCTTAAGAGAAAGCACTTCACATTTACATTAGCTTTCTACCTGGAATAATTTCCAAACCCAGAATATGTAAGTGATTCCTGAGAACAGAGGTCTTGCTGGGCAGAAGCATCAGAACTAGAAACATAGACTTCCTGATGTAATGGAAACTTGCAGAGCAGAGCATCAGAAATTAGTAAACTGATCAGACAAGAACTAGAAAACTACTGAGGGGTTTCCCTGAGTTATTAGACTAATATCAAACCATGCAGCCATAGGACCAGATTTTTAGGAACTGGGAAATGAACATATTTTCAGAGATGGCAAAGTGTTAGTATTATTAAAGAGGGAAGAAAACCTTGGTGAATAGTGGACCTCTACCTGACTGACTGGCAAGTGTGCTAGGATGGGGTGAACATTATGGGCTACAGTAAGATCTAACACCATGCCTTGGAAGGATAAAACTGAGATGCTGGTAAATTTACTCTTGCCAGAACAAGTCTCCATGTTATTTAAAGAAAGACAACATAATACAGACTCTGAACAATTAGGCATCTACAGTGACTGTTAAATAATTGAAAGTGTCCATTAAAATAAATATTTGTCACACAAGGCAGAATACAAAGGGAGCCTTTCCTTGGATATGAAGCAACAAATAGAAGCTAATCCTGAGTTGTCAGATAATAGAATTATCTCATGAAACATTAAAATATCTATTATTAATACAGAGAACAACAAAAAAGTAAGATCTGAAATGTTCTATAAGAGATACAAAAACCAAGGCATATAAAGAGTAATAATAACTGTAAAAGGACATGTAACAACTTTAAATTATTTTTAAAAATTAAATTAGAGGATGAAAGGTACATAGACATATTTATGATGTTCTTTTAAAGCATGGAAGTTTTATTATGATAAAAAATATAGACTTAGCCAAAATCATGAATGCTCTAGGTTATGCATTTATCATTTTTGAACAGTAAACCTTTATTTAGAATTTGAATATTTTATTTGTATTTTTGATACATTGATACATCAGTAACTATCACTGGGGTCTTAGATAGAGTGCTTGCCAAGCATGTTTGAAACCCTGGTTTCCATCCCAAGCATTACAAAAATGAAAAAAAGTAATAAATATAACTAGGATTCTTATTTTTGAAAATAACTGTTTTTGTTCTTTCTAAAATTATTTTTTCAATCATGTAATGATTCTTAGTTGTTAGAATTTCTCTATTCAGAATGCACCAATATTTTCAGGTAAATGGTATTCAACTTTCAGTGTTCAGCAAAAGAAACAAATCGTTCCTAAGTGAAGATGGTCTTCACATTAGGAAACAAATCACTCCTAAATGAAGAAAGTCTTTTTTGGAAGAGAAAAATCTCAACCTAGGTCATTGGTTGAACAAAATGGAATCCTCAGGTCACATTGGGGAACCTGTTTTCTTTGTTGTGTACATAAAGTGACCAGACATTCTTCTTGACCAGTGTCTTCCTGATCTAAGATTGGGAAAACTCAATATCAATGCTGAAAATTGATTTTGGCTTTTAGAAGTCAGAGGTAATTGTCCTGGTAGTCCCAAACACCTTATACTGAGTTCATTTATATGGACTGTGATGAATACCCAAGTACAAACCAGATAGGTTGCTCTTTGAAATTGCTAAAAATAAAAATAAAAATAATGCTTCATTTTCTTTGATTAGAAATCCTTATTTTCAGTCATCATATATCACGTCATAAACATGTTAAATATGAATTATTTCTTTTAGATATATAAAAGAAATGGTTATCAAAAAATAGAACTCATGCTTCTTGGTGAAATAGAAAATAGAATGCCTTTGAAGGCATACGTTTTGAATTTGAGAGCCAGTCTGGTAGATCCAGTATGATGAATTTGATAAAAAGTACTAATTCTGGCAATAAAGACATTTTTATCATGATTAGCATTAATATCACACAGAACTGATAGGACACAAGGATCCTGATTTTGTTGATGAAATCTTTAGTGCTTCTTGCAGGCTTCTTTACCTTGTGTATTATCGCGTGTAGAAGTTTACCTCTACATAACAGAAAAATGCTTCCTTTCCTTTATAAGTTTACATAATATCTACACTCCCAAAAGTAAAGAGAATTTATAAATATTTAGAACACATTAAAATATATCATAAATGAAGAAAACGTGTATTTTAAGGTGAACTGCTTATATCATTCTAGTTTTATTTTTATAGAAAACTAGAGTTGTTTATTAATTGAACTTAAAATTATTTAGCATATAAACTTCATAATTTGTTAAATTCAACTCATGCAATAATCACTTTTTCAATGCTAAAATCATAGCATATTCTTTATAAATCTGTGCATATCCTTCTATGAAATTAAATATAACAAATGTCAACAATGTTCAATTTCCAGGTTACAAACTCAACATTAATTTTGGAGCTCTCTGCTGAATTATTTTACTAATTTCAATTTTGACAGGGATTTGTTTTTCTTTCCTGGATGTACGATCATAAAATCTTAAAGACAAATGTATTTAACTAGCAAAATAATGACAGTTAAAAGACATGCAACGTTAGTCTTTCTTTATTACTATTTGGTATTTTTTATTGTCCTAAATTTGGATTTTAAAACTATTTAGAATTAACTTCTAACTTCAAAGTGGTTCTTGGGACTGGGGAACCATCTAATTGGTCAATGTGGCTCAGTTTGCAGCCATAAAATATAAATGCTTAATCTAATTTAGGTAGGTTAATAAGACTTAAATATTAAAAGTCAAACATTTTGCAAATAAAAATAATGACACAGAAATATGTGTGCATACATGGGTGATATTCAATGCAGAATTTCTATGAAATACATGTTAGTTATGATTTATTTTAAATCTGTATAATGAAAAGAAGCTTAATTTTAAATTTTCCTACTGCAGAATTTTTATACTTCCTAAATGATCAGTGAGAAGTATAAACACTCCATAACAGTGATCAGTGATTGTCAAAAACATTCCCCCTTAGAATAGAGTTTGATCCTAAAATCTTAATAAAATATAGAAACGGAAATTACACTTTATTACTAAGTAGTGGTTGAAAATATGTCTCATTAAAACCTGTAGATGTCTTAGTTTTTCAAGCAATGTATATAATTTTTATAAACAAAATTAATCATGAAACCTAACATATAAACTTGTCAACTTCAGAAATACATGTTGCTTAAGTGACGCTTCAATTACAATTCCTTAGAAGTTACATGTCAGCTTTTTTGCTGAAAAATTGATACCCTTCGTGTTTATTTTACTCTCCAGCCAAGTGAGAATGTTGAGATAGGTAAACATTAAAATTACATGCTAGTAAATCCAGGAATATTTTCTTTCATTTTATTTTAAACTAAGAGAAATATGACTACTCTGAAAATAAATCAAAATAAACACCCACTTGGCTTCCTACTGTTTAGTAAATTTAAAAAAAAAAAAAAAGGAAAATTTTGCCTTGGACATGAAGAGCTGTGATAGGAAAAGTAAAGGATTCATCTGTATCATAAGTGCTCATGATGGTCAGTAACAACAAATATTACAGAAAAAAATTAAATTTCACATTTAAATAAATCCTAAGCCATAATTCTTATGTGGAAGGCCTGTGTTCATCAAAATTTATGAAAGGATAATTAATTCTAATTGTTAGGTCTATCCTTAACCTCTGTTTATTCATCTTTGACAATAAAGGTGTTTTGATTTGACAGAAGAGTTTCTCTTAAAAGAGCCCAGAGATTTCAAATATTTAGAAATCAAAATATTTCAACTCTTGAGAGAGAGATGGAGAGAAAAAGAGTTATATGAAGCACTGAGCACTGGCAGTCATGTCATAACTGCAAAATAAACAAGGGACCATACAGATTAGTTCTACTTGCTTATCAAAAACTACATGAGTCAAATTACTTATCAGTGTATTACAGATAACTAATCCAGAATAGAATAACAAAATCTATGTTATTGGGTAGGTAGACAATTAAAAATTGATATTTCTTAGGTGCCGTGATGTAAGTCAGGTTATAGTTATTTGACCATGTCAAAGTAAAATACTAGAGATTATAAGAGTGGTTGAGATTCACTAAATAAATATGACAAGAAAAAGCTTAAAAGTGTGGGGACCTGGGTTCTTTCTACAAGACCATGACACACCGATAATAAGATAACAAAGGTCCTTCTAGAGGGAAACGATAGGAGGAAAGTGGACAGAGAAGGTAGTTGAATGAGAGCTCAAGAAATGGATGTTATAAATCACCTTCCACTTTATACAGAAAGGACTGAGAGAGGGGAGTATGTAGAAGTCTTCAGCAAGGTTCCGTGGGTGTCTGTCTCTCATAGATCATACCATCTACACAGAATGGATATTTGAAAATGCAGAGCTCCAAGTGTAATAAAGGAGAACACAGGACACTAGCTAGAAACTACAGAGAAACCATCAATCAACCAGTTTCTAGGAGGAAGTGAAAAGATGTATGTTTAGCTGCATATGTAGTAATACTGAGAACTTAAAAGCATTTTATTTATAACCCAATAGTTCAATATAAAGAAAAATGTGAACTAGAATGTTACATTGTATTTATTTAAAGAATTGTAAAATAGTTATAGACATTTTGTGTATGCTATTATTTAAGTGTCAAGTAGGGGTAAACTTACTTCACAGTAAAAATAAATCAAGTGAATCTGTATTTGTCTCAAAGAACCATTAATCAGCAAGTTTCTTATAGAGTAAAAACATGTTCAAACATTTAGATAAACTGGAATATGGCTTATCTAAGAATTGAACATAAAATATGGAAGTTTTCCACATTTGCAGTGGTAAACTTGTCTGATATTACTTAGGTAATGAATTTCAAATCAGGTTGACCTAAGAAGAGACAAAACCATAAGGCTAGGACTTGTAGTGAATTATCAGTTTAAGTGTTGAGGGTAATTGATGATCATGAAGAAGTGATTCAACAAAGTTCTGAACTCTGCTGCAGTGTTTTTCATCCTGTGACCCATGGACAAACTTCAGACCATCAGCAACATTATGAAATAATGAGAAAAATAAATAAGTAAGTGCACTGTGAGTATCTAATTATCGGTAGATACTCAACATGGTGAGCAATCCAAAGTAGTTGCTCCACAGAAGAGTTGTAGCTCTTGGCAGGCATACATTTCTTAGGGCACATCAATTCTTTCTAATACTGATAAACTACCTCAGGGACTATGGATCCACATACTATTTCTTAGTTCACCCATTCAGAAAAAGTATCCCTTCCCAAAGTCCAAAACTAAAAGAATGTGGACTATAAGGGTGACAATCCAACTATGTAGTTCAGATATATTGAACAGATAAAAGCATACTGAATTTTAATTTAGAAAATGTAAATTATCTAACCAACTGGCATGGAGTTGTTTCTAAACAGTTGTTTATTAACATCTGCCATTTTTCCCAAAGAAAATTTTCTTAAAAGTTGATATGAATATACATGTATGTATATAAATGCATGTGTGTACATTATCAATTTAAATAATTTTATATTCATGACATATAGAATTATTATTTTCTTTGACAGATCATTATAAAATAATCAATCAAATATATGACACAAATGGAGTTCTGATCACGTGTTTTCCAAGATGTTCTCTTTCAAAAGATTAAGTGCAATGAATCATGAAGCTTGTATCATGGTTCAAATCTAGAGTCCTGATATGGGAACAAATAATTGGCATATTCCAATCACAGAGGAAAGACACTGTAGTTACCATAAGAAACTCAGAGGAATGGAGCAAAATAAGTTAGTGGTGGACAAATTCCACATGCATATGCAGTTTATGTTTTAAAATATTCTCTGGCTCTTTAAGAAGAGCTGATTATAGGGGAAAGAGAGGAAAAGAGAAACTAGATTGATAATTTAAAAGTTCATATAAATTATGTAAATAATTTGGGCAACTAGGATGGCATTGGGAATAGACAATGGTCCCATGTGTAAGACATTTAGAAATAACTCCAGACAAGGATAGATCATGATTTAGGGTGAAAGCTATAGAATATTTGTTCTGAGCAGTCAGAATATGGTGCTGTCCATAACCATATAGGGACAATGAATGGAGTACGTCCAGGAGCAAAGAGCAGGCCGCAGAAATAACAATACTAAAAAAGTCTCAAAGCAAACATTCACCAAGGATTTACCAAATTCCAACCACTTTCTAATTCCAATGCCATAATTTTTAAAACAACCTTCTGTTGTCATTGCATTTTAGAAATGGAAGAATTGAGGCATAGAAAGTTAATTTCTCTTAGATTACATAATTAAGAAATTCAAAGACAAAGTTTAATATCATCTGACCGCACAGCCCATCTAATTAATAGCAAAAGTAATAGAATGTAACATTGATAAAGTTACCAAATCAACTTAAAATTAGAATATTAGCAATATATGTATTTATTTTTGTACACTCATATGAATATGATTATTTAATTATAAAATGGGAGTTAAGATAATTGCTTTAAAAAATCCCATTCATTTATAGATGTGGAAATTGATTTCTCAAATGATGCAGTGAATCACTACATTACATTTGTACCAGAGTGGGTGCTAAAATTAGTATTTCCAATTCCCAGATGATCTGAGTACTATTCCTCACTTGAATTTATTTTTTTCCAAACCAAACTCTATCCAGTTCATTTAAAGATACTTTCCATAACAATCTGGTATTATAGGCAGGACATGGGCAGAGAGCCCTTAAAAGTATACAGCAAATTTCAACCTCCAATCTTGAATGGACTACCAAAATCAAAAAGCCATTTGAGAGCCCAATGAAGTCATCATCAGATGCTCTGAATAGGACAAATTTACGATGAGGGTTGACATTTCATATTCAAGACACTGTTGAACAACTTTTTTACAAGCTGACCCTGGATTTCAGGAAATGAAATGAAAGTGGCAGAATTATTAATCTGAAGATCCACAGTCAGGAAAAGGAACTGCTGCTCTTTTGAGGGACATTACCTGAAAGATGTCACTGGGAAGTCCAGATTGCCTCCTACATTGGTAAAGCATTGTTGGGTTTCAGGTCCCAACAGGTGTCTGGGTTCAGGAAAGTTAAGTCTGTGCCAATGGCAGAGAAGGAGAGGAGGGCTTAAGATGACTTTGAGATTGTCCACACCACAAGGCATTGGTGCCAAGGTGGCTATGTGTGCCAAGGGAATCCCTCCTCCAGCGAGCCCAGAGGAAGTCTCTCAAACTATCGGGGAGAGGTGTTTCCCCACAGACACTCAGTTTTGGAGAAATTCTATCAATGATGTCTGCTCCTTCTTCCCAAAAACAACAATGAAGAGTTCTGGCTTAAAAAATGAATGAATGAATGAGGTTTCTGCATTTTTATAAAATTTGATAAAAATAATATTTCAAACTCTACAGTCACCAGAAGTCCACAGTAGTCAAACATGCCCACCCTTCCCTTGGCATCCCTAGTACCTTCAGCCTCCTGGGCCTGCTCTGTTTAGGCATCTCCAGGTTCTTCCCAGCATCAGGTCCTCCCTATTTCCCTTTGGGTCCCTTCTCTCCCTTCTGTGCAGGGGACTTTGTACGCCTGGGCTCAGCTTTGGAGGAGCACGTTTGCCAGCAACCTTGGGGTTCTTCTCCGTGGTTGGTCCTTCACCTTGACTTTATCTGCTTAAGCAGCTACTCAGCCTTGCTCATAGCCATCTTGCCCATGTGGGAATGCAGTGATTTTGGTCGGTCCAAGTTTCCTTCTTGCTGCTTCTTCACACTGCTCTTTCAATACGAATCCATTTGTACCTATTTCCTGATATCTTTTTCTCCTTTTTTTTTTTTTTTTTTTTAACCTAGGCACTTACTATGTGCTGATTACCTTACTAAATGGTTAATCGTCTCATCTCATCCACACAGAAATGTTACGGCAAATATTTTACCATTTCTTAAGATAGAGGAAGTGAATCACAATGATACTAAGTAACTTGCCTTAGGACAACAGAAGTGAATTCCCAGAGCTCTTGATTTGAGGGATAATTCCATACTGCTACTTGAATAAAATGATTTTATTGACAAAAGAGTTTTCAGTGGGATTATCTTCAGTTGATTTCTATGGGCTTCTGAGGTAATATGAAAAAACTGTCATTTACAAATGCCTTGGCCATCATCTACCTCTGTAAATCTCTGTTCCTCCCCCTTCCCTTCTTCTTCTTCCTCTTTCCTCTTTCTGGAACTTCCTGTTTTTCCTGCTCCTTTTGCTCTTATTTGTTTTAGGCCTTTTGCTGCTTCTCCTCTATCTCTCACATTCTCTTATTCTACCTCCTCTTTTTCTCCCTTGAGGTTGGAACTGCTTCCCTCTCTGTCCTGGACTAAGTGGCCTCAATAGTTTCCACATAAAGCGTTTCCTGACCGCTGCTTGCTTATGGGGACACCAAGACTTTTTAAAAGAAAGCAATGGAAACAGCGCATCTGTTAGGCACACAAAAATTTCACATTTTGACTCATTTGATCTCAAAAATGGAGCCATGTGACAGCATCATTTCTGTATTAAATGTGTTTTTCCCCCCCTCTTCCCAGATACACAGCAGGGAAGTTTCCTTTATTGATTTCTACCATGGAACTGAGAAATTTCCAAATTATGTATAGTTTCCAATAATTTTCCAAGAGAAATGATCCTGACTTCAATTTGATTTGGAAACATCAATTGAACAGCTACTCCATACAAAAGAACTGCCATGGGTGGAATAAATGATGTTATTGTTGTTGCTGCGAGGCACTCCAGATAGTATTTCAACCAAATTTTACTTGTACAAAGGTGACGAATTTGTTTATTTAACTATAATATTTTTCTTCTGAACAGAATTGCGACTGAGTTGCAGCTGAATATTTAGTATTGAAATAGAATTTATTATCCTCTCTCTTACCATCTTGCTAATTTTTTTTTCTCAAAATGAAACTGTAATTCTTCTATCCTCAGTATTTGTTAATAAATGCTTCTTGCATAATAGGTTTCTAATGAAATTAGTTAAGGGAATAAGAAGAATAAAATAGAAATTTATTTCAAAACAAATAAGAAACAAAGCTTCTGTATCATTCAGAATATATATATATATTTCATATAATGTCTATTATCTGCCATCTGTCTTTCTATCTATCTATCTATCTATCTATCATCTATCTAAAATCTATATATTTACCTACCTACCTACCTATCATAGTCATTTTTTTAGTTTTTCTTAAAAATGCATGAAAGAATCAACTCCAGGGAGTCAAGATTTATTTGGGCTGATGGTATCAGAAGTTGACCCCATGACCATGGTGTGGTCATCTGGTCACAGTATTCTGAGCCTGAGGTTAGGCAGAACACCATGGTGGGAGGGCATGGCAGAGGAAATCTGCTCAGCTCCTGACAACCATGAAGCAGAGGGAGAAATTGCACAGATGAGACTAGGGATAAGAAAACCCTTTGGAGGAGGTGCCCGAGTGAGACCTGCACCCCTAGTAGGCCCACCTCCTATAATTTTTACCTCTTCTTCCTAAGGTCATCAAACTATCAATTAATCCGCTGATGAAGCCAGAGCCCTCGTGACCCAATCACTTCCCAAAAAACCCACCTCTGGATTTTGCTTCATTGGAAAACAAGTCTTTAACACATAAGTTTTTGGGGACACTTCATATCGAAATCATAACTCTTTCTTTCTTCCTTCCTTCCTTTCTTCCTTCTTTCCTTCCTTCCTTTCTTTCTTTCTTTCTTTCTTTCTTTCTTTCTTTCTTTCTTTCTTTCTTTCTTTCTGTCATCTAATTAGGCCACTTCCAAAATAAATAATGTACAAATCTTTGGCATTTGCACACAAAGATAAATTTCTTTCTTTTTTTTTAACTTCTTTTATGAATTTTAATATTGATTTGTAGTTGCAAATGTTAAAATTCAGTTTTTTAGATATTTTAAGCAAACACTGCACAGAAATGCAAGAAGGAAGCGATTACCCCCATCCAAGATGATATGGTGTTATAAAGGACCATCAATGTGAAAACTTGTCACATGTAATATCACACCAGCACAACACACTGTGCCAAAGAAATTCATTTGAAAGGAAAAATAAAAATGTTAGAAATTTCCTTGAATTCTTGACACTTGCGTGTGTCCTGGTGAGCCCCAAATGGAGCCTCTTATTGTTTTCCTCTAATCCATCTTGGAGCTGACAGAGGTGTAAGTTACAAGTCACAGCTTGCATGCTGTGCCTCAGGATGACAAAGCTCAATAAAACAATTATTCCAAAACCCATATCTCATCCATTATTAAACCTATGAAAAGAGTTTTAATTTCCTGTGCAATTACATAGTGAAATGTCATACTCCGGATGAAAAAAGATTAATTGCTTTTGATAAAATACTGTGTATTTTTATTTGACTCTTTGGACATCCATTTAATGTAGTAATATCATTGCAATCTGATGTGCTTCATATCATAGAGAACTATTGTGAGTTTGCATAGGAAATATTGTTTAATTATTTTCTTTTCTCAGAGAGGAGCAAGAATAAAATATTAAATCTTCATGGCTCAAAAGCATCAACAACCACAAGCTATTTTTTAAACCACGTTGGAGAGTCATACAAATGAGCAAGAGCAAAATATGATTCATATATTTTGCCAGAGATTCATAAGATTATCTAAAATAACATTTATGTCATGTGTAGACACAAATTACAATTTCTATCACTTGTGTTTGTTTTCTACTTACCAATGATTATTAAGTAATCCATAACAATGACCAGTCACTTTCTTCCTGTCACAAACATATGTTTATGTTATTCTCTCATAATGGCTAAAGAAATGGCAAATGAATCTTCAGGAAAATTAACTGTCCAAAAGCTATGTGCCTCTCTTGGCTTAGTGACAGAACCAAGAAGCCCCCTTGGGAGTGCAAGCAGTATTTGAGAAACAGTGGATTAGAGGGGAACCATGATATCTCTACCTATTGCATCTACCCAGTTGGGGAGCTTGGGTGTATGGAATTTAATTATTCTCTTGCATGTTGGAACAGAGACAGAATGACATTCAATATTAGGAAATAAATATTTTAGCAATTTTACCTTTCTACAGAGAATTATTGGTTTATCTTGGTTTATTTAGTAATATCCAGAGTTTGTCTATCATATGTACTGATGTTTAATTTAAAAATCATAAGAATACAGACTAATATGTATAGAACTATCTGAGTAATTATAAAACAAGGAAGATGCAACTATCTTTCTTTGAAGAAGTTTATATAATTGGCAGGCTTGCCCCTAACAAAATGTCTTGTAGGTCAGGAATGGGTTTGATTGTCACATATGCTGGGAATAGATTACACAGTATCTCATCTATTAAAAACTAGTAAAGACAGCAGAGCATTACTTTTTTGTAAATTATTAGCACAAAAGCAATTAGTATTTCATCTTAGCATGACCCCTTCCCTATGTATGCCTTGTCTAGTCACCTGCCATCTACCACTCTGGACCTCTGGATGCTCTGATGCTGAATACCCTTAACTGTCCAGTGACTTACTTCCTTCACCTGATAGAGAACAAGGACTTTGGGTTACTTGCCCCAGCTTTGCCTTCTCTAAGCAGGAAGCAGCTTGGAAATGTCATTGCCCATTTTTCCATAGAAATGGAAAGTAGAAATTGACAGTGGGGAAATGTAACAGTGTCCACTTTATGCTTTGAATGTAGCCCTTGCTGCTCTGCCACTGCAACTTATTTTTAAAATGGACATGTTTCTTTCTCTTTCTCTCTAATTCCACAAGTGGAATATAGCCTTTGAATCTCCTCTTTAAAAGCCCTCTGTTCTGCTGATGGGCAGAATCACAGCCTCTGGGAGAGGACTCCCCTGTGTTTCTCCTTCGCTAGCAAAGCAGTAAAACTTCTTTTCCCTTTTAATCAAAACTATGTCCTGGTTATTGGATTGGCATCGAGGACAAGGACAGAGCTTTTGGCAACACCTTCTAAATAATCAACAACTACTTGCACAATGAGCATGGTTGACACTAAAGTTGCTCACCACACTTTTCCTCCCCTCTGCCTTCTGGTCCGTGATAGGATTGCTCTTCCTGGTTTCAGGCCCCTTGTGAGGGAGTGTGACTACGAACTAGTTATGACCAATGAGAAGTACATGGACGTGATACCATTTTATTTCCTTTGTGAGACGTACAGAGTGCCCATCCCCTCTGTCACAGCAAGTGGTAATGTTCCAGACAGTGACTGCCTCATCAGCCTGAGTTTTGGAGTGGCCCCATCTGACCCACAAAGGACATGTGGAATAAATGAGAAATAAACCTTTGTTATTTTAAGCCACTGAGAGTTGAATGCTTCTGTTGTTCTTATGGCAACCTAACCTAGGCTATCCAACTGGTAAGAATGTATTTATCAGCTACCCAGCACTGTGCTCTGAGTTAAGGTGGGGTAAAGGAAGTGTTGAAGGACTAATACCAAAGAGAATGGATTTTGAAGACAGATAACTTACAACTAAATATCAGTTTTGCCACTTACTATATTATACTATACTAAAACTTTCATGCACATCTATCAGAATAGCAAAAACAAGAAGAGAACTAACCACCCATAATGCAGAACAATTGGTACTGGGGACACAAAGTAATATGTCTACTTTGGAAAATAATTTTGCAATTTCTTGTAAAATTAAACATACACTTACCATATGTCCCATCAATTCTAGTGGGATTTATTCCAGATGAATGAAAACTTAATTTACACAAGTGCATCAAATAATATGTGGATGTTTATTAGGGACTCTATGCACAACTGTTCAAGATGGAAATCACCCCAAATGTCCTTGGGCATGGAAATAAACATATGCCATCCATCTAATGAACCACTACATAGTACTAAATAGGAGGCTCTATGGAAAGCCATATGGATGAATTGCAAGTGCATTATGCTAAGTGAAGGAAGTCTGGCTCAAAAAGTGAAAGAAGGATGACTCGAAACCGTACAAGTGGACTGGATGCAGTGGTACACATCTGTAATCCCTACCCAACTCAGTGAGATGCTGTGTCTAAATAAAATATAGGAAAAAGGGCTGGGGATGTGACTGAGTGGTTAAGTCCCCTGAATTTAATCCCTGGTAGAAAAAAAGAAAAGAAAAGAAAAAGAAAGAAAGAAAGAAAGAAAGCCAGCCAGCCAGCCTACATATTATATGATTCCATTTATAAGAATACCTGGGAAAGATAAAATTACACCTCAGGATTAATGGTGGTGAATGGAGGGTAGAGATGGGGTAGGACAGTTGACAGCAAGGGGGCTGGATGGGGTAATGGGAACTGTTCTGTATCAAGATTGAATTGATAACTACATTGATCTATACACTGCCAAAATAAAGAACTGTGTATCAAAAGGAGAGAATTTTACTGTATGTAAATAAAAAATTTGGAGGGAACACAACTAATAAAGAAAACTGTAATATCTAAAATCAGTGCATTTGTTGTTTTTCCAAAACTGAAAATTAAATGGAGCAGGGCACTTGCCTGTAATCCCAGGGATTTGAGAGGCTGAGACAGAAAGATCCCAAGTTCAAAGCCAGACTCAGCAAAAGTGAGGCAATAAGAAACTCAGTGAGAATCTTTCTATAAATAAAATACAAAATAGGGCTGAGAATGTGGCTCAGTGGTCCGGTGCCCCTGAGTTCAATCCCAGGTATCCCCCAAAAACTTAATTGGAGTTAATTTATATGACATAAGTTCTGTTATTTTTAAATTTTGTTGTTGTTATTTCTAAAAAAATTGAAAGCTGCAAAAAAGATAAATAGTAGGAGATTACCTTTTCAGACATAAGGAAGACTATTTCAGAGAGAGCATCTTAAGTACCAGAAATAATATTTCCATAGTCACTTATAATTCTGATATATAAATTTGAGTAAACTGTGAGAAAAAATTGCACTTTGCATATGTCAGTCATTATTTGTAATAAAGACTTGCTTATTTCTCTGCTATAAATTAAGAAAATGTCAATAAACTCATGTTTGTTCTGAAAGTATGAATTGGAAAATTAATTTATGCTTATTTGGTTTGGTATATATGTAAATGCAATCCTTTAATTCATAGTGTAAAAGAAAAAAATGTAAATGTATAAATTTTAACCATTATGTTCTTGTCTCCATGTAATATTTGGATTTCAGTAATAAGTATTGCATATAGGCTATGGCTTAAAAATCTGAGCTCATTTTAGCACAAAAATTTGGATTAATATGAAATTATGCATGTTTTAAGGATGATATTTCATCTCTGAGTACAAAAGTTGAAGCCTAAGTAATGCAATTTCTTTTGTATTTCCAAGATATTCATACAACAGGAACATGGCTGTAACTATCCAGTTTTATTTAGAACATTTTCCAAATCAAAACCTTTAATTGATTTCAAGAAGGACTTGATAAATACAATAAGCATATTAAGGCATTTCACACAATTATAATTTAATTTTATATTTTGTGACCAGCGCTTCACCTGACCCATAGTAAATATCTCTATAAACATTGCTGAACTAAAGTGTGGAGATTAATCAGCTTTTCACTGTAGTGACCAAAATAATTGATATAAATAACTTAAATGGAGGAAACTTTTATTTTAGCTCATGGTTCCAGAGGTTTCACTCCATGGTTGACAGGCTTCATAGCTTTGGGTCTAAGGTTAGGCAAAAAGGGCCTGGAGGAAGGGCATGGTAGGAGAAAGCTACTCAGCTCATGGCACTCCTGAAGCAGAGAGAGAAAAAGAGACAGAGAGAAAGAGAAAGTGGCCAGGGACATGACATGTTCCTCAGGAACAAATTCTCCGTGCCGTACTTCCTTCAACCAAGCCTATCCTACCATTTCCATCACCTCCTAGTCCTCCATTCAGCTATCAATGGATTAATCTGCTGATGAGGTCAGAGCCCTCCTGAATCAATCAATTCTCAAAATTCCCCACACTTGACATTGCTGTATTGAGGATCAACTATTCAATACATGACCTTTTGTGCAACATTCCAGATCAAATCCATGACAGCCTAATAAGATCTATATACAATAATGGTATCAATTTTTTCTTTACCTTAATAACATAATGCATAAAGTTGTGATTCCCCAGTATAATTCAGTTATTGTGAGACCTTAAAATTCATTGAATCAATTCTGACTTCTAAAATGTTAACCTTTCTTTCTATCATATAATTAAATTTGCCTTTTTTAAGGTCAATGGAAAATTATATTGTCAAATATAGTTTTTAATTCTCTTTCCTCAATATAATCCACATATCATCTTATATCTCCATCTTCTTGTCTTTTCTGACTCTACCCTCTCTGTAGGTCATTTGGTAACTTAAATATAATTTTAAACTGTTGACTCCATATTTTCTATAGCAGTTTTGTCCTTTCTTCTAAGATCCTTCTTATGCTTGTGTCTACTCAGCATCCATTCATAGATACAGGATGCATCAGAACCCACAAGCACAGCTATATCAAACTTTTTCCCACCTTTGTGTTTCTCACCTCAGAAAGGCTAATGGAAGACACATGAAGACATTAATGTTTCTCCAACACACTATACCCAATTCATCAGCAAATGTTCTGATTCTATTTTCAAAGAATGTTCTCATATGAGCTCATCCATCGGGTTCAACCTTATCACATCTCTTCAAGTCACCAGCATCTCTCCCTTGTGCAGTGTTAACAAATAATTCATTTGTATCTCTTTTTCCATTCTTCCATTTTGGAGCACTCATTCTTTTCCTCACACAGCAGTAAAAACTTTATTTTGTTTTATAAAAAACAAAAAATGGAATGCACCACCCTCTCTCCTTAAGACATTCCAATGGATACACATTATATTTAAAATACAATCTAGATCTTGATTAATGTGCCACAGGACACTGCAGAATCAAATTTCACCATCTTTCCACTTTATTCCTTCTCCTTCTCCATGCAACCATGCAAAAACAACACTAAGTTTTTGATGTTCTTTGCAAATTCCAAACATGTTTTTGACTTGGGAGCAGTACATTAACTGTTTTGTCTGCACTGAAATTCTTTGGAATCTTGCCTAGCTAACTTGTTCTTGACATTTAGTTCATTCCTTCGTAATGTTTACGTTTTAGCTCAAATGCCACATCCTCAGAAAATCTCTGCACTCACTGATTTTTCAAAATATCTTTTCCATTTACTCTTTGTTTCCTAATATAAATGAATGAATGAAGGGGTTTGTTCATTTTGTCTCAGACACAGTTTTGTCTTTGACGCTACTTTAGAGAAATTTACAAGAACATGCTGGTCTTCTGAAGACATCCAAATAGAGACATTTTTGATAGTAGTAACTCCTTATCTTCTTCTCTATTTTCAACATTCCATTTCTCAGACTTAACAGTGGGCAAATGCCAACAGAATGAAATGTGGCTGATCCATCAGCTTGCAAAGGTTAGGATTTAATGCAAATCTTTTATACATATTTAAACAAATAACTTAATCTAGGTATCATTAGTACCATTCACATGTTGATTTCCGTAAAATTACTCTTTAAAAAAAATCCATTATATCTACTCCAACTCATGTTCTGAGATCATGTTAGAGTCTCTGTAGCATTGAAAATACTGCTATTGGATTGGGAGTGTATCCCAGTGGTAACACCTGCCTAGCAAGTAGAAGGACATTAGTTACATCCTCAACACAAAAAAAAACCAAACAAAAAACCCCCAAAAAACAAACATAAAAAGACTGAAAAATTAAGGTGGTTTTGATTTGCATTTCCCTTATTACTAGAGATGTTGAACATTTTTTTCATATATCTGTTGATTCCTTGTAGATCTTCTTCTGTAAAGTGTCTGCTCATTTCCTTAGCCCATTTATTGATTGGATTATTTTTAATCTTGGGGTAAAGTTTTTTGAATTCTTTGTAGATTCTGGAAATTAGTGCTTTAACTGAAGTGTGTGTGTGGCAATGATTTTCTCCCACTCTGTAGGATCTCTCTTCACATTGCTGATTGTTTCCTTTGCTGAGAAAAAGCTTTTTGTTTAAATCTATCCCAATTATTGATTCCTGTTTTTATTTCTTGTGCTTTGGGAGTCATGTTAAGGAAATTTGGTCCTAAGCAAACATGATGAAGATTTGGACCTACTTTTTCTTCTATTAGATGCAGAGTCTCTGATCTAATTTCTAGGTCCTTGATCCACTTTGAGTTGAGTTTTGTACAGGGTGAGAGATATGGGTTTAGTTTCATTTTGCTGCATATGGATTTCCAGTTTTCCCAGCACCATTTGTTGAAGAGGCTATCTTTTCTCCACTGTATGTTTTTGACTCCTTTGTCTAACGTGAAAAAAACACCTTAAGATTTCATCTCACCCCAATTAGAATGTCTATTATCAAGAATACTAGCAACAACAGGTGTTGGCAAGGATGTGGGGAAAAAGGGAGAGTCATACATTGCTGGTGGGTTTGAAAATTAGTGCAGCCACTGTGGAAAGCAGTGTGAAGATTCCTCAGAAAACTTGAAATGGATCCACCATTTGACCCAGCTATCCCACTTTTTGGCCTTTACCCAAAGGACTTAAAATCAGCATACTAAAGGGATACAGTCACATCAATGTTCATAACTTCTCAATTCACAATAGCTAGATTGTGGAACCAACCTAGATGTCCTTCAATAGATGAATGGATAAAGAAACTGTGGTATATATAAACAGTGGAATATTACTTAGCCATAAAGAAGAATAAAACTATGGCATTTGCAGGTACATGGATGAAGTTGGAGACTGTCATGCTAAGTGAGATTAGTCAATATCAAAAAACCAAAGACAGGATGATCTCTCTGATAAGTTGATGATGATACATAATATGGGGTGGAAGGAAGGCAAGAATGGAGGAAGGATGGATTGCATAGAGGGAAAAGAGATGTGGGATTGGGGTGGGGGGTAAGAATAATAACAAATGAGACAAACATCATTACTCTATGTACAGGTAAATGGTATGACTCTACTTTGTGTACAACCAGAGAAACAGCAGTTATACTCCATTTGTGTATAATGAATCAAAATAAATAAATTTTAAAAAAAAGACTGAAAATACACTGCTCTCTCCCACTATCTTAAAAATACCTTGTTTTAGATTTTCTCCTAACTTTTCACCAACTTTCTGGAAAAAAAGTAATTGAGAATTTTATGTGTGGGAGGGCTTCTCTGCCTCTCCAGAACTCTAAAGTTAGAAGGTATTCCCATGCCACTAATATGGGAAGGTAAAATTCAAACCACAGCAGTCATATAACTGACAAACATACTAAGATAATAAAGGGACCCCAGTTTAAACATTTTATATATAAAAAAAAGAAAAGAAATAAATTGGCCTGGATGGGCAAAATGCTTAATAGCTTGATGATTATACTTTAAATGAATTTAATTAGATCTAATTTTCAAACTGTCTTAGAACATTGTCTGCCTAAAAGTCTCTATTGCTATTTATCTTTTTGTTTTTTCTTCCCTATTACCTTTATTTTCATCATGCTCCTCTTGATGAAAAAGAGGGATATTAAGCCAGTCACTTTTCTTCCTTTCTTCCATTTTTTTGCATGGTATAGCCTTGGTTAAGATAAAATTTTACATTGTTGAGAGTAGGACTGGTCTTTATAAGAGAAATTTATAAATATTAAGCAGCATAACAAAATGAAAATTTTATTCTTTACTCATATCAAAATTCAGTGTAGGTTAGTTGGTATAGTCATGTAAAGCTCAGTCTTCTTTTATCTTGTTTCTGCAGAGTTCTCCCTGCTAAACTAATTGGTGGAGAAGCAGAGTAATTCAAGATTTTATAATTCAGGCTGGGAAGTACCACATCCATACCCTTGGTCTGAATTTCGTGATAAATATACTGCTCAGTACAAAGGAGGTTTTCTTGTTGTCTATTGCCTGTTACAAACCACACAAACTGGTCTGGCAATTATTTTATTTCATGCATAATTTGGTGATTCAGAAGATCAGTCAGGCATCAGCTATTTTGCTGTTTTTCCTTCATATGGTACCTGCCAAGGGAGAGATCTACCTCCAAGACCTCTCATGTGCATGAGTATTAATTGGGTGCTAGCAGCTATTGGTTGATCAGTCACACTGATGGCAGGAATTAACTTTGCTATTGATTCGTTCTTCTCTATGGTGATCCAGACATTCATCAGATAATGTCTGCTGACTTCTAAGAGAAAAATGGTTCAAGAGACTAAAGCACAAGCTCCATGGCCCAATTTGATCTAGACTTAGATGTTATATAGGATCATTTCAACCACATACCATCAAACACTTTCCTAAGGCCAGTTCTTGTTTAACAAAAATGGAACTATACTCCACATCTTAGTGGGAAAACTAGCAAACTCTCCATGACCATTTTAATAGGAGGGTAAAAAATAAAGCTATCACTGTCTCCTGGGTTGAGATAAAAACATGAAACATGATGAGAAAAATTGGACTGTGCTATATGGTCTACTTAGTTTGGCCCCAAATTCACTCAGCAAAGAAAGGATGACATTTTTCTAACTGGAAAGGATTATATTCTTCAATTTATGCAAACATGTAAAGTCATGTCAAAGTTAAATAGTCCTTCCTTTCCTGACATTTCCTACATAACATAAGCATAATTATAAGATATGATCATGCTCATAGTCACTTTTTGTATGCTTTATTAAAATATATATATAAAGAAAAAGAATATTATGGTATTTGCAGATAAATGGATGGAATTGGAGAATATCATGCTAAGTGAGATAAGCCAGTCCCCAAAAAACAAAGGCCAAATGTTTTCCCTGATAAGTGAATGATGATAGATAATCAGGTTGGGGGTGGGGGATGAGAGAAGAATGGAAGAACTTTAGATTAGGAGGAGGGAAATGAGAGGGAGAGGAGGTGGGGTATGAAAATTGGTGGAATGAGACGGACATCGTTACCCTATGTACATGTATGATTACATTAGGGGTACGAATGTACATCATGCACAACCATAGAAATGAAAAGTTGTACAGAATCAAAATGAGGTATGTAAAAATTTTAAAAATTAAAAAAAATATATGATAACGAAGAATGGTGAAAAAAGCAGAGAAAAACAAAAAAAAACTTTAAATAAAAATGGATAGGATAGGGAAGTATAAAGAAAATAAATGTCACCTCAATGTAATTCTCCATAGTTTTTGCTACCTGCTATAATTTACACTTAAAATTTTTGAAATGTCACTTTCAACATATATAAATCTGAATTCCTTCAGTGTGTTTTATTTCAAAGGAGGACATTCATACAATGGATTGTAAATTGAGAAATCAGGTCACCCTCTTTGACTTCTAACTTTTTAATCCCCATGTCCAGTCCTTTCCTCAGTGCTCACAATTCCACCATTTCACCTCATACATCTTCTCTGCCTTTTGACTTGCTCCTTAATGGGCTATTTCCTTTAAAACCAGTTTGCCCAGGGTACCAAACGTTTTCTCCTTGACTCTTGAAAAACTTCTCCCTATTGTTGTATTTACAGACCTCTTTTACCTCCATCTATCCCCCAAAATGCAATTGCATTCAGAATGATTTTTCTAAAACTCAAATCTGATCTGGTTTCAATTGATTTAAAAACTTCCACTGACTCCCTATTGCTGTGGAGATGAAATACTGGGTTATATGATCTGCAAAAACTTCATTATATGATCTGCAAAGACTTCACGTGTACCCCTCTTCCACCCTCCTGGGTTTTGCGGTGGCCCTTCCTTCACACTCCGGACACCCCGCAAACACTCCCCTTGTGCCAGGTCAATTAAATGCTGTCATCTTTATTGGGCTGTCTGTGTCCATTATTTTTCTGCCTGTCCTATTCTCCCTGATTTCTATCATTTATTTTCCTAATCCCCATTAAAATCTCATTTTTACCATTATGACTTCCTCATGAAATAGAATTTTCTGCCCAAAGCAACAATGACCGCTTCTTTCTTGACTCTTCATGGTAAATTCTGAATGTTATATGTAGCTATTTCTACAGGTCAACTGTAGGCTGCAGGTGAACCTGAACCACCTCCTATTTGCTACTGTATCCTTCACCCTTATTGCACATTAACTGGCACACTTTTATTGAGCTTAATAGATAATGTGAAGCAATGATGGATCATAATCTTCCATGTAAAACCAGGTTTATTTGGCTTTAAGTCAACGGTTGTTAATTTTAAGATTTTAGGGCTATTTTAAAATATTTTATTTGAAAATAAATTCTAATGCATAGTTAAGTTTCATAATTGCAAATATTATAGAGTCAAGTATACTTATGTTAAAATTTTGTGAAGGTAGAGTCATTGATTTATATATGTGAAATTCACTTTGTGTTATAGTGCCTAGGAATATTATTTATAGGACATACATAATTCTTCCCTTGCTGTTCAAGACATCATTTAGTGGTCTTTCAAATACAACCACATTATATTTAGCATGTTCTAACAACATGTCTGTGACTTAAACTTATGTGAAATGTGATTGCCTGAATCAAAGATGCATTTTACCTGGTAATACTAGTTCTTAGCCAGTACTCCATTTATATTGAACAATTATTGAATTGTGAGAATTCTAATTATTTCTTTTAACATCCTGCGACGCTATATTCCTAGTTTAGCTGTTTTCACATTTCAAAAAGGAAAAGATCATTTTAATTTTCTAATTTTTAATGACCCTATAACTTTGCAATTAAAAGACACTGCAATTGCTAACTGATTGCCTCTGGTCTATCATCGTGTGCAATATTGGTACAGAAATTAACAAGGCAGACTATGAGCAAGTCACAGTTCATGTTTTTATTCTGCCATAAAAGAATTTTAAATGAATATTTGTAGAATGTATAGACACTTCAAATAAGCGATGGATAGATGCTTGATGCAGGCTCCATTTCTAAAGGATATTTCAGACATGTGAGAATTACCTCTGGAGTAGTGCATAGAATATTCAAGTTATGCATTTTTTCCTTTAAAGTGAAATTCACCCCATGGATTAATATGTTGATTTATGTAATACTAATCAATTCCTTCTTGTGTCATATAAGTTACTTATCTTTTGAAAACAACAGATAAATTTTATTGTGTCATATCATTAGCTAGGGAGTTGACATTCTAAGATATTTTTGTCAGTGTTATTCAGAATGATGTATAACATACTCACAGTATAAAATCATTGAACACAAATTTGGAGTTTTCTCAAATAGTATTATGCATGCTTTAAACAAAATCTTCTGGTTGTTTTACCTAACAGTAAAGATAAGTGTTTAGAAATTTTAAGGAAAGCCTCAGCTTTTCAATGTTCTGTCTGATTAACGTTTTTTATCCCATTTTGTTAAAAGGGAAACAATCTAGCAAATGAATTTTCAAATAATTAATCTTATATATCTTCTTAGAGTATCAATAATTATGAAAATCCAATGTTTGATGTCTAAGAAAATTTAGAATTTTAATTTACTACACGATTCACTCTATATGTTTTATTTATTTTCATAAATGTGTGGAAGTTTTCCCTCAAGTTCATTCTTATAGTCCAAAGCTTAAAAGGCCTGTTTGTTTCACTGGAGACACACACACACACACACACACACGTACACACACACACACACACACACACACACATATGTATAGTGACTTGTGCTCACTTAGCATAAAGATTGGGAGAGGAAAATGTGATTATTTCACACATGACATTTTTATTTCGAACCTAGCTGAAACAAGATTTTTAATGTTTGGTTTTATTCAGGGCACAATCTGAACCATGTACCTTAATTTTTTTTTTTTTT
Organism: Glaucomys volans; assembly: GCA_020662805.1. NCBI lineage: Eukaryota > Metazoa > Chordata > Mammalia > Rodentia > Sciuridae > Glaucomys > Glaucomys volans. The sequence goes on along the minus strand of JAJEJO010001337.1, from coordinate 93,678 downwards.
TTTTTTTTAGTTGTCGATGGACACAATACCTTTATTTATTTATTTATTTATTTTTAGGTGGTGCTGAGATTTGAACCCAGTGCCTCATATGTTCTAGGTGAGCTGTAGCTCAGTGCCCCACCATGTGCCTTTTAAAGACTACAAAAAAAAAAAAAAATAGCCTGAGACTAGATTCAGTAGTAATTCATAGAGTTTATGGGGTGGCCTAAATCTTTTTATTCATGTGGATGTGGACTAAGAGTTTTGGATCACAAACAAGGTTCAGTTTCCCTGTGATGCCATCTAAACTGCTTGAGTTTTACCAATTATTTGGAGTATTTGAAACCATTGGATATTTATGGTTGATTCTTTCAGGCTTTTACTGATTTTTGGTTTTACTTAAAATATAATATTTCTCAAATATTAATTGTCTGTCAAATAGTCTAAGCTGGTGGAGTTTTGAGTAGCCTCTGTCTAAAGATCTGAAAGTGGCAATGGTGATACAACCCTCTCCTGGGAACTCACATTCAACACCAAAGGGTCTTCCTCCATTCTTCTTACAAACTCAAGAAAACATACATCCTCTCTTTCATTTATGTGCTATTTTAATACATTATAAATAAATGTAATCAACATTAAATAACAGTATCAGTAGGTTTAGCTATTGTATCATTGTTCTTGAAAGCTTGTCACATTATAATCATATTAAGACTGATATAGGGACAATTATTGAACTTCTTAACATGAACCTATGATAAATGCACCCATAGACTTCTGCCGTAGTTTGAACAAGGCTTGAGTCAGTTCTCCCAAGATTCCTGTGATGGAAGCTTGGTATTGAGGTCCTGGATCTTTAGGAGGTGAGGTCTACTGGGCGGCTGTTGAATCTTTGGAAGAGATCAATGCTTTTCTTATGGGAATGCATTTTCATTGTCCTGGGAAGTCCTGAGAGATGGGGTGGAGGCAGGTGGGAGAGGTTGCAAAGTGAGGCTCCCCCACTTGCCTGTTTGTTTCCCTTTACATTTCTACAACATATTGTAATGACAGAAGTACCCCCAAGAGGGTTCTAGCACCACGCAGTTTTGACTTCATAGGCTTCAGATTTTTGAGCTAAATTCTTTTCTCTGTAAGGTAGGAGACTCAGGTATTTTCTTATAGTAATAATAAATGGACTAGAGCAATTACTTATTTATTTTCAGTTTAACCTAATCTGCAAAATATAGCATTATGCATTATCAATTAATTTAAAAATGTACAAGAAAATACATAAATACTATTATTTCCACAGATTTACTTTCACTTGTTCTTTTATTAAAACAAATAATTTCAGCAGGCTATAGTTATTCATATAATATATCTTAGTTACAGCTCTTATTTATTTATTTATATTCACTTATTTATTTTTGGTCTTTCTATATGAAAAGATCTACTTGAGCATAAAGATTTGTTATGTCATGAAATTTTATTGCATTAATACTTTTTAAAAGTATATAATATTTAGTTGCACATTTTTGCTGATAAAGTTCTAAGAACATTGGGATGACACACAAACTTTAAATTGTATGCTAAATATTTAGAATTATGTTCCATTGTCCTATTCAACTCTATTTCTATTCAATTCCTATTCTTCTATTTCTAGACCATGCATGACACCTTAGAATTATTTAGTTAGGAATTCTAAAGCTTGGCTCCCCAAATTCTCTTGTCCTTCCTCCTCATAGTTTCCTTCTGCAAATAAACTGCACATTTAAGATCACATTATTTACTGTTTAAATAACTAGTTTTCCTATAGCTTCTCAAGACACTTTAAAATGACTTGATACCTTCTTGTCTTGTTTTTTTTTTTTTTTTTTTCTGTTTCTAGAAGCTCCTGCTCAAAGCTTATTTGTTCCTGTGTTGTATTCTGCTCTTCATAACTTCCTTCTCTGTGTTTTCATGAACTACAAATTTTCACCAATCAGATATAAATTTTAAAAATGTGTCTTTAAGAAATCACTCTCAGGAATTGTGCACTTCCACCAGGTCTACAGATTTCATTCTGTTGACTGACAAATGGTGACATTAATTCAATACTTATGAATCACTACATTTAGGTTCAGTTACTTGCCACCACGATGGGCTAATGGAAGCCATCACCACAGAAGGAGGCAGAGGTGACAAGTCTGCAGAAGACTTAGACAATGATGAAACCAATTAGATGCAACCTGATTTTTATTATCACTTTATGCCAGCAACTCTAAACCAATGTGATGACAGATTTCTCCCTCATGAGAATTTTTTCTATGCTATAAGTTGTAAGTAATTGCTGTGGCTACCTTCAAGTTTAATAAAATACATGTAACCTTCAAAGTAGTGATATTCATTTCTAATAGTGAGTATGTATTATGTCTCCAAACCCTATCATACTCTGATAGACTTGAAATAAACAAGGGATTGAGTTAGAAGTGACGGAATAAGAAATGTTTCAATTCTCTTATTTTGTGTGACCACTTAGAATTTTTAAAGATATTTATAATAGTAGAATGCAAACTAAGATATATGCTTCCTTTATGGTAAATACACAGATGTGAACTGGGGACACAGCTCTGTTGAACAATTTGCCCAAAGATCTGGGTTTAAATCCCAAACACCATAAAAAAAGGAAAGAAACAAAAAACATTAATATAATTAAAAATATTGCATTTTTCCTTTTGCATTATAAAATGAGTTTTTTAAAATTTTTCTTAAAACAGTTCTATATGCACAAGATTCAAGAAAGAAAAATTTACACTCTGGCATTTCTTTTGGGGCCACCATTTATATTGTTATTTACTTAATCTTATTAGAACAAAATAACTTTGTAAAGAGGTGTATAAAAAAGTAATCTGCTCTGAATTTCGCTATACTTATTCCCAGAGAGAGGCATCTAACTTCTTTATCTTCATGCTATTTTCTAGCTACTAAAGATTTTGCATCCTTCCCCTTGTTATTGTGGAAATAGATTCAATTAAATAATTTTTTTAAATTAAAAGTGCTGAACCATTAAACGGGCAAATGGAATTTGTGGCTCTTTCCACATATCCATCACCACATCACCATTGTTAGAGGGTGTTCACCTCCCTCATGAGAACAGGAGACAAGCACATAACCTACTGATTGGAATTGTGAATATTGACCAATTTAATTCTATGATATGTCATTATTTCATAAACAGAAAATATAGATGCAGACTATCATTTTCATAAAAGTAGGTGCTGCCTCCTCAAATAAGTGAGAGTTCAGTAACCCTTCTGCCCTTTCACCAGATATCTCTGTAACAGGTCGCTTTCATTTAACCCATTATTTTTTTCTCTCAATTCCTTCATTGTTTCAGGGAAATATAAATAATGCTTACCTTAGCAGTTGTTTTGATAATTAAATAAACTCGAGCATACAAAGTATTAACATAAAATCACCACATTCCTAGTATTTTTGTGATCATTATTGACATAATGAGCAAGCACAGCGGTTGAGTTAGTATAGTAAAGGGGAATAGGGAGACTTCAAGGTGCACTGCCAAATAAATTAGTCTGATTCCTAATTCTTAAACTATAATAATTTCATTTCACCTTGGAAGAAATTCTGAAGAAAAGAAAAAACATACCCTGTTGCAAAAAATCATTCTACTCCAGTATTGTAATTAGACATCTATAAATTTATAAGATTTTATTTGTGTATTAAGTGTTTAGTTATTAAGAAAAATTATACACATATATGCATTTACTTAGAAAACAACATTTAAATTGGAAAATATATTTGAGCAGTTGCTTTTCAATAAATAGTAACTTTTAGTGCTTCTTTTTATTTTATTTTATTTTATTTATTTTATTTTATTTTATTTTATTTTTTATTGTGTGGAATCAGGGATTGAACTCAGGGACACTCGGCCACTGAGCCACATCCCCAGCCCTATTTTGTATTTTATTTAGAGACAGGGTCTCACTGAGTTGCTAAGGGCCTCGCTGAGTTGCTGAGGCTGGCTTTGAACTCGCGATCCTCCTGACTCAGCCTCCCTAGTCACTTGGATTACAGGCATGTGCCACCATGCGGGGCTTTTTTTTTTTTTAAGTGCTTTTATTTTAAGAATAACTAAGAAGAACTGAAATGGAATATACAAGTCTGTAAACTCTGTTCTTCAGAATAAGGGAGAAATCTATAGTTTATTCAGAGATTACATTATATTACTTTTTAGCTTAGAACAGTATTACCGAACATAAAACAAACAATATGGTTCCTAGAACACAGGTCTGTAAAATTAGTTTGGGGCTTTATGTAAATTCTGGAAGTATGTACATAGAATAAGAAGACTGTGCTAAATACATAGACTTAAATATATATATGCTCCCTGAAAATCATTGAACTTTTTGAGAATACAAACAACCATCTCTTCCAATTCCCTAGAGAGACTTCAAGCAAGTAAAATATTTTTATTTTTTAATTCTTACAGACTTCATTTTGATTCATTGTACACAAATGGGATACAAATTTTCATTTCTATGGCTATGTATGACGTATATTCATATCATTAATGTAATCATACATGTACATAGGGTAATTATGTCTGTCTCATTCCACCATTTTTCATACCTCCTCCCTGTCTCATTTCCCTTTACGTAGTCTAAAGTTTGTCCATTCTTCTCTCCCCACTACCCACGGACCCCCACCAACTTGGTTCTATATCATCATCCACTTACCAGGGAAAACATTTGGTCTTTGTTTTTTGGGGGTTGGCTTGTGTTCAACATCTCTAGTAATTAGATAAATGCAAATTAAAACACCTCTAAGATTTCATCTTACTCCAATTAGAATGGCTATTATCAAGAACACAAACAATAGTAGATGTTGGCCTGGTTGTGGGGAAAAAGGCACAGTTTTATATTGCTGGTGGAGTCGCAAATTGATACAGCCACTGGATAGCAGTGTGGAGATTCCTCAGAAAACTTGGAATGGACCCACCTTTTGACCCAGTTATCACACTCCTTGGTTTATACCCAAAGGATTTAAAATTAGTAAAACATTTTTTAGCACATTTATTAAGGTTTAAAGTGCAACAAAACTCTAGTTTTAACATGAACAGGCAACATAATAATGGTACTTAAAATATCTAAATTTATAAAGCAGGCACTTTTCTGAATTCTTAACTAAGAATAATATAGAGTAATAGTCCCAAACCACCTCCAATAGCAAATAGCAAAACTATCCTTCACCTGTCATCTTTATGCCAAGTGAACCTGTGTCCTGAAGGTGGATATAACTATAACAACAGGATAAGTTATAAAACTTTGATGTGCTTCATGCATTTGTTGATTGCTGTTTAATTTATCCCTCCTGGTTCCTGCTCCAAAACGCTTCGCAGCACACAACCACAAAAAGGCACTACAGAACATGAGAGCATCATATGCTATTATGAGTCAGAGAGCAGAGATAATAGCCTGGTAGCAGGCTTAATACAATCTAGCATTTTGTATTTAGCAATGAGAGATGATAGTGAAAGAAAAAAAGGAAAAATTGTGATTTATATCATTATTGGCTGTTACTCACAGAATCTCAGTCAGGGGTGTGGGTGTGGGTCATGAAATTCTGGACTCTTTTGTACTTATCAAGTGAATTATTTTAACATCTGAATATTTAAAGCTCCACTAGATGCACAAAGATGTCTAACAGAGGAAAGAACTATTTTTAGGCTAATGTACTTGCATAATATGTAGATTAAAAACAGAAAAGTGAAACATTACTTTTAAAAAACATTTTGTGAAATGTATGCTAGGGCAGATAAAACATTTCATTGCATGCATTAGTCATATTAGATCTTTTCAACAGTTATACTGAAATAATAATATATGAGAAGAAAACAATGATTACATGGTTTGATAAGCCTTAACAGAATGAATTATTTCAAAGTATAATTTGGTAACATTTGTTAGAGATATCTAGCCTAATGTTTAACCACTATACATGTTATATCTGGAATTTCTAGTAAATTTTTATGTGTAAAAATGATAGTTACAGGAGTCCCTGCAACTATGAAGTCAAATCACTTCCTTTTCTAGGTGCAGTTCGTTATTCTGCATGTGGTCAGTTGCAATCTCTGATTGAAGGAGGCGGATCTTTATTTTCATGGATTTGACCTATATTTTATCACTCCTTTATATCAGAAATGTATGTATTTGCAATCATTTTAGCTTTCAAATGATTTCTTAATACATCAATTTGTGACTGGATGCAGACACAGTCTTGGTGTCTGCTCATTAATCGCTCACAAGTTTAGCAAACCTTGTATGAAAAATTTGATTTCTAAAACATTCTAAGATCTGAAACTTACCGACTGCTAACATGACACACAAAGGAAATGTTCCACAGTTAACCTCACAAGGTACAGCATAGTTGAAGCACAGACACACTAAAAGTACTGTAAAACAAATTCCTTCCAGGCTTCTGTACAGACCTTTTATGAAACATAAAGAATTTTCACGTTTAGACTTGAACTCCATCCCTGAGCTATCTCTTCATGCATATGCAAATGTTTCAAAATCCAGAAAGTTCCCAAATCTGAAATACATCTATTCCCCCAAAGCTTAAAAAAAAAATATTTTAGCGATTGCTAGGGCAAGGTGTGATTCCTCGGTTAAACTGTATGTAAAAGAAAATACACAGTAATACATTTTTAACATAAAGTCTATATATACAAATGCATGGGTTAAAATGATACATATTTTGTTGTAAGATAGAAATCATGATGATGTGTTTTACTTTGAGATCCTGGTGTGATTTCACCCTTCAGACAGTGGAGCCACATCTCCAAATGACAACTCTTGAACAATCCAGCAGATCATCTCAAAATTCCTACTAGTCACCTGCTAGCAAAGGATCCAAAGATGTGCTTGTTTAGTATGCAGAAATCCTTATCAACTTTCTCCTGTGTGGGGTTCCTCACAGCTTCCTAGAGGGAGTGTCTAGGGATGTCTCCCTAACTGTGAGAATTCCCTGCAGCAAGAAGGCACTGGAGATATATTTAACTCCACAAGCTGTCACACTGTGAATCCATGGGGGAGAGAGATCTGTAGAGGTCTCATTATGAGAATCTTCTAATAGTGGTACAGTAGGGTCACACAAAACAAGGAAAGGAATGAAGTGTTATTTTGGATTTCTAATGCCAAAATTTAAAAGATAGGTCTACTTTTCTATTTTTTCTTAGGGAAATATCTGGCTCATTATTTTATAGATATATTATATATTCCCCTTGCTTTAGTTATTTTTGCATCACTATAACCAAAGACCTGACAAGAACAATTATAGGAGGGATAGTTTGTTTGGCTCAGGGTTTCAGAGGTCTCAGTCCATAGAAAACCAACCCCATAACTCTGGGCTTGAGGTGAGTCAGAACATCATGATGGACAGGTATGACAGAGGAAAGGAGCTCCGGCATTTTCCCAGGGACCTGCCACCTCAAGCCAAACCCTACCTGTCTATAGTTACCACCTTGTTATTCCATTCAAGTGGATTAAGCGATTTAAATTCAGGCTCTCATCACCCAAACATTCACCTCTGAACTTTCTTGCATTATCTCACACATGAGTTTCTTTGGGGGACATCTCAAATCTAAACCAAAACAACAGCACTGGGGAATCTTATGTGATAGATTCTTGATAACTATTAGCTCAATCAATGGTGTCCTCTCTTTGGATGACTTGAAGTTGAGCAAATTAGATATTTCTAAGGAATGCTGTTATCTAAAAAAATAAAATAAAATAAAATAAAATAAAATAAAATAAGCCACACTCCCTTTATGGATGATGCTAATATGGAAGAATTCAATTTTTTTTTAGATATAAACACATTTTCCATTGTTTATTTTCATGATTTCCACAGCACTCTTCCTATCAAGATTTCATTCTCTATCTACATTTCCTTTGTTGTTTTCCTACTATTGATCCCTTGAGTGAACTTTCTAGGTGGACTTCTCAGTGAGGGACAATGATGATGCCTGAAAAAGATGAGAACATTAAAAACTTCCAAATGCACACTACTTATTATGCATTGATACTTCAGTGCACTTCTCACTGGTATCATTTGTGCTGTGTACACACTAAATCAAATTATGTTGGAATTTTAAAACCAAAACATGTGATTTAATATTTGTTTCACTTTCCATTTATCTCTATGATTGTTTACAAGATTTACTTTCTGATTGTGGTAGCCATGGAGACATACTTTGAATATTAAACACAATTTTTATGTCTACAAAAAGTGTGTCCTTTTCTCTCTTTTTTTTTTTTTTTTTTTAAATATGTGACCTTTCAATTTACTTTAGGTTTTCCACAATTTAAGAGATATGAAATGAGAAATAATGACCTGGTCAAAATTCAGAAGCTTGTTAATGTAGGATCACAGGAAATCTTTAATGAAATATGTATTAAGGTGTGCACATCAACTGTGACTCCTAGCCACCGCCTCAACACCCACAGACTTAGAACTACACAAAAGATTGAAAGATTGGGTGTTCTACAACCTTTCAAAATCCACACTTGTTAGGCCTTTTGAATATGTGTCCTTTCCCAATGCACATTAACCGTCATCAATGGACTCAGAACAATGAATCCTGAGTTCAAACTATTCACAAGTGGAGGAGACTGAAAACCCATATTTGCAATTTATGAGCAAACATAGCCCTGTTCACCCTCCAAGAAAGTTCCAATTTTGTTCTCTCGTGATTATTCTTTTTGTAAAAGCACCTTTCATTTTGTTACAAAATTTAAAGAAAACTGAAGTGCTATCAATCAAGCTAAGCTCTCCGGGTATGATGTGTGCGAGATTGCAGAAGACTCCATTAATGTTGAGTTGGGAACTGATAATGTTTGCCCCTCTATTCTTGAATATGATTTCAATTTCAGCTCAATTCAAATTCCATTTTGCCTAATTTCAAATCTCACTTAATCAATTCAATTACTAATGCAAAATTATAAAGAAGGAGTCTTAGGAGAGGTGAGGTAATTTCTAGGTCTCATTCCATTTATAAATCTTTCTAATTCAAGAGAAAACTTCCCTGAAAATTTATTTTAGTTGCAGAGGTAGAAAAATAAAACATGAAATCACCCACAGTGTGGTAGGTAATGTAGTTTATGCAGTCTAAAAACAAATTTTGTCCTTCCAAATTACATCTTAATCAGGCTCATGCCTTCACTATGCTCTAAGCTTCTCAAAGAGAGAGAGAGAGAAGACCCTAGACCTCAAGAAGATGTCTTAATTTTCTGTCTCAGCAGCCAATCTGATAAAATTGATTTTTATTTGGCAAATAACAATGTTACTTTTATAAAACATCGTTCAGATTAAATGACATGTCTGAAGTTTTTTCAATAAGAAACTGATGTAATATATTAAGAAAAAGGTTTTATATAATTGAATATATGTTCCCAGGGAGAATATGAGATAAGTTTAATTTTTAAACCACTAAAATCTGGATACATTTCTTTTGTTCCTCTGTGACTGCAAGGGAGCTACTATAAAATGAGAATAAAACTGCATGCTTCGGAAACTTGGATTTAACAAGGAGCGCTAAAACTCAACCTTGCATTAGTCATTATAATTTTTTGACACTGTCTCAACGTGTGAAGGAAGAATTGAACTCCAGAGCGAGAAAGGGCATCCTTAAAAGACAAGATTGCCTTTCTGTATGACAGATATTAATATTAGATCATTTGCTTGGCTAGGAGCAGAGCTTATGAGGTGTACGGAGGCCACACAAATTTGCTTGAGATTGAAAACCTTTCTAGCTGTATTTCTTCTTCCTTCCTCTATACTTTACCAGTGAGTTAAAAGAAATATGACTGAGTGTTAATTGGTTTTGCTGTTGTATTCCACATTTGTTATGGAAAAGGTATTCCACTGAAATGTTTGACTCAAATAAGTGGATTCTGCTCTATCTGGAAGGTTTTAAAAACAAAATCTTTTATTTTATGTTATTAAAAAAATCCTTCCACACATATATACACCAGACAAACATAAGTCAAAACAGTCAGTAGCTTGCCTTCATGATAGAAAAGATAATTTCTTATTTTGTGTACTATTTTTGCCATCAAAACATCAGTTTAATTAAATAAGGGGTTGAGATGAGGCTCTTTCTGAATATATACAAATTTTCTTCTGCAAATTCAGTTAAAAAGAAAGGATAAAAAGAAAGGAAAGAGAGGGATTTTAAGCATCTGTTCAACTGCTAATTGCTCAATTCCTGCTCCATTGATAGTAGATGACTATTTGGACACAAATTAGATATGGATATAGATATTGGCAGATGTTGATATAGATTTGATCTAGGTACAGACATAGATGAACATGTGGACATAGGCATAGACACAGGCACAAATAAAGGTGTAGGATTGCCCACGATACAAATGAAACTGGACTCCAACTCCCTGATCTCAGTACTTGACTACTGCTTATAAGATATGTTGCTCCCTTCCCTCTCCAGGGTTTAGTTTCCTTTTCTGGTTAGGGAGAATGTTATAAATACCTTCCTCCTACAATTCTTTGAAAATCAAATTAACTAATATTTCAACAGCACACAATGCTGCACACATTTTAAAAAATATATCTAATTCTGTTCTGCCACATACAGATTGATTTATTCTTTTGATCTTTGCTAACTCTTAAAGGATTTGAGATTATCATTTTGGAATTGAAATAGCATTAACCTTGTTGATAAAGAATGTCAAATAAATAAGCATTCTTAATATTACTGGTTAGTGTTTGGGGATTATTCTCCATGGGTCTCTGCAATTTCTGCCTATCTTGCCAGCAAGAGATTGAATACTCTCCCTTTGGTCTGTCTCGGCAAGGACTTCTGTGTAGTGAGTAGCCTGGGAAGACAAGAAAGAAGGACAGACTTCTTTCCTCTCCATTATCAAAGATGTGGTTCGTAAGCTCTGGCCCTTCCTGTTGTTTCAAATTTTTATTATATTATAGCAATTTTTTAGATCACATCCATTGTCTGCATTTAATGCATTCACTCTATATTAGACACTACCGGAAGGGCTTCAAATACATATTATTTTTTTTCTAATATTGTAAGTCAGATATTATTATCACCATCTATTATGTGACAAAAATGAATCTCAAAGAAATTAAGCCGTGTGTTTGGGTCAGGAAGCCTACAGTGGAGGGTGGACAGGACAGATCTGAAACAGGACAGAAATTTAAAACCAGAGCTTTCTGATGTCAAATGTAGAACCAACAACTTCTAAGGGGGCACCGACCTAGTTATTTAAAAGTAACATGAAAAGGATCAAAGAATGTGCAAATGTTCTATTTTTACAAGTATACTAAAGCAGAAATATGCAATTGATTTCTCTCTTTTCCTGGTCGATCATTCTTTCCCCACCTCTAATGGTGGATCCCTAGGGCATTCTAAATGCAGGTGTTTCCCTAAAGTTTATATGATCTTATCTTCAAAAAGTTATCATTCAGGTGTTTAAGTAATTCTGAAATCATTTTGTTATTTAGCAGGAACTCAGTAAATAAATATTGCATGCATTTGTGAACAGTCTCTAAGGCTTTAGTTTCTAGTCTCCATTGGCCAGTTTCTTAAAACTGATTCACTTTACTTTGCATTGAGGGGAGGAGACCCTGAGTTATTTGGCAAAGGGGGAAAATGCTAAACATATCCATAACCAGGAAAACCATCTTTCTATCACTTGTCAAAGGCTGTCTGCAAAGGAAATTTAACAGACACTAAAGACACGGAAAATAAAATGCCAGGCTGCTGCAAAATACGGATACTTCACTCATATGACTCTTCAATGGGTCATATATGTAAGGCATTTGAACTAGTGTCTCATTCCAAAATTTGCATATAATCTATCTTATGGGAATCCTATTATTTTATTATCAAATCCTTTGAATCTATGAACAAGGTGATATCATTTTCCACAGCTTGAAAAAAAAAAAAAAAAAAAAAACATTAGACTTAGATTAGGTAACTTGCCCAAAGTTGAACAGCTGGTACCTGGTGGAGCTGAGACTCCAACAAAGGCAGCTCTGAGGACTGCCTACTGTAACAGTCCTGGGAGGCTGACAAGCTCCTTGGAAGGTGAGGCCACAGAGCCTTCCAGCAACCTGTTGCTCAGTGATTACCCTGGCACTAAAAAGTGCATCCCAAAACTTCAGCAACCACCACTGAGCTGTTCTTTACTTCTCCTTAGAAAAGCAATATATCACTGTTCATAATCTCCCTTGGTATTTTTGTAAAATGTAAGAGGCAATTTAGGAGATGTCCTTTTTCTCCACATGCATTGCCTCTATGGTATGACCATTATATATTTGCTTAACAACTGTAGAAACAGCATAATTAAACATTAATTTGAATCTTCTTGTGAATCTAGTTTAATGGTTATGACAAACCACAATTCCCCAGTGTAAATCCACTCGAGTCAAAATTTTGCCATAGGAAATTATGACTCATTGGTCATAATTTCCTTTAAAATCAATTGTAATGGCTGTTTATTTAGGTTCTGAATCACAAATGCCAATCTATAAGGAAATGTTGCAATTATCTGAGTAATATGATTCATTATAAAATACACACCCCCTAGCCTCTAAAATCTTAGTTAGCACTAATGGCTTGCCACATGCTGTACATGTGTTTACATCACATGAGGAAGAGCTACCCTTTCCTTTCCCTTAACCATTGAGCTTACTATTCTTTGTAATTTATGAGCCAAAATCGAATTTACCTCCCCAAATTGAATCCCATCTTCACTGTGCACAATTGTGGTTTTCTAATATCTCAGGAAATCAGGTTAAAAACAAAACAGAGCAGAAACTAAACAAAATCATTGAACTGAGGAAATAGCATTTCTTTATTATCCTGATTACAAATGTATTTAAATTCCACAGTCAGTACCTTGTAGTCAGTATATGTAATATGAATATGCATATGTCACATACAACATCCACTCAGGAGTCAACTAATTGATTTTCATTCAATATGGTGTATACACACACACATACACACACACACACACAATCACTGCAAAGATCACAAGCGTTTTGTGGATAATTGAAAATTAAAAATAATTCCAAATTAACTGAGATTTCATTTTGTAATGCCTTGGAGAATTCTAGCATCTCTAATTATTTTCCTTTTGGCTGTGGTCTTTACTCAGCTCAGGAATGAGGGGATCAGTTTTCCATTTGTGCCTGTCTGAATGGAAAATTGTTTGCCAGATTTACTTACATACTTTACTAATGATTTTCTGCTTCAGTTATATCATATCAATTCTGAATTCCTGAATACAGTGGAAGGCAGGGAAAAAGCAAACCAGCAAAAATATTTGGAACACATACCATTCCTTATAAATATATAAACATTTAATTTGATTTGTTAATTATGTGCAGCAAAACAATAACTAAAATAAAAGAATCTATAATTTATAATAATATACTATGACAAAGTTACAGTAGAATTACAGTGCATTATTATAATACTATAATTGTCATGTACTATAATCAAATCATCAGCATCAGTACTCTGGTGTCCTGAGACCATTATTACAACTAAAAGAGTTCCTTATATTCCATCACTGTGATACCATGACAATCAATATGGTAACCATGAAGGCTACTAGGTGACCAATGAATCAGTAGCATATCAGGGTGGATGTACTAAATAAAGGTAGTTTTTATGCAATGGGTGAGATAGAGTCGGACTGCATGAGATTTCATCATGCTGCTCAAAAGTCTTGCAATTTAAATCTTACAAATTGGTGTTTCTTAAACATTCTATTTACTGTTTTCTGACTTGGCTAATTATAACTGAAATCAGGGAAAGCAAAATTGTGGATTAATAGGTGACTGCTGTATTATTAAATCACATCTTTACATTTTATTCTGCAATGATTCTGATTCAAGAGCAGAAGGAAGAGACAAACGGAGGTTTAAATTCTTTTTTAATTTTAAATAATTGGTGGGTGCAAAACTGCCATTGAAACCCAAACACTATTCCCCACAAATCCAACCTCTTCAGGAATTCCACTGTTAACAAGCAACGTAACTTGGTAAGTAGTGTGAATTTAAGGATAAAAAGTCATCAATTCCTCAATTATTTCCTCAATGTTTTCTTAATTGCCTTTAATTCATCATTAGCAAGAGTGTTAGCAAACTACAAGTCATACAAAAAGGCTAACATCTTTGACAAAACCCTCCTGTTTCTTCACTCTTGCCTGATGATGCAACTGAGTTTCTCACTCCAAGTCTTTCTCACTCCCTTTATTTTCATGAGTATTTTAAGCTCTTGACCTTATTCTGAAAGGTCCAGCCTCTTTCCTTTTCCATCACATAATCTGTCTCTTACTTTGGAAAACAAAATTAAAGCCATCTAAGAGAAAAATCTTCTAGGATTAAATATATAAATCTAACTGTAATCTCCATCCATCGTCCCCTCTCTCCTTTGTGAGAAGTCACCAAAAGCTCTGCTTCTTTCTATCTGAATTCAATCCACCTAGACCTTCTCACATTCTCTGAAATGCAGAAAACTGGACAACTCTTTCTTGGATATGCACCTCTCAGTTGGTTCGTTTGAACTGGTTTAAAATGCTGTGGCTGACTTTAATGTTAGCCCCCTTGAAGCACATCTCCAGGTAGCCACATCCTTCACTGGTCCCTCTCTCATTGATTTTGGAATTGGTCATGTGATTTGCTTTGATCAGTGGAACATTAGCGAGAATAAGACAAGCTGAGGTCCACACACACTGCACCTTATGGCTGTTTCTATTCAAAATCAGCCTCTTGGAACCTAGCTGCTTAACAAGAAGAAAAGCAAAGTTAAGCTGTTTGGTAAGATAAAAGTCAGGAGGAAGAGTACAGAGACCCCAGACCTAGGGGGTAAAGCCTTTAAGTACTTTTTAGGCAGGCCGATTCACCAACTAAAGAGAGCTGTCTATGTTTCCACTGATTTACCACCTACAGTCCATAAATCTCTCAGGCAATTCTGATCATTCATACACCCATAGACTATGAAAGATAACAAACCATCACTATTTTAATGCACTTCTTTTTGAAATGGTTAGTTATGCATCAATAATTGACTCAAGTAGCCATGCTACAATGATTTTTATTGGATGAAGAAACATAAAAATACAAGAGAAAAGAAAGCAATATTAGCACTTAAAACCTCAAGAAAGATTTTATCACAGATTCTCTGATGTTTCATAAGTAGCAAATTCCATCTTCGGTCTAGACTGAAATGTCTTTTCCCATGCCCCTCCAGAACATAGCTCTTCTGCAAGGGGATCAGTAATCTGTTTACCATTTCCTCATTTTTTTCCCTTACCCCTCTGTCAGGTCTAGGATGATTTTTGAAAATTGTATCCTCCTTATTTTGAAGTTGAAGCTTGCACAAAAGTACATTCTGGGTCCTCTCATCATTTCCCTCCTGTCTCACCGTCCAGTATACTCTTCCTGACCATCTCTACTGAAGGGGCCTATAAGGATGTTCCAATGTTTCCTATTTCACTGAAAATTACAAATTTGTCCAATTTTGCAAACTAAAATCCAACCTTCACATCTCTCTCTTAAACTTCATGGTAAATGAGTCCACAAGTTCTTTCTCAGTTTACTTCTTAAAGATTTGTAAACCAACGTGGTATGTACATACATAACCATTTTCAATATTTACTGTGCTGTCAATTTGTCAGTTTTGCTTAATCTATTACTTTTAAAATTAAGTTTAAGCATTAAAAAATCCAAAGATGCTAACAAAGAAAAAATAAATGAAGAAGTGGATGCTTATAAAGAAGTGTTATGCTTGACTCCTTGGAGAAGAGAAATGTGTGATCCTACTTTTAACAGATGATCTAAACTATATTTCAACTTGTCAACTGATGGATTATCTATTTTGAGTGTCACCTTTTAAGTTTTTCTTTATGCTCATAATGTGATAAACTTGCTAAAAGTAGAATTGAAGTTCATTTTCTGAAGTTTTTAGGAGCTAGTTCTCCAAAATAGGAAAACGCAGAAAAAGGAAGAAATTGTCTTTCCCTTTCCATGTGAACCTGCACTATGGACAACCTGTCTGCACATGAAGTGAAAATCAAACTTCCCAAATCATCTATGAACTTTTCTGTTAGCCACAGTGTGACATTATGTAATGACAACTTTCTCCTGCTTCTTCTCTGGCTTTTTTTTTTTCCACAACTATGTGTATTTCTAGCTCAGAAAACTTTTAAACTATCTGATCATAAAGCAATACATTGTTGACAGATAGTTATTTGGCCTTCTATATTTGCAAGTAGTCAGAGACACCAAATGAAAAATATGGTTTTAAAATTGCCCTTTCCTAAGCTTGGCAGCTATGTGAATTCTCATTAAATTTGTTTGTAATATTTATGACAGAAAGCATGCATGAGAAAACCTTTTGTTAATGCAATGTATATATTGAAGTATATGAGAAACCTGGCCCTTTGGATATAAATATAGCAAAGGAGGACCAGTGCTGTGACAGTAGATCCATGTTAAGGTTGCTGAGCTCTAAATTACATAAAAAATAAAAGTGTTTATTCTTGACACACTCATCTGACCATGATTAATAAATATTTCACATTTCATCATGTGATAAAAAAGATGAGATTGTGGATGAGCCCCAATTTCTATTTCATGTGATAACTACAGAAACAGAAATAAAGATAGAGAAGATGAATATTCTTAGTGATGTGCTTTCTTCAAAATCAACTGTAAGTTATAAATGCTTAATAGAAATCCCTGTAGAAACAGAGCAGCTAAAGTTAACTCATAAAAAAATATACTTTTTCCCTAAACTCATCATCAACAAAGAATAAGTTCCTTAATTCTTTATCAGAGAACAATACTTTCTTTTTTTCTTGGACAGGGTGTCCCTGAGTTGCTTAGTGGCTCGCTGAATTGCTGAGGCTGGCTTTGAACATGCGATCCTCCTGCCTCAGCTTCCCAAGCAACTAGAATTAGAGGCAAGCACCATTATGCTCAGTCAATACTTCCTCTTATACTCAGGTTTTGCAGGAATATAGATGGCACTAAAAGGAGTGAACACATCTTTAGAGAGTGGTGTTTTATACTTTTAATTCCATAGGGAGAGCCAGCTGACAGTAGAAATAATCTTATTTATGGTTTTCATTGTTTCAGATAAGCAAACACACTGACTCTACTTTCCCACTGTTTCTTTATAAAAAGTAGATTTCATAAGACATCAATAATTTTATATACTCTTCGAAATAAATATCTTGGCATATAATCTTTATACATATATACAAATGTATTTGTATGAAAACATATATTTTATTTACCCATTTGATAAAAATTTTTGTGTTCATTATAAAATAACATCATCACAAATTTTGGTTGAATTAACTAAAGAATAAGATATAGCTAAAACTAATAACAGTAGGAGATGTTTCCATGAAGTAGAGAAGGCTGACAATGTGTAGTGCATATTTTGATTGGAAAATCACACCCATAGATAAGCACACATGCTCAAATATATTCAAAACTGAGTTTACCACAGAGGTCAATAGCCTGTTTAATAGAACCTTTGAGAGAATGGGATTCAGTTGTTGAATTCACCAGTATTATAAAAGACTTCTGGGTAAGAAATCTGATTAGTAGGCATATGTCACTGGAATTTCTCTTTTGGAAGAGAGGCGCTATGCTCACAGATGTAGGTATAAATATTACTTTATTAATTCTCAGTATGGATTTTAATGCTAAAGAAATTTAAAGACAAATTCCCTGGGAAGTGCATGATTTCTCTGTAAGCAAATTATAATAAGGAAATCAAATCGTAATCAATTTTTAAACATGAATTTAGTACCTGAAATTTGTCCCTTTGCCACAGAATTTATTCTGACCTGAAACCAAAGTCAATTTTGAGAAGATTTTTACTTTTTTAAGATCTGATTGATTCTGATCATGATTTTCATAGTTTAATTATCAGGAGACAGAATCACTTTCAGATGCATGATGGGAGTGGGACTTCAATAGAGGGCCAGGATTTTGGCTTCTCACTCTGCACCTACCACATAGCTCTCATTCAAACTTCTTTGCACTAAATGAGCAAATAACTAGGTGAATAGGAAATGATTCCTCATCTGAATATTTTTGTCTTAGAAAACATCTTCAATATTATAGGTCTCCAATTTCTCTGTTTATTAAAATGCACTTTATCAAATCTTATTACCCTAACTCAACTTTGGTGCACACATTCATTACTTTCAGCCCCTATACTTTATATAAAGCTTATATACCTATATACATTTTAAGTTATCAATCATTTTGATGCTGTTGAAACATTCAATTCTCTGAAAAGCAAACACCTAACAGCCCCAGCTTGGTATTTGACACAATTAGACATTATAATAAATTAAAGGCAGGTTGCTTTGCAAATAGGTAAACACAGACATGAGAAACCATCTACGCAGAAATTAACAGTATTTAAATGAAGATTTGCTTCTACTCAAAAGTTAAAACTGTGCAAATTTTTATACAACATTCACATAGCAGCTAATTTTTACTAACATTCCCTTTTTAATATAATCATCACAAAAACTGGGTAAGTTTTAGCTTGATTCTGGTTTTTTAGATGTAGAAAGTGATGGATAATTGATCTTTCTGTCTCTCTCTCTCTCTCTCTCTCTCTCTCTCTCTCTCTCTCTCTCTCTGTTCCTCAGCTTCCTAGAGGGTTTAATTACGAAGAAAAACCCTGACTGTTGACATTATAAATAGCTGGAAAACCTGGGAAGGACAAATCACTATAGGTAATATTCTGGAGTTCATAACAGAAAACCAAAGTAAAAATTATACATAATAGCGCCATTCTATTTTGATGTTCCACACTGTACACACAAAAATATAACACTTGCATGCTTATGCATCAATTAAGAAGTGATGCAGGTAAAAATTTTTACAAAGGTAAATTTCAAGATGAGTTCTATTACCTACAGAGTTTTAGTTTCCTCTCCATCTTAATAAATGAAAGTAAAACTGCTATGTCTGAAGTAGGATAAATCATCAGATCTTTAATCATTAACAGTAAAACAGATGCTTTGCTGTAAAAACATATCTTAAACCAGTGATTGTTTGCCATAAATCGCAAGCACAACATGCCGACTGCAGCGCTGCTGACAGGCTCACTTGGAGATCAGCGCTTAGATTCGTGGTGAAGGTGCTGTACAAATGCCCTGCTGTAATTGCTTTCTTCTCATTTGCTTCTCTTGAACCACAATATATTTCTAGAGTAACAGGTTTCCTAACAACTTCAGGGGATAATTCTTTATTCATTGTCCTACTGAAAGAAGAAAGAAAAGTTTCAACGCGTCAAAGCTATTCATTTCACCATTCAGATTTTCAGTGAATTTAATATCCTAAGAATTCGCACAGGGGTTTTGCAGTGGCTGGGACATTAAACCACATTTTAAGTGCCTGCATAAGAAGCAACAACATCATTACCTTGAATTAAAGTGCAAGAAGAACACTCTACTGGGAACATTATAGTATCCAACAGGAAGAAAATAATTCATGAACCCTCTTCATAAAATTAGCTTTATTTCTCCTTTCTAGAATAAATGACAGAACAGTCTAAAGAATATGTCCTAAATCAGTAGCAAGCTGCCCCTTCTAAATCTCAATAACTGTCTAGGGTAATCTTCAACAGCTGGGTGCTATTAGGATTTGTTCTAATGGTGACAATGTAGAATACGCTAACACAGGGCTTATTGCCACTTATCCAGCAGGAGCATGAAATGAGGTGACATGGTAATGAGTTGATACAAATGACTTTTGTAACTTTCACACTGCTACAGGCTGGGGCAGGCAATCAGAGGGAACTATTGTCTGCCTTTCGTGGTGGTTTTAATGTGTTCCATTTGATTTAATACTGCTGGTAGGCAAAATGTGAAAGGAAAGTAGGTCACTGCCTCTTTGCTTTGCTCCGATTATAGGGCACTACTCACCTGGTTTATCCTGAGACTTATATTTACTTTCGCTGATGACAAAGATTCACGTTTTGAGCTGAGATGCAGGTCCCTCTCTGTAAACATTTGTTATCAAACTCCACTAAGAATAATTATTAAGTCATCACATGAAAAAACTTCTATAGAAATGATTACAATTTATTAATACAAAATAAATTATCTACTCTCAGATATGTTAATAAAAGTCTGTCAGGTAAATAACAAGTCTTAGAAATTTGGAATTTCTTAACCTTTAGGAGTCTGATGGTGTTTTTGAATACAGGTAAGAGCCACTCTTTTATTAAGTGCATTTGTTATCACAGACAAACATCCATTAATTGAAAGTTTTACCAGATAAAGTAAAAATAATATGTTTTAGAAAGTCATTTTTTAAGCAATTTTTCTTTTAATAAAAACTTTGGTTGAAATAATTAAAGTGGAAAATACATAAAATGCTGACCTCACTAGTCAAGTGTGTCACGGCTCTTGGCCTGATCCTCTCTCTGCTTGCAGTTCTTATTGACTTCAGTATAAATGCCATTCTATATAAAACAACTAAACTATAAAAAATCAATCATTGGTTATGATGTTTTTGTGGGGGTAGAAAATTTATTAAGGAAAGAGAACATTTACATTTTGTAATGATGCCTTAAGCATGCTTGTTTTCCAAGAATCATAATAACTTGATCCATTTTTTAAAAAGAGGTGTAAAATACAGTATCCATAATATCAATCATTCTGAATACATATATTCATAATTAATAAATAATAGGTCATTTTGATGATTTGTATAACTTTTCCTCCTCCGTCCTCAGAGGCAAAGGCAGGTCTATGTGTAATTAATGAGAGAAATGTTGAATATCCCATGCTCATTTGTTGAGGGAAATCCATTCCCAGTGCACACACTAGAAATTATAGGATCTCTACACACTAACCTCTGCATCTGCCCCCTCCGTGGGAGGCAGAGTCAAATCAAGCACAGCCTGGAACAAATTGGGGGCAGAGCTGCTATTGCTGCCCAGCAACTCCCCCGTCCTATTGCTCTCCTATGGAGAAATTATATTTTCTTAAAAGGAGCTTTAGCTATTTACCCTCCATCAACAGCCTGCCAGTCGGGGACAACGGGGCTTTTTGCATTCATCATCATGGGCGATTTTTTGTTTGATATAGCAGCCTGGCTGGAGACAGGAGACATGGGACAGAGGCAGGGATGTTCAATCCCTTCCCTTTTGTGTGAAGGACAATTGATCATCTTTGTTTTTTTAGGATGAAAAAAGGTAATTTTCTGTATAGTGAAATTTAGGAAACGAATTCAACTCCAGCTCAATTATTTCTATCAAACATATAAGTGAAATGTAATATATAAAATACTGAAGATGTCAGAACACATGCGGCTGAAGGGAAAAGTTTTGAGGTCAAACTTCAGAGGTTAAGAGAAAGCCCTATGCTAGAAATCTCTTATTAACAGTTTCAAATTAACCTCATGCCTACTGGGGGGTATGAATGCTATCTATAATGGTGGGAGAGATTGCACCTAAGTGTCAGAGTGTTAAAAATTATTAGATTTGGAATGCCTGCTCTGTTAAGCCAGAATTTCACAGAGGAGTGGGAAGGTTCCAGACATCAGATCTGATCCATCAGGAAAATGTTTTACAAAAGACCGTACCATAAGCAAGTAGGGAATTCTGCTTAAGCAATCAACTCACTTTCAAAATTAAATAAGATTAAAAAGAAAAAAAGTCAAGAATTAAGTAATATAAAGTGGAACTTACAGTCACCAAAGTGCATCAGAGTTAACAAATTTTATTAACTGAATTTTGTCCTTTAATTACAAATGCCTACACATGAGTGTTTTTGTATGATTGTCATAATTACTATAAGTATTTTTCCCCACTCTGAGTTTTGGAAAAAAGTTTGAAAATCTTTGCTCCACAATAACAGAAAGTGGAA
The DNA here is from genome assembly GCA_020662805.1 of Glaucomys volans. Taxonomy (NCBI): domain Eukaryota; kingdom Metazoa; phylum Chordata; class Mammalia; order Rodentia; family Sciuridae; genus Glaucomys; species Glaucomys volans. Next base: position 71,761 of record JAJEJO010001337.1, on the reverse strand, counting down.
TATAACAAGTGACACACTTGATTGCTCATAGCCAGGATCCATGCACAGGGGTTATAATTCTACCCATGGAGAAAGCAAATCTTAAATTCCTGCCCCATGGGGAAAATCAGAGGGTTGGTGCTCTGTTCAGCCCCACTGGGCCTGCGGTCCAGCTGAGGCTCAAGAGGAGCATCACTGAACATGTTGTGGAGTGAGTAGCTGCTGAGATTCATTCATTATATCATGGCTAATGATTCCCCAGGGCAATGCACTGGAAAACAGTTAGGATGAAATACAGTTTTCCTTTCTTATCCAATACAATGCATATTTATGGAATGCTTTGGCTCAGGGTTTATGTTGAAGGCAGTTAGAGAATAAATATTATGTGTTAATCATGCATTAGCTACTTAAAATGTACAATATGAAAGATTTACCGAACAATGAAAATACAAAGAGATATACTATGATTAGGGTTCATATCTTCAAAGCAACTCTGATGTATGGGGAAAAATAAACTGGATAATATGGAAATCATAAGACTATATGCTGAATAGGAATATAGCATGTTTGAAAGCAAACAGAAGGAAGTGACCTAAAAGTGAAATAAATCAGAACAATTTTAATGCACCATTTGAAATAAATATAGTTATTTAGAGTTTCAATAATAAAAATAAAGGAAGAATATTGTTAGAATTGGAGATCTTAAAGGAATTGACATGCTGAATATGTTAGAAGCTTAATAATTTATCTAATTCAACTAATATATGTTACAAGATGAAAATTTTTTACACATGTGATATAGAGCTTATGATATATTATTACACATTACAAAATGAAATACTATATTTAAATACAAATATAGTCCTTTCAAAAGGATGATGACTTTGAGTTAATTTTTTGCATGAACCAGGTATTGTCCAATGCACTTTGCAAATAACAATCCTCAACAATATTTCCCCAATTTTATAGATAGGACAACTGTGGCCACAAGAATGTAGGCACCTTGCCCAATGCCACCATGTCCCCTAGTTACTAGGCTGACGTTTGCCCTGAGTATGTAATATAAATACACTCATTTTTCTCTGTATTAATAATCAGATACATTTTGGCATATTTTCTAGTCTTTAATTTTTCAAAAACACATCGCACCTATTTATATTCATAGAGACATTAGTAACTTTTATTTGTAGCAACTTCATAAATAGTTATCTGCACCAGGAGTAACCAAACTACATGAAATTCTGTGTAAACTTGCACTGGGAAACCTTCATATCCACAATGAAACATTGGATGCAGACTAAACCTGACCGTGGACCAGGCAAGCAGAAACACAATTTTGCAGATTATGAAACAGTTTAATAACCAATGTGTATATTGAACTTTCCAAAAGGTACAGTTGTAATTTAATTTTATTCATAGCTGTCAAGTACCAAAGGCCACAAATAAGATAATAAATTCAAAGGAATATTAAAAATTAGATACCTTAAATAGAGTACCAGGCAGATGTTTGCAAGATTAATAAGTTATTAAATTTCTGTGGAACAGCACAATACAGAAACAATAGCTTTCAATGTAATAGTATTTTGCTGGTTTTTGAATTATGAAACATTTTTTGGACATTTTGATGTAAGTAACTGAGTTGAGAATCTTTTATCCAATGCTTTGAGCTTCTTTTTTGTTTAGTATTTGAGCATTTGGGTCTCTGCTTTTCCTTTCCATTGTACACTACTAATACTTTCTTCCTCTTTCTTTTCATCTCTCTCTTTCTCTCTCTCTCCCTCTCTCCCCCTCCCTCCTGATCCTTAATATGAATCCATTCACTACTTGGTCCTTGGTTTGTCCCATGTAAAAGCTGAATATAACCAAATTTTCCAGTCTGTAAAGAAGCAGATGGGCCTTACTTTACAATGGCTCAACTTACAATTTTTTTTTAACTTAATGATGGTGCAAAAATGACATGCACTTAGTAGAAACTGTCTTGTGGATTTGGTCTTTCTGGGATAGCCATATGTGGGTACGATACTGTTTTGTGATGCTGGTCAGTGAGCCAAAGACCCCAGTCAGCCACACATTCATAAAGGTAAACAACAAATACTTTACAGAGCAGTGTTGCCAATATTTTTTGGATACTGTGCTTTGTGTTTTTCCATTCCATTTCTGCACAATGTCCATCTGTGTGTCTACATGATGTATTCAGTACTTTATTGTGAGATGGGCTTTGTGTTGGTTGATTTTGCCAACTGGGGGATAATGCAAGTGTTCTGAGCACCTATGAGGGAGACTCAGCTTATCTATGATGCTCGGTAGGTTAGGAAGCCTTTCAGCTCATGATATTGTCAACTTGTGATGGTTTTATTGGGATGGAATTCCATTTTAAGAACATCTATAGGAGGATGGCATTAGGAAAATGTATCAAGTCATTTTTTTGCCTGAAAATAACAAGGTAGAGGAAACTTATCTATTTTGGCTCATGGTTTCAGAGGTTCAGTCCACCATGGGCTAACACTGTAATTCTGGGCCCAAAAGGAGGCAAAACATTATGGTGGAAGGTCATGGTGAAGAGAAGCAGCACAGGACCTGACAGTCAGGAAGCAGAGAGAGAACTCCACTCACCAGGAACAAGATATAACCACCAAGTCACACCTGGTGCCCCACTTCCTCCAGCCTCCCCCTCTTTGCCTACAGTTATGATACAGTTAATCCATATCAGTGAACTGATCCACTAATCGGTTTCCAGTTTTCATTGTCTAGCCATTTTCACTTCTGAACATTCTTGTACTGTCTCCTATATGTGTTTTGGGGGCACTTCATATCTAAACTGTGACACCAGCTACCTAACTTCTTTTACATACCATAAGGATCAGAGGTCTTGTCTTATGTTTGAGTTCTTCTATCCAGCATTAGAAACCAACACAACTGTGGGAGAAGCCATACACACTAAAGACTGAGCATCCACATTTCCCTGTAGAATGAGTTCCTAAGATGACAAGGCCTCTCAAATCATTCTGTAGATAACTTTTCACAACTTTCCAAAAAGCATGTATTTTTTTTAATTCACTGTTATATGGCTTCTGCCATTTGTATGGACAAAGAAAATGTTTGCAATGCTTATGTTTTTGTTGACTAATTGATGAGAAAACAGAAAGCTTGATAGCAGATTCTGAAAACAGGAATTTCCCAGAAAGCATGCATTTTGGTACATTTGTCACAACATTAGAACTTTTTAATTTACAAAATTTAAGCAAGAGATGTTCAACTTTCTATAATAAATTCTGTCATAGTGCCAACAAAAGGAACAGAATAGATGGGATATAGTTAAAGGTTAATGTATTCATGCCACACAGGTACAAATAAATATTTTATTTCTCTGGGAATCCCAGCTTTCATAGCAATAAATAATTAATTGCTTGCAATAGATGATAGTTTTTAAAGGCCATAATAAAAACAGATTTTTAAGTACTCCTGTTAGTAGAATTGTGCAAATGATTTGTAAAGAAACTAACCACATGTTAGTCCTGTGCAAACAATTTAGCTTTCATTGGTGAGGTGAGGAAGGAAAGATCTTTGCTCATTGTTTAATAACATACTGGGAGTCAAGAAAATAAAAAAAAAAATATTTCATAAGGAACTTGTGACTTCTTATGAGCAACATTTTTCAAAAGAAGCTTTGTGGCTTCTTATGTGTAAATTTTTTCAACAGATTTTTGCATTTATCTTTATGTTTTGTTTGCACCTTATTTTTAGAGGTTTTTATTAGTGCATTATAGTTGTATATAATAGTGGGGCTCATTTTGACTTTAGTCAACATACATAAGTTATAATTTGTTGTTTCAGTCCTAGTTTTCCTCTCTTCCTTCCTTTTTCCACCCCTCCCCTCGCCTTCCTCTACTCTACTGGTCTTCCTTCTACATATTTATAATTTTTTTTAAATTTGTGCTTTATAGATTATATATAAAGGCAGAATTCACTGTGGTGTTCCAGCAAAAGACATAATTTTATTCTTCTTTGGTGCTGAGTAAAACTCCATTGTGTGTATGTACTATATATTCTTTATCCATTCATCTGATGATGCGCACCTCTGCTGGTTCAATAAGTTGACTATTGCTAATTGAGGAGCTGTAAATATTGATGTGCCTTTGTCACTATAATATGCAGATTTTTGTTCTTTTGAATAAATTCCAAGGAGTGGGATAGCTAAGCCATACAGGACTTCCAAATCTAGTTTTTGAGATCTCCATATTGCTTTCCAAAATGGTTGAACTAATTTGCAGACCACCAACAATGTTAGTAGTGTATTTTTATCTACACAGTTCAAACAGCATTTTATTATCACTTGTATATTTTTTATTGGAACATTGTAGTTGTATTGTAATGTTGGGATTCGTTATTAATATTGCACTTATACACAACATAAAAATAAAATTTGGCCAATAAGATTCCCTAGCATTGGGAATGGGGATATAGCTCAGTTGGTTGAGTGCTTACCCCCCATGCACAAGGCCCGGGGTTCAATCCCCACTGCCACAAAAAAACCACAAAAAACAATAAACAAAGATTCCCTAGTATTTTCCCTCTCCTTCTTCTCCTCCCTCACCCTGGTCCCTTATTATACTTATCTCCCTTCAGTTTTCTCAAGGTTTCTACCCACCCCCTTTCTTTTCCTTTTTAATTTTTAGTTTCCACATCTGAAAGAAAACATATGACTATTGACTTGTGAATTTGGCTTATTTCTTTTAACTTAATGTTCTCAAGGTGAAACCATTTTACAGAAAATGACATAATTTCATTTTTCTTTATGACTTAAAAAATCCATTGTGGGTGTGTTTGTGTGTATATATACATATATATTTATATATATTTATACACCATATTTTGCTTATCCCTTAGTCCCTTAATGGAGTTCTGAGGCTGGCAATTGTGAGCTACACTGATATAAACACGGGTATGCATGAATGGATAAAATCCAAGGATAAGTATAATTGGGTTATATGGTGATTCCATGAGTAGGCTTTTGAGGAACCATTATACTGTTTTCCATAGTGATTGTACCAATGGATAGTCCCACCAAAGTCTGAAAGTGTTGTTTTTCCCCACATACTCTCCAGCATTTATTATTGCTTTCATTCTTCATTCATACCTTCCTGATTGTAGTGAAATGAAATCTCATGGTAATTTTGACTTGCATTTCCGTAATTGCTAAAGACATTGAACTTCTTTTTCATACATTTCTTGACCATTTGTATTTCTTCTTTGAGAATAGTCTCTTTAATTCATTTGCCCATTTATCATTTGGTTACGTTTTTGCGTATTTTTAATTCTTTACATATTCTCAATATTAGTTTTCTGTCTGAAGATTTTTCTCCCATTTTGTCATTTTTTTCTCTTTATATTCTTGTCTTCTTTGCTATGCAAAGTTTTTAAATGTGATAGCATTCCATTTATTAATCCTTGACTATACGGATTAAACCAGAGCTATAAGGATCTTATGGAGAATGTAGTTGCCTGTGCCTAAATGTTAGATTGTTGACCCTATATTTTCTTCTAGAAGTTGCATAGATTCTGGTCTATTTCTAAGGTCTTTGATCTATTTTCAGTTGACTTTTGTTCAGGGTAAGAGAGATAAGGGTCTATTCTCATTCTTCTACATATGGATGACCAGTTTCTCAGCACCATTTTTTTTTTTAAATTATTTTCTCCAATGTATATTTTTGGTATCTTTAACAAAGGCCAGATGGACTGTTTCTGTGTGGATTTGTCTCTGTCTTTTATTTTGTAGCATTGATCTATCTTTATGCCAGTACCATGAAATTTTATTACTATAATTTGTAGTATAATTTAGTGTCAGATATTGTAAGTCATTCAGCATTGTTTTTTTTTTTTTTCACTTAGAATTGCTTTAACTATTCTGGGTCTTTAATTATTCAAATCAATTTTATAATTCTCTCTCTATTTCTTTCTTTTCTGTGAAGAATGTCATTGATATTTCAATGAGTATTCCATTGAATTGGTATACTGCTTTTGATAGCATAGTCATTTCAAAAATAATAGTTCTTCCCATCCATGAACATGGAAGGTATTTGCATCTTCATGTATCTTTGTCAATTTCTGTCTTCAATATTTGACGATTTTCATGATAGGGATCTTTCACCTCCTTCATTAGATTTATTCTATTTTCTTTGTTTTGTTTTTGTTTTGTTCTTTGTTTATTTTTATTTTTGTTTTTGAGGCGAGTGGAATTGTTTTTCTGATTTCTTTCTCTGCAGATCCACTGTTGGAGTATTGGAGTATTATATGTTGATATTTAACTTGCAGATTTGCTGAATTTATTATCTGTAACAGTCCTTTTGTGAAGATTTTTGAATCTTTTAATTTTGAATCATATCATCTACAAAGTGATTTTTTTACTTCTCTTAAAAATATTTCTGTACATTTTCTTTCCTTCTGTTGGCTAATTTCTATAAGCAGATTCTCCAGCAAAATATTCAATAAGAATGATGGTAGTAGACATCCTTATCTTGTTGCAGATGTTACAGGAAATGCTTACAGTTTTCTCCCCATTCACCATGATGGCCTTTAGGTTTGTCATATATAGCATTGTTGATATTGAGGTAAGCTCCTTCTTTCTATAGTACTTATAGCATTTTATTCATGACTGGGTACTGAATTTCGTCAAAAGTTTCTGTGCATCTATTGAGATAACTGTGTGATTTTTGTCCTTAATTCTATGTATGTGGGAATTACTTCTATTGATTTGCATATGTGAAACCATTCTTTCACTTTGGGATAAAACCAACTTGGTCATGATGTACAATCTTCTTAATATATTCTTGACTATGATTTTCTAATAAGGATTTTGCATTTAAATTTTATCATGGATATTTTTCTGTAGTTCTCTTTCCTGTATGCATCCTTGTCTGGTTTCAGTATCAGGTTGATACTGGCTTCATGGAAAAAAATATGGTAATGTTCTCTCATTTACTCTTTTGTTGAATGATTTGGGGAGCATTGGTATTATTTTTTAAAGGTATGGTAAAATCCAGCTGATAATTCATTTGGTCCTTGGAATTACTTTGTTACAGGTCTTTTTATTGCTGTTTATATTTATTGCTACTTATGGGTTTATTTAAGCTTTCTACTTCATCTTGATTTAGTTTGGGTAGGTCATATGTCTAGAAATGTGTCCACTTCTAGGTTTTTCAATTTTATGATGGATAAGTTTTCAAAATAGTCCCTGATGATAGACTAATTTTCTGAGATCTCTGTGATGATTTCTACTTTTTAACTTCTAATTGCATTAATTTTTCTCTTCTCTCATTTTCTTTTGGTTAGTTTGACTAAGGGTTTTTTTTTGTCACTTTTGTTTATCTTTTCAAAGAACCAACTGCATTTCATTCATTCCTTGTATTTTTAAAATTTTCTGTTTGTTGCTTTTGATTCTGACCTTAAATATTTCATTCCCTCCACTGATTTTGGAATTTGTTTTTTCTTATTTTCGAAGGGTCGAGAGATGTATCATTATGCTATGTATTTGAGAATCTTACTTGTTTTCTTATGCAGACACTCAAAGGTATAAAATTTCCTGTAAGAATATTTTTCTATACTCTCCTAGAGGTTCTGAAATGTGGTATCACTTCACTTATTTTACCCTAGGCATTGGCAAGTTTATCCCTAGGCTTCTTCTATCATCCTTTCATTAATCAGAAATTTATTTTTTAATATCCATATGTTTATGAAAGTTCTTTTAATTATTTTTAGAGTGTATTTCTCTTTTGTTCCATATAATTGGATCAGATTCAAGCAATTACATTCTTTTTATTTGTTAAAAGCAGCTTTGTGGCCTAAAATATGTTCTATTTTGGAGGAGGTTTCACAAATAGCTAAGAAGAAAGTATTTATATGTTGTTAGGTGAAATATTCTAAAAACGTCTCTTCAGTCCAATAACTTACACTATCATTTAGGTCTCCAGAGACTTTCCTGAAGTTATTTTTCAATTACCTATCTATCGGCAAGAGAGGTGTATTGAAATCACACAGTAATATTGTACTGGGGTCTTTCTGAGTCTTCGGGTATTGTCTGTTTTAAGTAATCAAGTGTGCCAATGTTTGAGGAATAAATATTGACTATCATTTTATCTTTGTGCTGGAATGTTCTCTTTACCACTCTGAAGTGACCTTCTTTGTCACTTCTGATTAACTTTGGCTTAACATTTTTTGTTATGGGAGTTGCTAAGTTTTCAGATTTCATTTGCCTAGTACATCAATTTCCAGCCTTTCACTTTCAGGTCATGGCTCTTTGCCTATAAGGTGAGGCTCTTGCAAACAACCTGTAGTTGGTTCTTGTTTTTTAATTTTTTCTGCCAGCCTATGTCATTTTTTTTTTTTTTTTTTTTTTTTTTTTGCTGAGGGCCTATGTCCTTTTTTTAGAGTTGCGGTTGTTTACTTACATTATTTTAATAGAAAGATCTTCATGCATTCCTTTCCATTTTATTTCAAATGTATACTCTGGTCCTATTTTTCATGTCCGTAACTACACTTAAAATGAAATTTGTCCATTTGTGAGCACTGGGATTTGTTACTGTCTTCTTCTCTGTGTAGTATTTCCTAGAGTATTTTCTGTAGTGCAGGCTTAGTCATCATGAATTCTTTTAGTTTCTGCAAAACTTGAAAAGTTTTTATTTCTCCTTATATAATAAAGTTTAGCTTTGCTGAAAATAGCAATATTGATTGACAGTTATTTTCTTTCAATTCATGGAACATTACATTATAAGCCCTCCTAGATTTTAGAGTTTTTCTGCAACATCAGAAGTAATTAGGATTGATTTGAATCTACATCTGACATAATATTTTTCTTTTGAGGCAATTAAAAATCTATCCTTTTCAGTGGGTTGGACTTTTTAGTAATAATGTGCAAAGGAAAGGGTTTTCTTTTTTTTTTTTCATTTTCATTTGGGGTCCTGAATGTGTCCTGTGTCTTGATGAACCTCTCACTTTTGAAGTTTGGAAAACATTCTGTTACTATTTTGCTGAAGAACTTATCCATTTCATTAGCTCGATTTTCATAAACATTCCAATTACTCTAATATTGGTTCTCTTAAGATGTCCCTGAGTTCTTGCATATTCTGGTCATTATTAATTGTTTTCTTGTTTTTGATATTGTTTTATTGTACAAGGCCAGCTACTTCGTCTTCCAGTTCTGAAATATTTTCTTCAGTATGGTCTGCTTTCTTGGATATTCTTTCCATTGGACATTTTATTTGATTTATTTTATCTTTCATTTCAAAGATTTTTGTTTTCTTCTTTTTCAATATCTCTATCTCTTTATTGGATTTCTTGTTAGTGTCCCACACTGATTTCTTTAATTCATTCAGTTGTTTTTCTGTGTTCTTTTGGAATTCATTGATCATTTTAGAATCATTGTTTTGAATTCTTTACCTTGTATTTCATTCATTTAATGTTTGGTTCAATTGCTGGCAAATTTAGAAGGGATAGTGGTACCATGTTTTTTCTTTTTTCATTCTTGTTATTGTCTGTTGGATTTTATACAGCTGCTTGGATGGATTTCTCTTCCATTCTTACATGTGGGCCATTTTAGGACAGTCTATTCTTGCCAAATTGGTCTAGAGTGATGTGGATTGGAACCTATCATAGGTGTGTTCCCCATAGCCCTTGTGTTAATCTTGTTTTTGCTATAGGAATGGATGTCTATTAGTGGGAACTGAAAGTCACCCCAGAGGTTCCTTCATGGGACATGGTTGTTACTTTTTTTTTTTCCTTCTGGTCCTTGTATTAAGATATCATTGATAGTTAAGCATGGCTTATTTGTGTTTGGGTCAGTCTGTGCTATCTCTTGGCTAGGTCTCACTCAACAGCAAAATCTCTACCCTATGAATTGGTAATATCCCTATAGCTTTCCAGAATCTCACAGAAAAGGGGAAACAAGCAATAGCAAAAAACAAAGCAAGCAATATGTTATATTTTAAAAGTACCTGATGCTTACTATTACATCTGCAATGATAATTACCACAAAAGTGGTAATGATGAAGTCAGAATTTGCCAAAAGAAAAAAAATTATGAATAACTGTGGACTACTTATGGCATTAAAACAAGTAACAGTTATCAAATATGACATCGAAAATGAATTGTCAGGGCTGGAGGTACATAGAGAAAGAAGAAAAGATGTTTCAAGTGATGACTATAAAAAGGAGGGAACAAAATTTAAAAAAAAATAATGGGAGAGAGAAAGAGAGAATGAAAGAATTTGGATCTTAGAGGGAGAAGAAGAGAAAAAGAAAAAAGAAAACAAGCACAAATTAAATCAACAAACAAATAAATCCTAAACCTAAAAGACAGGAAAAAACAGTCTTAAAAAATGCTAAAAATTAGGGAAAAAAACCCAAATGTATATATCTTTCCATATACACAAACCATTAAGCATAGCAAGATCACAAAAGCAATGGAAAATGGAAAAAATTCTTAGTGAAAAATGAAAGAATTATCTCCACTGTGATACTCAAAAAATGTAAATAAGGGTGAATGGTCACTGAGTGCCTTTCCATTTTTCTTCAGATGTATACTTCAGGAAAGAGCAAGGGTTGGTCATTTTTAAGCCCTTCCTCTTCTTGTGTTGTTCACCAAGCTGACAGCTGGAGTGGTCTAAAATTAAATTGGTTGAAAAAGATTTCAAGTTCCCTTCTCAGCATTTTAAGTCAAGGTTGAATGGAAGTACTGTTGATTAGAGTTTTGTCTAGGCAGATGAGATCCATGCACTGCCAGGCTAGGGCTGGTACAGAGTTCTAAGTGGATAGCAAAAGTGGGTGGGTTTTAGCTCTAATAAGATGTAAGCGATTTGGGTGAGTGGTATCTGCTCTGGAAAGATCAGATCATCACAACACTGGTGTTCCACAGACAACAATCAGGTCGGGCTTTCTGGATCCCAAGAGCCTTCCAAGAATCCTACTCACAAGGCAACCCTCCATAGGCATCACACATTTAACCCCCTATCGATATGGCCTTCCAAGGCCATGAGGATAATCTCTCCATCTGTTCATTTCTGCATCCCTCTTCAGCTTATCATGTCCACTGTCAAATTCAAAGGGAAAGCAAGTTCATGTCCCTTCATATCTCTCTGATAAGAATCCCTAGAATATTATATTCTTTGGACCTGTTTCACTCACCTCTTTCTAGGAAGGTACTGGCTGAGACACTGAGGGAATATTTGCTATAATCTCTTGGGTTCCTGTATCTGCAAGATGCAGTGAGACTTCCTCCAGATTGTTCCCTACCTCAGTTCTCAACTAGCCAGCTGTGAAATGCAGAGCACCTTTCAAGCACCAGTTTATTTTGAAACCTCTGGACCCACTTCATTCATTCAGTAGCTTTTCTGTTCTGCATGTATTTCTGTGACAAATTTACCTCTTCACTTTCTCTCTGTGGGTTATCTCTGCCCTCTGTGGTGAGCCTGCATTGCTACTCTTGTCTCCAATGTAATCACAATTATTCTTTATTCAATGCACCCACATATTTGAATCTCTAAGTGATTCTGACTCTCTGATATTAAATTTCAGTGAATTCCCTCTTTCATCAGTCCACTGAGAAGCAGTACTTCTATTGCCCGAATCCTAAGTCATGGAACAACTGGAAATGTAGCCTTTCTCTCATCTGCTATGTTGAATCTCTTCTATTATTGTATTCCTGATGATCATCATTCAAATTGAATTGAGATGAAATCTCAATGTTGTTTTGATTTGCATTTCCCAGATTGCTAGGGATGTTGAATACATTTTCATATATTAGTTGTCCGTATCTATTGCTTCTTTTGAAAAATATATTTAGTTCTCTTGCCCATTTATTGACTGAGTAACTTGCTTTGTGTGTGTGTGTGTGTCTGTATGTGTGTATATCTGTATGTGTTGTTTGTTTGATGTTAAGATTTGTGCATTCTTTGTATATTCTGGACAATTCTTTGTCAGAGAAGTAGCAGGCAAATATTTTCACCCATTCTGTGAGCTCTTTCTTCATGCTTTTAATCATTTTCCTTAAGACAGAGAGCTTTTTAACTTGAAAACATCCCATTTATTTATTATAGGTTTTATTTCTTGAGATTTAGTGATCTTGTTAAGGAAACAAGTACCAGAGTTAATATGTTGAAGTGTTGAGCCTGTATTTATTTCTAAGAGTTCTGGTCTAATTCCCAGGTCATTGATCCCCTTTGCGTTAACTTTTATGCATGATAAAAGCTAAGGATATGGTTTCACTCTTATATCTATATGTATCCATTTTTCCCAGCACCATTTGTTACATTGGCTGTGTTTTTTCCAACATATGTTTTGGGTACCTTTGTAGAAAAATCAGGTAACTCTATATATGTGGATTGGTCTCTGTATTGTTCCATTGGTCTCCATGTCTCATTGAATGTCAATACAATGCTGCTTTTTTTTTTTTTTTTAACAATATCTCTGTAGTATTATTTGAGATCAGGAATTGTGATGCCTCTAGCATCACTCTTCTTGTTCAGGATTGCTTTGGATATTCTATGACTTTTATTTTTTCAAAAGAAATTTGCTACTGTGTTTTTCTACTCCTGTGAAGAATGTCATTGACATTTTGATAAAAATTTATCTGAATCTTTACAAAACTTTTGGTAGTTTATTTGTTTTGATATTAATTCTATATATTTAGGAACATGTGAGGTCTTTCCATTCTTTTATGCATTCTTCACTTTATAGATTTCAACAGTGTCTGTGGTGATTTTTTAATCTTCTTTTTTTTTAATTTGGTCTTTTTTCTTTTTTGATTAGTTAGTTTGAGAGTTCATCAATCTCTTTTCAAATAAGCAAGTTTTGCTGCATTGGTTCTTTATATCATTTCTAAATTCTCAATTTCATTTCTTTTACTGATTTTGAACTAATTTCTTATACATTTTCCAGGTCTTTCAAGTACAATGTTAGATTATTTAGTTGGCATCTTTCTTTCTTTTTTAAGGTAGGCACTCAATTTTATAAACTTTTCTCTTAAACTGCCTCTAAATTGTACCTGAGATTTTGATATGCTACATCTCTGTTCTCATTTGTTTATAAGATTTTTTGTTTTTGTTTTTCCTCTTGTAACGTCTGTGACTTGCCTCATTCAAAAGAGTATGATTTAATCTCCAGGAATTCAAATAGTATCTTTCTAACCATATTATTGATTTGGAATATCATTCCATTTTGATCTGATATGATGAGAAATTTTCTCCACTTCTTTTGTATTTTCTAAAACTTGATCTTTGAGCTAAAATATGGTCTGTTTTAGAGACAGTTCCACATGCCCCAGAGAATGAAATGGATTTTTATGAATAAAATATTTTATAGATGTCTTTTAGTCTATTTGATGAATATTTTTGCTTTTTTGAATCTCTAAAGAATCTTAATTTATATCTGGATAAACTGTCTACTGGTAGCAGAATATTATAATAACACCCCGTATCATTGTACTTGGGTCTATTTGATTTTTTATATTTAATAGAGTCTTTTATGTACATTGGTACTCCAACATTAGGGACACAAATATTTAAAATCATTATATTTTCTTGTTGCATTATCCCTTAACCAGTGTAAAGAGATCTTCCTTTTCTCTTTCAATTTTTACTTAAAGTTAATTGTGAGAGTAGCTACTCCTACTTACTTTGGGTCTCCATTTGTGTAGCATAGTTGTTTTCATCTCCCCCCACCCCACACAGCATGTGGATGTCTGCTTGTAAAGTAAGTCTCTTTAAACAACATTTAGTTGGGCCCTGTTTTTTGTTTTGTTTTGTTTTATTTTTCCCTCTATACTGTCAATGTTGTCTTTTATTGTAGAGTTCAGACCATTTATAATGTGTTATTTTAGAGAGTGAGTTGATTTTTATTTCAAGACATTTTGATTTATTTCTAATACTTAATTCACACTTATTATCCTTAATTGACTATCATTATACGAAACTTGACAATAAACTGGCTCTTTTATTTATTTTTATTTCATCTGCATGAAATATTTCATTGATTATGTTTTGTAGGTACTTAGGGTTTATGAGTTATTTTAGATTCCTCTTATTATGTCAAATTTTTGTTTCATCTTCAATTATGTAGCACAGCTTTGCTGGATAAGCACTGTCATTTGGCACCATTATCTTCCAAACCTTGGGATATATCATTTCCACCTTCAAGCTCTCCTTCTCTTTGGGTCTAGGATAAGAAATTAGTACAAATTCTAATTGTCTTATTTCTAACTGTGACCTTTCACTTTCATCCTATGGATATGAAATTCTATCCTTATTTTGTATATGAGATTTTTTTCTCTTTTAATCTGGTGTTCTACATGCCTTTTGTTTTTGGATTTTTATCTCATTCCTAAGGAAAGTATCTGATATTATTTCATGGAAAAATTAATGCCCTACTTTAGTTTATATTTTGGTTCTTTCTATGCCAATGATTCTTAGATTTGGTCTCTGCTTTCTTGAATATCCTGCACATGTTCCTTAACATGTTTTCTTAATTGTTGAACTTGTTTTCAAAACTTATTACTTTGTCTTCAAGACCTGTGAATCAACTGGTGGATTTTTTCAACTGCATTTTTAGTTTGGTTTATTGAGTCATTTCCAGGATTTTTGTTTGTTTGTTTGTTTCAGAATCTCTATCTCTTTAGGTATATTATCTCACTTCCACTATTTTCTCTTAGTTCATTTCTTACATATTCCTTTAGTTTATTAAGTATTTTAACCATTAATTTTCTAAATTATCTGTCTGACACATTCTCCTGTAGTGTCAATTAGATGAGTCGTTGATGTGTTATGGGCTGTTTACAGTTCTTATTCCCTTACTTTTTCATATTGTTTGCATATCTACCCACCTTATAGGATGTTTATATCTTGTACTTTTGTGCAAGGAAGTGTTTAGTGAATTTCTTTCTCTTTAGAGCCCCAGCCTGGAAAAATATCCAAATACTCCACAAGTATTCTCTGTTATGCCCAGTATTACCACCACTTTGAAGGAGGATACTAAACTCCATTAACTGCAATCACTTCAGAGCAAAGCCATGTAGTAATAAAACCTTTGGGGAAATATTGTTCCAAATGTTCCCTAAAGTTCCTCTAAGGCAAGTATGACCCTGAAATATTCTTGAATTGGTTTAGAAATTAGTTATTAAACATAGTAAAATTACTGAAACTTTATGTAGAAGTTGAAAAAACTGAAGATGAAAATGAGCAAAGAAAGGACAAGAAAAGATAGAAACATACAAACTAAGATAAAAAGAATAAATGGGGGTATTTGAGGGGAAGCAGGTAAAGCAAGAGGGAAAAGACAGATTAAGAAGAGCAACTGTTAACCTCTCAATTGGATTGAGAGCTGCAATATTGAATAATAAGGAACCATCTATCAATTCAATACAAAAACAATATTTGTAAGACCAAAATTGACATTAGAGCCCTTAATGATATTCTGTGCTGAGGTGTGGAGATGTCTTTTTGAGTTTTCCTGAGATGGAGTTCTTCACAATTTGGGAACTTTAGAAATGTCTACCATACCTCAGCTTTATCTCTAAGTTTCTCAGGATATGGAGGTAATTATCATAGCATCTTGCATCTCACCTTTTATACAATTCTAGTATTGGTAGTCTAATCTTTGCTGTGTACAGGTACCTAGCAACTTTCTGATTGGTTAGAGAGGATGATTTCTAATTACAATTTACTAATTGGTTTACTCCATATTAAGGGATGCAGTTCTGTGAGCCCTCCTGCAGAATAGCTCCATGTATCCTGCACCATCAAATCCAGTCTGGGCTCCCCTGTGTGTATTTTGGGAGTGCACAGGGTTTAGTGGTCTAAGGTAGAGGTATTGTATTCTGGTTCGTGTGAGGCTCAGTGACCAATGTGGGGATGTGGGGCTCCTACCCCCTCTGGAATGGACAGATTACAGGTCACTGGATTATATCTAGGCACACAGGGCTGTGGTTCATGTATACTACCATTGACAGTGCAAGGTTTTTCCACTGGCTGTTTGGGTTAATACTCAAGAATGCTGTGAGTCTGTGCATCTAAGTGAAATTGAATTAATGAGGTCTTGCAGCTGTGATCCTCTTAGAGGTGCTGGAGCCCAGGAGCTACCCCCCCCACATTTGCAAATGTGAGATTTGTGAATGTGGACTCTCTGCAGGACAGAAGCCTCAATCCTGGAGGCACTATTCCCATGACTCAGTTAGAATCTCATTCGACCCACCTTCTTCTAATCTCTTACTCCTGGCAGGTTTGTTTTACTAGATGTTTGCCCTCCTTCACTTGGGACTCTTTGTAGTGACAATAAATGTTTGGTGGCTGTCTACTATTTTGGGTCCTATGGATGCAGTCTCTCTGTGGTCAGTCTGGGGCACTGAAGCCTCCACCCTAGCTGGTGCAAATCATTTGGAATTCGTCTGTCATGATGGGTGTAGGGTTCAGTTGGCCTATCTTCTCCTGAGCTGCTGCAGACACTGTGGGGAGCACTGGGTTGGGGTTAACACTCCCATGAAGTAATTTGCTCTTGGATCATCGTCACTTCAATCCCCTTGTCCAAAGTGAGTGTGGGATTTCCCAGACCCTTTAAATAGCAATTATCCTGCAATGCTTACTTCTAGAAGAATTACTGAGACAGCCTATTTCGCAGGCATTCCCTATAGTTTTATTTGTTACTATATGTTGGTGGGGAGAAGCTCTATTGATATAATTTGTTCTATGAAAGTTGGCTAGTTGTGAACTCTGTAAAATGGCTGCCCTGTCCAGCACAATTTTCAGTCTGTAATTTGGTATAAACTGTATAATAAAACACTGGTTTTGCTGCTCCTGTCCCATTTTAACTAAGTCTACTTTTCTTTCCAATTGCTGTTAAATATGTTAGCTTATGAACTTTTCCACTCCTTCTTTCTCTCTTTGTTACCACCTGGCACCTAACTCTACCCTGGTCAGGGTGAATTCTGTCCTTATTGTCTGCTTTGGTAACCAAACTCTAAGTCCTCTAAATCTCATACAATTCAACAGGGAGTTTTGGAGTGACTACTCAGTCACACACTTTTCTAATCAGCTGTTCTTTCACTGCTACATTTCTAGGCTGTGAAAGAGTCAGTGTTGCTGCATAGATCCACTCTGCCATCTTCCAAATACCGCTCTTTAATTTTTATGCACCACTATGACATTCAAGTAGCTTTCCTCTGTTTCTTTCTGCAATAATAGAATACCAGATCTCCTCAAAGGCTACAGAGGATCTATTGCTATTGTGTTCACCCAAACTCTATACTACTTCCAGAAAAAAATAAAACTAATATAACATTAAATTTAACATTAAAATATTCACATAGAAGAATCAGAGAAAATAGTAGGTAGGGTTTTTGTTTTGGTTTTGGTTTGTTTTTGTGGTGTAAGGCTTGCATTCCCAGTCTCTTCCATGTTAGGCAAGCAACCTATGCTTAGCTATATCCCTAACCTTCAAAGGAAATAATACACTTTGGGGGAGAATTGTTTTTTGCAACCATGGATATTATGGAAATTGTAATTGCTTTATGAAATAAAATTTTTGTCTTAAAATCCATAAAATTATATGAATTTACAATTTTCATCAACTAACAACATGGCTAGGCATAAAAAGGGTAAGTGCTTAGAGAACTGTATAGATTAGGAAAAATAATATAGTGCAGCTGTACCTGTGACATCACAAAATTAACCCATATTTCTGATTAAGAATTCCTTCTTATATGTGAATTTGAATCCAAAGTCCTATTTTCTGTTTTTGTGTTTTCTCATATTATTCCTGTTCCTATAAATTTACAAGTAACGACATGCTATTCAGAAAAGATTAAATCTCTGTCAACTACGATTTAAAACTTAATTTGTACACAGTTGCCTACTTCTGTCTGTTAAACCTAATTACTGATTTAAACATTTGAGTTAGAACTTTTGGGATCAGAGCCAGAGAATAATGACTTCTTTAGGAGTAGGAGGTATATTTCCACATCAGATAGCACCTAATTTATAAAATGGCTTTCTCACCTTATCACTTCTAAATCAATTTTCTCAATTCTTAGAAAAGATTTCTATTTTTTCTTTCCTTGTGGGAACCATGAAATGAATGTGTGTGCACGAAGATAAATTCCATTTATTAAGTTACACATTTCCCATTATAATTCACTAGACATATAGAGGGGCACTAGTCAGTGACTAAGGTATTCCTTTGAAAATTTGGAAAACAACTGTGCTTTAAACAAATTGTTACTTTTTTCACAAAATAAAAATTTCTGGAGGTTGGTAGCTTGGGGATGATCAGAAGGCTCACTGACATCTTAATGCCTTTGGTTATAATTCAATTGAATTGCAGTTTTCTTTTGAATGATCATTGTTGAAGAAGAGAGTGAACATCCAAGATTGGTTCTACAAATACATGAAGGCTTATTTCACTAAAGCTGTGTCTACGTTGTAGCATCTTTGTTCCTTATGGTTCCTACTTTGTGTAATTTCCACCTTACACCCAGTGCCAGGAGATGACTATTCTAACACTAGAAATGAGTGAAACATCATTAAAATTTGATTCAGCTCACTCCCCAGACTGAAATAGGCCTTTCTTTGCCAAAAGAATGCACTATGTACTTTTAAGAAGCCTTTCCAATTCCACATATTTTGTCTCTACTGAATTATCCCAATTTACCTTGTAATTCAATCATTTTAGTTTTCATAAATAGACTATTTTATTAATGTGCTTTAATATGAATAGAAATGTGTGTACTAAAATTCTGTAGCTTGCACATGATATTCTTTAAAATTTTCTGAATCGTCCATAATATGAATGCCACGTACTGTGCTTCCCCTTTATCCACAAGGTACACATGCCAAGATCCCCAACACGTGCCTAAAACCTCAGATAGTATTAAATCTATTATTTAATGCCTTTCCTATCTTAACTAAGTTTTTATCATAGACTATGTCATTCACTTTTGCAATTTGAAATGGGACAGCACAACTAGCATGAATTTATTTTTCTTCATTTCCAACTTTATAGAAAGTTCATTCCTATTATATAGCTTCATAACCAAACCATATAGTTTTATTTATTGCCTTATCAAGTAAATAACTTCCATATTTTTGCTTTAGGATGCACTTATGGCTTCATTGGGGGGTACTAAATTGCCAGCATCACTATCTTGCTTTTGAGGCCATAAACAAAGGATTCCTGGAGCACAAGTATCATGACAATGACTTTGATGAAAACTTAGTCCTATGTGACTGAGTGTAGGCAGCATAACCAGTTTAGATATGGGGACACGGGGGTGATTCACAACCTTATCAGGACAGGGTAGGATGGAACAAGGAGTTCACCTGGCCACCTAGATGACATGCTATTTCAAAGTTATGGCTATTAAGTCTGCAATTTTCCAGTTTAATATTCTGGCATCACATTTGACCAGGAGTAACCAAAACCATGGAAAGGGAAATTGTGGATGAGGGGTGACTGCTACAAAGTGTGCCTCTCTTCTCAGTCTTTCAGTTGGAAATTTATCTTTTCTAATCCCTGAAAATAAGTCATGTAGCATCTGTAATCTTCAAGACACTGTGACATTACATTACAGACATTGGATGCATACCATGCATGTCACAGTATCTTGACGATTACAGACATTACATGACATTTGGTGTATGTGCCATGCTTCCAATGTGTCTCCTCCACACTTCACTTGTAGTCATTATGACAATATAAAAGGAGTGGGAAACTGAAGAGGTGATTAGGCCATGAGGAATTCTCCCTCTTGAATAGGATTAAGAGTCATATGAAGGAACATTTCACACAGTTTCACTGTTCTTGTATCCTCTTCTGCCACGGTAGGACACTGTCTTCAACCTCCTTTGACTTTCTGTTTTCTACCTTGTGAGAAGGCAGCAAGAAGGCCCTGAGTAGAAACCAGATGCTGGTGCCTTGATCTTGGATTTCTCAGGACCCCCAGAATTATGAGAAAATCAATTTCTGCTCTTTATAAATTATCAGAGGTATTCTGTTATAGCAGCACAAAGTGGTCTTAAACAATGCAATATCTCTGCTAGAGCACTTAATTATGCAGGGCCCACTTCCCTTGCTCATTTTGACAGAAATCCTGAAAGCACAAAGTGACAATGGTTTGGGGCAATTAGCAAATTGCCCACTCACACTCTTCCCCACACTCCAAGAAAAAAGCCACCAAGGGAGATGTCAGAAAATTGTGTTGGACTCTGCTATACCATGCAATCTCTGTCTTCTCTTCAGTGGTCCCCAGAGTCAAGAGTAGGCTCGATCCTGTCAGAGTGCTGAGAAAGATAAAAAACAGTTCCTTTAGTATGCATATCATATTCAAATGGTAAAATTTTATATTAATTGATTTTTCTGAAAGTGTTTGCTATGCTGTCAGATTTCTTTCTGAAGTACCACATCTTTTAGCTTATAGGTTGATATTCATTTTTATTTTGAGTCTTCTTTCATTATAGTATTTTTTATTTGTTCTGTATTCAACCTGTTTCTCAAATTCAGGTGCACAGATTACTACTATTTAGCTGTTTGTCATTTGTTCAATAACTTATTTTATTTCTCTTAATATCCAGTTTCTGCTAATTCTTCTTATACAGAACCCGTTTTTATTTATCCTGAAATGAATGCTCCTTTTATTTGTCACATAATTTTATAATGTTTCCAATCTGTGTTCTGACATTTGCCAGATCGTCCCCTCTTCTGTTGTTTGTTTTTAATTTCTTGTATTTCTCGATTGAGCTTTGTCTTAAAGACACCCCATTAAATAAAACTGGGTTTCTTAAAGTCATTTAAATTTCTCAGCACTTTAATATATTATTCTATTTACATGCATTGAGATTGTTGATATGTTTATACTGAATTCTACTATTCTCCTTTTTTGTTTTTGATCATAGCATGAAGAAAAATGTTCTCCTTTTCCCTTTTACACCAAAAAGATGCATGGAATTCTTTCTAGTCAGTGCAAGGCACTTCCTATCAGGATCCTAGCTGCACTTGGGTTGTGCATCTTTTAAGGAAGAGAGCCAATTCAACTAACAACCAGATATACATTCATGTTTTTCTAAGAAAACATATTATTCATAAATTCTGTTTTCCTTCTGACTAAAGCAGTTTGCTTCAAACAATAAAAATTATTCTATCAAAATTATATCATATAGAACAGAATTACCCAGAAGTTTATTTCCAATATTTTAAAGCCCCTCTTAGATACATATAATATCATAGTCAATATTTATAACAAAATTTGCTTTTTTCTTCAGTATTCTACCTTCCTCTCTCAGCTCAGGTTTATTCTAAATTTGTTCTAAATTGTGTGTGTACATGTATATATGTATGTGTGTGTGTATATATGTATATATACACACATACTTCCCTTTCTCTCTATATATACGGAGAATTTATCTATTTATCTATCTATCTACCTATCTATCCCTTTCCATAATTATCCAGAAGCATTAAACTCACTAAGGTTTAGTATATGTAAACAACCTGTGAAGTTTGGGAAATACTTTTTCTAATAAGCTGAAGATCATATTCCACTCACTACTGCATCTATTATTGCTGGTAAGAATTCTATTTGTTGCCATTTTGTCCTAAAGAATCTACTCTTCATTCTTGTTATCTTTAATCATCTTTTTCTTGGAATTTTTATATGTATGTCTAATACATGTTAAAAGTGGATACATCTATATGTGGTTAGGTGGCAACATGCATTTTGCTACAGACTTGATGTCTTTGTTCAGTCTCAAAATACATACTTCAAGTTTACCCACGTCTGGAAAATTCTTCACCATTTT
This sequence comes from Glaucomys volans, assembly GCA_020662805.1. NCBI lineage: Eukaryota > Metazoa > Chordata > Mammalia > Rodentia > Sciuridae > Glaucomys > Glaucomys volans. The sequence continues at coordinate 49,956 of JAJEJO010001337.1, read as the reverse complement.
TCTTTAACATTGACTCTTCTTATACCTCTATTTTCTGTAAAGATGCATAGGTTATATAGACTCAATCTAGATAAACTTCACATTTCCTCATTTCCTTCCCATATATTCCATCTAGATTTCTCTATTATAAATAATTCGTTCAATTTTATCTTCTTACTCAGCAAATTTCTCTCTGTTCTGTTTTGACTATTGCTTACACTTTTCATTTCCAAGTTCAATGGCCATTACTTCTTTATTCATGGAATTTCTATTTAATTCTTTTTATATTGTTTCCTTTTAGAATCTTCTTTTATTTTTTTTTTCTCAATATGCCTCGGAGAGCACTGTAAACACACTTGTTTTAAGATGCTTGAATACTGCTCTAGAGACTTTAGACAATATTTTCTTTTTTGCTGGCTGGTTATTATATTTCATGGTAGTTTATTTTCCCATACAGTTTATCCATCTCAGTCATCTTTTCTTTGCTTCAGTTATTTTTCTTTGGTAGCCCATACCAAGGGAACCTGACTTAGAATGCTTTGTGATGTAGTATTGCAGCATGACGCAGTTTCTCACAAGCCTCAGCATGGATTCTTTGGGTTTTGTAGAATGAAGGCTGATTGTTATCTTGATTTCTTCTTTGATAGTAAATTTTTGTGTCTCTATTTACAAACGATATATACTTGGGTTTTCATTTCTCATCCACTCCTATTTCCAGACAGTCAGTCAGCGTATTTGCCAAATCTCTAGGTTAGTGGTCCTAATAATTTCAGTTCTAACTCTAAAGTTTAAGGATCCATTATTCTTTCATGCTTATAGAAAAAGTTCATTCTAATTCACACAAGAAAAAAGATCTCAACAGCTTTTCCCATGAGGACCTTAAACTTCTTGACATATTTGTTTATTAATTCTGATGTTTCTTGGGAACTATTTTCCCCTTGGGATGAATATTAGTATTGCACAGGGAGAATCACACTTAAAAATTATTTATTAAAGTCTGGCATGAATATTGAAAATTATATATAAAATGAGCAGCATGGCGAATTTTCAAAATTTTTGAATATTATATTTGGAATCTGTTACATTTGTGCATGTGTTTGTATAAGGATAGGGCTGTTTCTGACCTTGGTTAAGGCTAATGCACTGGTCAACTATCACCTGCCTTTTTACACACCTGTTTTATTGAAAACTGGTTCCAATTTCCAATTATAAACAATAAAATTGGTGCCTAGCCCTAAAATTTGCAAAACTCATGTCTCATCACATTTAGGTTTTTGAGGAACTATCAAAATTCTTGCTATATTATTTTTGGAATTCCTTGTAACTTTGGTTAAGAGACTCCCTCCAACATCACCATCTCTTCTCAACCATCTATAACTGGGAGAAGAATAAGACTGGAAAATTATTGTAGGTGCACCTAAATCTTTCCCAACAAGAGAAACTGTGTGGTTCTTTTTAAACTTGAATACTATTGGAATGATAGGCATGTAAGGGATAAGGTTGGAAAACATATGGTTTGTAATTCACATGCTTCATCAGTGCATTTTCACTGATTCTATTTCTTTTTCTCCACTTTGGAAAATTGTTTGGAGGGTAAATTCTAAAGCCATTATGTCTCTAACCATTTTTGAACTTTTTTTTTGTTTCTTTTAAGATACATATATTCTCATCACTCACTAAAAGTGAAACTATTGTTGAAATGGGGTAAGTTATGTTTATCTTTATTTTTATTCATATGAACTCAATTTAAAGTTTGAATTTTCCTAAAACTGATACATTTTCTTTACATTTTGTTAGTTTTTCATTTCCCTTTTAGGCAATTGTTTTTTAAGATTACTTGAATGAATTAATTTAATAATATACTCTTGTTCAATGTAATTAAAATACAATTGAAAATGATTACCAGAATTTCACCTTCAGATTTTAATTTTTCATTTAGGTATCAATGAAAGCTTCAAAAAGGCAAGTGGTACTTTCAGATTGTAGGTAATATTATAATTAAATAACTTATAGTAAGCATTAATAAACCAATTATACAATTTAGCATAGTGGTTCAAATGTGGATATGGATTATAATCACTTGAATGACTTTTTATTCATGCCAAAACCTGGACCATAGTCTTTCTGGGAGTGAATTCCAAATTCAAATACTTTTAAAATATTTTTTTAAATAAATCTCAGGAGATTCTAATAGTAACTAAATTTGAAAATCATTATCTTATATTATATATACTATATTATGTTGTGATATATAAGCTATAATGAGTCAAACATTTCTAAAACAATAAACAACATATATGAATGTTTTAAATACAGAGTGCTGTGCAAAATCAGAAAAATGAAACTAATGAGGAAAAGAAATAATGTATAAATATTCATCAGGAATTTTCAGGGACCTTTCTTTGACAGGCAACAGGAGATGTAAAACAGGAATGGCCATTTGCATGGAAAATATCGGTTTAAGAATTTTTGCTAAGACTAATAGCTACATTTTAGGAAGATTTGTATATTTTTAATGAGTAGACTTGCAGGTATATTTTACCACAGGAAATGGTAGCTTTGGCCATGTGTCATTGAGGATACACAGACATTACTTGCCCAGTAGCTTAAACATTGATGAATTTTGGGGAGTACGTAGATTTTGTTTGCTTCCTTTTTGTAATTTTACATATCCATAGTGTTGAAAACTACTTACAATATGATTAATAATGTCTATTTATATGTATAAAGTCTAGAGTTCTGTTTTGATAATTTATTTAAATTAGATCATGAGCTATAAAATAATGGACTTTATGGGAAATAAACATTTTTAAGATTCTTGAATATTCTGCAAGAAAATTGGTTTCCAGAAATATTGTGTCATCGTTTTAAATTACAAGTAAAGTTGATTATTTCTTTATAGTTATTTGCACATTTCATTCATTAGGGGTGCAGTACTAAAATATTCTTTTTAATTTTAGAATTCAAGCAAAACAGAAAATAATTGTATCATTTTGGGTGCTCACAACTGCTTCTGTGACCTTACACTGAGTTCCTAAATTTTCTGAGACTCAATACCAACACACATAAAATCAGGTAATAATGTTATGTATCTCATTATAGTTTGCAAAAATGAACAATCACAAAATTTTTGTTCACCCACATCATTTTCAAAACTTTTTACTTATATCCTTTTTCCATCACATGTATCACTATTATTTCTTGTGATTTTTGTATTTTTTTAATTGCATTCAACTATGGGAAATATTTCTCTCTTTCTCTTAGAAATCTATCTTCCATTTCACCATCTCACACCTATCAGCTACCATCCTCCATTCCTCCTGTGCAATCTCCTTTGTGATTTCCCAAGGGTCCTCTGATAAGTCTTTGCTTCTAGAATCCACAGAGTCTTCTTTTCATACAAAGACCATAGTTTTAATTTTTAAATATGCCATACAAATGCCTTCTCAAAATCTCCTAATGGTTTTCCATTCAATTTAGAATAAGTCCAAGTTCATACATTGATTTGGACATAGATCATCAATTAATAAAGCCAACAAAGTCCTATGTTAAGTAGCCAATATCTTGTCTCTGACCACACATTTTTGGTGACCCTGCTTTTGACATTCCCATATCTTTGTTCTTAAATGTTCTCTCTTCCCTCTGCCTTTATTGCTTTATTCCAGACAGTTAAATAACATACTTCCTCCTTTTTTCTATGCCTATTATGAAGTGCCACAGGCTCAGGATGACTTCTTTGGACGCCTCACCTCAGACATCACGCCACCACTCTCTACTTGTGTATCTTTATTTTTCCTTATAGCAGGTACCACTGCTCAACATTATAGTTTTACCATCTCTGCTTCTAAGGTACAACATCAATGTATTCAGGGACATTCCTATGTTTACTGTTGCACCCTTAGGAATGCCTTAAACGGTGCCTAGAATACATTCAATATGTAACATGTATTTGTTGAATGAATAAAATAATGCATTAATGAACTACTGACAACTTGCTGAACATTAAATATTCCCAGTGATAGCTAGTGTTTCAGTTACACATTGCTGTGTAACCAGATTCACCAAATTCTAGTGGTTCAACATTTATGACAAAGGTTGGCAGGACTAGAAGGTTGACAGGACTCAGCAAGGTCATCTCTGCTTACCTGGCACAGGCTAAGGCCCTGGAAGCCTGGAAACTGGAAAACCTTGACACCCATTCCACATCTCTGACTCTCTTGCTATTTGCTGTCAGCTTGGATGTCAACTGAGTTTGGGGGCAGAAATTTATATGTTGTCAATCTATTGGGGTGTATGACTTCCTTACAGTACACTGGCAGGGATCCTAGGAAGATAATCACAACAGACAGAAGAGAGAGAAGCAAACAGTGTTTTGTGTTTTATCATGTGGTCTCAGAAGTCATCAGTGTCACATATATTCCATTTTGTTCATGAAGACATGTAACTAAAGCCAGCACATATTCAAGGGGAGAGGTATTAGTTGGTAATGGAAGAAATGTCAAATACTTTGCTGACGTATTTTTAGACCATTATAGATTGCTGTGTTATTTTAGTCTTCATTTTAATAGAATTGCCTCTAGGGTTTTCATGTTATATGTTTTCTGCTCAACAGATACAAAGACAAGACTGATAGCATAGTTTATTATGAAAGAATTAACGAATATGATTTGTTTGCATGCTATATAAGCTACTTTCTGTGCATCAACAAAGAAAAAAAAGCACTTAGTTGCAAATGCATATTAAATTATTTTTACACACCAGTGAAACATTCTAAATATCTTGAAATGGAAGAATATAAGCAACCTATCAAGTGTGATGCATCCAGAGCCATTTGTGTTTCTTGACCCTCTGCCTGCATGAATTTCCTTCCCACCTACACTGGTTTCTCCTTTTCCACTGCCCTCTATCAACTTGATAGCATTTATTAATGTATTGAACATTATTGGAGCTGGAAATGTTCTCAATGTGATGAAAAAATTCATGTTTGAAAATCATTTTCTTATCCCCCCCCCTCAAAAAAAAAAAGATTTAACTCACTGATGATTTGAAAATAATATATTGTGGGAGGTAAGGATATTCTTACCCAGTGTTCCTTTTTAAAATCCAGACTTCATTCATCAAAGTAAATCTAAAGGAAAAAAAATCTTAATATTTCCACAATAAAAAGGCATAACATTTCTATCAATGAATATTTAGTGATTGATTCATGTAAAATATTTAGATACAGTATTAATTTTCATGCAATGCTTTCTCTTTCCTTATCAGTGACTTCCTTCTGACATCAGCTACTGTAGTCCTTGTTCTATAGTGCTGATGTGTTTAGACTTTTTAAACGGAAGGACTATCTATATGACAGGACATATTAAATGAAAAGAAAGCTTGAAGAACAACTGGATATGTTGCTTCTCTTTAGTGGCAAGAAGATCCATTCTGTAAGAAACATTGCTAGATATGGAGAGCATATTTACACACTCAAAATGGTCTATTAGAATTGAGAATAAAATTATTAAATAGACCTAGTGAACAATTAAAGTTCAAGCAGATGTCTTACCACAAATGTGAAACTAAGATTGTTTCAAATGGTAGAGAAAATAATGGGCATAGATTAAAATACATTTGTTTTTTGTTTTATTTTTTAAAAATTTTTATTTGTTCTAATTAGTTGTATATGATAGTAGAATGCATTTACATAGATTTTGATAGAATATACATAAATTGAGTGTAATCTATCATTTTTCTGATTATACATATTTATAGTGTAATAACAAATAGTCAAAAGAACTACAGGTACTCTTTATGACAGTTTCTTATCACATTCTCAAAAGACAATGAAAGATATATTTCATTCTCATAAGAGATTGAGTAACATTTGTCTTTCTTTTTAGTAGTTAGAAATAAACTTCTATTATAAGAAAGAGATTTTTATCATTAAATTTTTAACAGGCAAAGAATGTATATGGCTTCAAAATTCTGATGTGATTTTACCTTCAAATTCTTTTTCTTCCTCAAATATTAAAGGTATTTGCAGATCCTTAGACCTGTTTGTCTACTTAGCCAAGTTAAATTAAAATGCAAGATGATAATCTATTGTTAGATTATGTTTCCAATATTGACAATCAGTTCCCTTCCATAATGAACTTTTCCCTGTGAAAGCTACTTCAAATCTTTTTATCCTGTACCCATAGGATTGAACATGATTATGAAAGATAAACCTTAGTAATAAAAAGTGAAAAGAGGTTATGACATTCTTATTAAACAGAAAAGGCAACTTCTTTTGATTCTAATCTTATAGTTACCAGCATTATTAGAACATTATTAGAAGTACAGGAAACAGGAATATTTATTCATAAGTCTTGCTCTCATAAATTATACTTTCTAAAGAGGAGAACTTTTATAAAAATGGTGCATTATAACTCTTCTTTTTGTCCTACAAAATGCATAATGGAATTTCTACCTCTTTTCTGTAAAGAAAAGTTTAATATATGACTATTTGATCAGACATAGACTAAGAAATTAATGTAAAATCACTAATATCTTTCTAGGGGCACAGTAATGGACGTGGAGAAAAATCATAATTCTTGAGCTTGTATATTCCAGATAATTTTTATGTTTTTTATTTCATTTTATCTTCTCAAGAGCTCAAGGAGTCAAGGTTGGTCTTTGTGAGCAACAGAATACAAGCTAGACAGATTAAGTAGAAAGAGATTTATTAGGTTTTAGAGGGAGCTCACTGATTCCCTGGGAGAAGCAGAGGCTCTAGGCACAGTAATGAGCTGCCATTGAAATGAACAAGTCAAATCGGGACCCAGCTAAAAAAGCTGCAAAAGATTCCCTTCCTGCGACCAACTCAAATGACCAGAATTAGATAGCACTCTGCCATACTAGGAAGTCATCACTGTACCACAACATTCGTTCCTTCTTAAATAAACCCATCAAGAAGAAATCTATTTGCAGGATGAAAACATCATGCGAGGTACCAGCTACAATGTAATATAGAAAATAAAAGTAGAGTGGGTGTTAGAAAATGTGTCATGTCTGTCCAGTAAGTGCCCTCTGCTTTGGTTATCAGCACCAGTGAGTCCTGTGCCAGTTACTACTACAGAGAAATAAATTATCCAAAAGCTTAGTAGCTTCACAGGACAATTTTATTGTTCTCATGGTTCTAATTTGGGCCTCCCTGAAGTTGTATTCAAATATTGGCTGGTCTGTTGTCAGTGGAATACTCAGATGGACTGGATATATGCTATGGATGGTCCACTCATGTGGTCGTCATGGGACCTCTATTGTAGTTTAAAACTTCTGAGGTGCTCTATCCATGGGGCCCAGGTTTTCCCACAACGTGGAAGCTCAGGACTCAGGGCATGAGTATCCCAATGTACCAGGAAGATACTCAAGATCTCTTTATAATAAAGTTCTGAAATTGCATGATTCTCACTTCTGACAGTCTGTCAGCCTCGACAGTTCCCAAAAGAAAGTATCAAGTTTCAAGTCGCACAGCTCAATACTTTAAATACAACAATTTACCCACACTAAAGTTTCCAAACAACCCCCCCCAAAACAATAAAATTACCTTACATGGTTAATGATGCTATGAAAAAAAGAAAAACAGATGCATCTTTTCATCTAAAAGGGGAAACCAAGCATTCTTAAGTCACTGCATGCGTTTTTGAAGACTGAAAAAAAGAGAAGGATATTTTGTAGAATTTTCTCTATCTTTAGATCTAGCTGTCATCTACATCCATCTAAGTGATCAAACAAGATTTTAGGGATAACTATCAATGTTCTCATTCCCTTAAGCATTCTCAAGACTGGGTTGATAGTTATAATAGTAGCAACTCATCTTGTCAATGTTCTTTATATGGAGGTGAAAAGGCAGTTTCTGAAGTAGTCATTCTTAAGAGTTCCTGGTTGTCCTCACCATTTGAATATTTCTAGAATACCAATGTCCATAGTCAGGGCTGAGACATACCCAAGAGGATCTGCTGAATTTTAGAAGGACTATTCTCTCTTCTGATGTCATTGCAGGAAACATTAAAACTTGATTTGATATTTCAGGGACTGAATACTAAAACAACAGAATAATTTCATCTTTTGTGTTAATGGTTTTGCTAGCCTGAGGTTCCCAAAACTACCAAATGGGAGTTTTAGTTTTCAGCTTAGTGATGTCATTCCTCAGTCTCTCGGAAGTATGGCATCTTTAGGAATCACATTATCAAAATATGACCTCAAAGTTGAAGAGATAAGAAGCAACAGTATTATTTCACAAGCCTTCAAAATTTTCAGACTTTGAGAAGTGCCACTGGTGATTACACATCTTCACACCAGAATGCACAGACTGGCAGTAAAGAATACCACCACATAGTACAATACTTCAAAGTTTAAGGTTCCCACTTCAACTATTTGAAGAGTAATTGATTTTTTTTTTTTTTTTTTTTTTTGCTATTTGTTTTCACACTCTCTAAAAGCAAATGATTCTGGTAGACCAATACATCCTGTCTCAGTCAGTGACTTCATTTATTTTATGATGAAAATGAATTTTTTGTTCAGAATAAACGTCTGTGAACCCCTGATGGAGAACAGGGTGTTGAGTAAATCAGTTAAAGAAGTGTTGACAGCAACTGAGTGGACAGAAAAGGTATAGTGATTTCTAAACCAATGTCTACTGGAGTCTGAAAAAGGATTGCTGAATTGTTCCTTCAAATTTTGTCCAATGAAATCATTCTGCAACTATGTGACTGGCTGATTTCCCCACGATGGGGAGACAGAAAACATAGCGTAACTTAAAGTTTTGCTCTACTGCCAAGATTTTTGGATCCTACTCTCTTTCATGTTGAACTGAGCCAGTTCACTTCCGCATCAAAATTTTCCTTATTAACTACCAGAGACTATAATATTGGAGTCAAGGAAAGACGGTAGGAGTAAGCACATAGGGAAATGTAATCATTTTCAAACTAAGTCTTGAATCTACCACAACTAATGGCTAGAAAGTTCTTAGAATGATGAGCTTCATGGTTTTTGGATCAAGTTTTTGGATGGGAAATCTTGGATACTGAACTTTTGTTTGTTGCCAGGTGTTCAATAACAAGCTACAGATTTTTTCTTCTGGTCACTTGAAAAAGTCAAACTGTGCTCCAGAACCTAAGCATCCATCTCCATCCTGCCTCCTAAGCCTGCAACAGGCTTCATCAACCATCCTACTCAGGCAGGCAGTTTAAGCGTTGTCACATTCAGAAGCTAATAAGAAGTAGGTGGCAAGCAGTCCTTGAAAGGATCTAGGCTGAGCCAGCTGGAAAGTCTTCCCTTGTTTTTAGTCCAATTGAAAACTGGGCGTCTAATGAGCCCTAAGTAAATGTAGCTTAGCAATAAAATTAAATATTATCTGTTGCCTCCAAAATCTAAACAGGCCCATCAACCATGATGCCTCTTTCTCAACAGTAGAAGAAATAAATCAAAGCGAGTTGTCCTTTCCTGAGGAGTGTTTTAGTCAGCTTTTCCATCCCTGTGACCAGAAGACCTGACAAGAGCAGTTTCAGAGAAGAAGGAGGAGAGAAGGAGGTGCTCACGGTTTCAGAGTCTCAGTTCATTGACAACCGACTTCATTTCTTGGGGCTCAAGGTAAAGCAGAACATCATGGCTCAAGGATGTGAGCAGCTCAACACACCATAGTGGGAAGCAGAGAGAGCTCTGCTCAACAAGGACAAAATATATACAACAAAGGCACAACCCCAGGGACCCACCTCTTCCAGCCATAACCTACCCCCCTTCAATCACCACCCAGTTAATGCCAGGAGGGGATTAATATACTGATCAGGTTAGCACTCTTGTAACCCATTCATTTCACCTCTCAGTTTTTTTTGCATTGTCTCATTCATGAGCTTTTGAGCAACACCACACATCTAACCCATAACAAGGAGATATCCTAACAAGTCCAGAGCCATCATTGCCAGAAATTCATACATGTACACTGTTGTGGCATTTCAACCCCATGTTCTGGCATCCACCGTTACTACATTCTTATGAAGACATTCTGTCAGTCATAGTACACTGTCTATCAGATATTTCATGTCCTTTGGGGTAATGAGGCATTTTTGTCCCTACAGGACAATTTTGGCCAAGAAACCAAGTATTTTCTTTGCCCTACACTTAACAATGAAGATTTTATGTCATATTTCTTTGAGGAAGGCATTATACTTTCTCTATTATTCTGAGTAAAAGAGAGAATAAACATAAAATTAAATGGATCAATTGATGCTTCATAGGTATTAGGGACCACCATTTTAGTTTCTTGCAATGAAAATAATAAAAGTGAAAAAAAATATGAATACCTAACACCTAAATGTTTGGATTAATCCCTTATTTTCTAAGCCATTTTTCTTCTGCACATGTAAAAAGCTATGATAAATTGGGGGTTCAACAAAAGCCACTTCTTCTCTCTCTTTGATGTCTTTGATGATAACTCTATATTCTGTAAAGCCTCCAGGAATTCTCTGTTGCTTTTGATTTGCTACTTTCGTAAGGACAGGGAACTCCAAAGACACCCAATTAGCTTGCCAGCCCATAGTCCACATTCTATAGGAAAGGACTGTAGGGATTTGCCAGAGTCAGCATTTATATTCTCAGCAAATGTCCATGGACTAGGGAAATAACCACAGTGAGACAGCATGAGCACCATAAACTCTTTTCATCTGACTTCATAACCCCTCACTCTGATCATTGAATCACTTTGGCATTCTAGATTCAAGAGAACAGGACTGGTTTAGAACCAGTGTTGAGGTATTCCAGAGAAGTCTATATGATTTTCTTTTTCCACTGGAAGTTGTTCCAGTAAATCTCTCTTAGGGGAAGACTGGGAGAAAGATATGTATGCAGTGTTCTTTCCCTTCCCCCAAAGGAATCTGTCTGTAGGACGAAGTCAAATATGGAAATTCTGTGTTGTCCAATACAGCTCCATCCAAATGTCAATTCAGGATTCTCTCTTCACCAGCTCTGGAGGTGAGGAAAGTCTCTACCCCTGGATGCAGAATGGGCAGCATGCCTTTTTCTCTACTAGACTTCATTTGTATAGTGGAAAATAAATAAATTTCAACTTAAAAACAGAGTTCTTAAGTGTTAGAGTCAACCAGAGTATCAGATGACATATCCATATATTTTGTCTTGAGATAATTATGTGCATTTCCTTTTTATTTTTTATCTTTACCTTTTTAACTTGATATGTTATTTTTCCCTCTATCTCAAATCTGCTCAGAAAAAGTTGTCATCAATGTTATGCCTGCTGTTTCTTTATATTCCTGTGCTGTTTATCCTTATCCATAATTCATTCCCTAAAGAAATAAAAGTAAAAAGACAGAAACAAAGAGTAAATAGTGACATAGTGTCAAAGATCCCTTGGGAGTCTGACATTGGAACACAGTTCACTTTGCATCTTATGATCATATTGTCAGTAAACACACATTCTCGGTGCTTCCTTATTCATTTTTAAAAATCTGAAGAATTGCATTACTTTTATTTATTTTACTAGTTGTTGAGTATCCAAAGTATTATTTACACTCTTACCCACAAAGTGGAAAAGAAGATCCAAAACTGTATCAAAATATTTATACACGATATATTGGAAGCTGCTTAATTACTCATTTTTGGAACATGCACGTTAATTATATAAAACTAAGCAGAAGAACTCATTTCCCAATGCATTGTCATAGGTGAGAGAGCCAAATCAGGAAGGCAGACTTTTTAGGAATAGCTTCTTTACCTTTCCATAATTCCATTCCTAGTTTTCAGCCAGATAAACATCTACTCAAAGTAGAACTAGAAAGAGGATTTTTATGTTAATTGTTTAAATAAAAACTTATAAAGTGACCTTACACTGCTGTTGAATATATCCATGCTCCTTTTCCATCCACACAAGTCTCCTTGGTTGGGGCAAGGAAGAAAATGCGATTTTTAAAATTTTTCTCCATTTCATGGACACATTTTCAAAAACAGACATGAACAACTATCTGGATCAAATGCTATTCTCACTTTATAGAAACAAAACAACTTCAGAGAGGAGTTTAATAAGTTTTACAAAGGCACTAAACTGAATAGTGACATAACCCCCATATACTGTGAAGGCTTTTAGAATAAAACTTGAAGCCTAGAGAGCAATCACCTAACATTTGTTCTAAATTTTCAGCTTGCTTTATATGCAACCTTGATCAAGTTACTCTGCATTTCAGTTTCTTCCTTCGAATGGGAGATAATTATGCTAAGTACATACCTAGTGTCCCTGAGATTAAATAAATGGGAAGAAATGAGAACATTAGGCACATAGGTAAAGTATAGACTGCAAACTTGGCTGTTCTTTTGCTCTCATTCTAACTTTTGTGAAATCTGTCCATAAATTCTGACAAACTTCAAGTTGTTGAACCATACCAAGTAGAAAACCCAAAGACTTTTTAAGAACAAATAAAAAAACAGTATACTTACAATACACTTAAAGATCTTTCCAAGGAAGATATTGGAAAGATGTCAGAGGCTCCTGAGGGTTTATTGAAAAAACAATCACAGATATTGTCATCCATTTTAAATCTTGAATGAGTGTGGAGAGCCTTGTAAAACACATGCTAAAAAACTAACATTAAGTTGATCTCCAAAAAATTAGACTAAATATCTCTTTCGATTTTAATCTAAGCTGGTCACTCATGAATTTAGTTTATTCTCAAGGGTAAATTACTAGAAGAAATAGAGATCCCTGTTAAATGGATAAAGCCTAAATGATTATTATTTGCCTATAAAGAAAACTAAACTGAAAAAATTGCTTAGCAAACCTAAATTTGCTATTAAAAATTAAATAGGTTAAGTGTTCCAAAATATTAAATTGAGTTAAAGAGTCCTTAAATATGCAATAAGAAATCATAGAATATCTTGTATGATTGACAACCTAAAATAAGTTAAAATATATAATGTGGCAATAAGTAGGTGGAATGGCATTTTAGTACTTATGTACATACAAGAAAATCATATTGGAATTTTTGGAAACAATGAAAAGCTAGAAAATAATATATTCAGAAACATATGAAATCCATTCAACAATTATATCAAAATAAATTCCATGTTAACAATAACTAAAATTCATTAACTTCTCATACACTCAGATGTTAACTGGTGAGAATATTTTCTCTCACTAAATTTTAACAGATTAACGAATAAGTAATAATTTATTAAACTAAATTAAAAAAAGATTCTCATGACAATATGACAAAGTGGCAGGATGTCAGCTTTTATTTTAGTTATTGCATCTATTCTTTTTGAATTTTAAGGCAAAATATGAATAAATTTAGATAAATCATGAAGAAAATTAGTTGAAATGGTTTCAAACTACAAATTAGAACTTAGTTCAAATATTCATTTCTTGACTGCATTTGAAAATAAGAACTAATAAAATTGAAGAAATTGTCATGGATATTCAAATACATGATATTTGAAAATAATGGCATGAATGAAAGATTAAACTAATTAAATACACATGGAAAGAAAAAATTTAATTTCAAAGTTGAATTAAAATTTGTTACAATTTGCCACATATTTAGATATAATATTTAAGAAAAGTATCAACTGAGAAAAATCTTAAATTGAAGAATTCATCAGTTCTTTTTAATTTTGATAAGATTGAAAATTATGGAGTGAACAATAAAGTAATTAGAAGGGAGATTGATAGAGATCACATTTGGGTGGCAATATTAGTAATGATTTGTATCATTTTAGGATTTTTTTATATGTATCTCCTAAATTTTCTCCATGCTCACTGTATGTTTATTTAAAAAATACAAGAAAAAAATCTATCTCCTAATAAGACCTATCTCCTAATAAGATTCATCATGGTGTGCATAGTGACTTTGTGCTGAGGGTATTCATTACATAAAATGAGATAAATCAAGCAAAACAGGTGGGTCCAGAGAAAAATGGAAATCATACCCTTTGAATCAGGCCTAAGTAGATCAATAAAGCAGGAAAAAGAAAGAGACATGGCTGAGTGATCTGACCTATCATGGCCACCCCATTACTCACAGGCCCCATTCCACCCATGCCTGTGGCCTAATGCGAATTCACTGTGATCACCTCGCACAGAAGGAAAGAAATTGAGCCCAAATCAAAAATGGCTCCACACCTCATTTTGGCACTAGCAGAAAATGGATTGTTATCATATTATAGCCTCACTGAGTAGAAGTCTTAAAGAACCTTTGTGAACAACTCTCCCAGAATTTTGTAATGTACATTGGGTCATTGAATTTTTTTAAAATGCTGATAAGTAAGCTGAATTGTATGGATTCCTGGATAGTGACAAACAGCATGAGTGAATGAGCCCCTGGAAGGTTAGACAATAAAATCTCCAGAAACTGGATGTCTGAAAAGAGCCCAAGGATAGACTGAGGGTGTGTGGACACTATGTGTGGATCCTGATGTCCTGGTCTCACCAGAGACCATGGCGACAGAGAAACCTCTCAGCAACCAGCTCTACCAGACAACATTCTTTGTGTATGCCAACTCTGTCCTCTGACACTCCAGTATTTCTACAAGGATTTATGGACAGAATTACGCTAATGGCAGGGACAGGGAATATGCAAAGCCCAGGAGCATGGATTCTCTTTTACCAAAGCAGATCTTTCTAAATTTACTAGAGAATACACAATCTGACAAGAGCAGAGACTGACAGTTAGCCATTAATACTGTCCCCTCCTTCAAAGTGACATGTTCAACCAATTGCTAGTAGGAGGATTTCATTAGACACTTTTCTCAAAGGGTGCAGTGATTCATCCTGACCAGAACCTACATGTTCTCCAGCTGAGTCTGCCTTCCCTACTTCCAGGGTCTCTGTAATACAGTAATTCAGAAATGCTTGATTAATCCCCAAGTGTGCCATACAACATTGCCTCTGGCCAAAAGATGCATTTTATAACAGAGTTGATGAGACCATACATGCATGACAATGGAATCCAATATTCTTACCTTATGCATCCAACAGAAGAGTCTGGTATAGTGATCTATTCAAACAATTGAATTGCCAGTTTAAAGACAGCATTCTGTGGGACAAATGACTGTCTCCTAGGATGTTGTGTATGCACTTAAGCAGATTCTTTGAGTCCTATGTCGCCAGTAGTCTCCAGCAGGAATTTAACCATTGGTGTCTTTGACTTTTTGCATGAAGATCTTCTCCACAGACGTGCAAGACTTCTGTCCTTATTAATTAACACAGTCCCACAGGGGCCTCAGTCAGTGGTGGAAAAATGTAATTTATTAAATCTCAATCTGCTAGCCCCTAGTGGTATACTCTAGGTGTTTCCCTATTGGGATAAAATTTAGGTACTGCTAGGTAGAAGGTAGATAACAGCCCCCTCATTTCAATTCATTTCTTCAATGTCATCATTTATCAAATAACATATTAATATGTGAAGTTTCTCTATGACCAGGACAGAATCTGTGGTTGACATCTGGTGGTACATGTGGGAACCAAGAAAGAGATTCTTCTGGGTAGAGAACTTGGCTGGTAGGACATCACTCTTCTTCCAGGGAACACACTTTGATGCTCAGTTATCACCTCATCCCTTCAGCTTCTTATCCTAATGAATCAGTAAATAAAGACCAGGGGGATATTCTGGGGGTACTCAACTCTGAAAAGAACAATTTGCTAATAAACAATGGGAACCAGGAAAATATAAATGTGTGTCCTCAGGTATTTACCAAGGCACCTGGTTTGGGTTCAATGCCCATTGATAACACAACAACATCCACAACCTATGGCTCAGCTCCCTCAAGTCTAGATGCTTAAGACACTCCTTGCACAACTAAGAAATGCAGAAAAATCAATTCACTGGGAAGAAACACTTGGACAAAGGGAGATGAGAATTGGGAGGAAAATTCTTCCCCTAGGCCAATTTTTCCTGAGATGCAGGACATATGGCCTCTCAGGGGACAGCAGAATTAAATAGGCAACGTCAATTAATAGCAAAAAGTGAGTGGTTTGCAGAATGCCTGCACAATGCTCTCCTCCTTGGTCCCTTCCTTGGCCTCACCCTTGCTTCCCTGAGGTTGCACTGCTTGACGATGAATCGCCCATCAACTCTGCCTCAAACTGTGCTTTGAGGAATTCAGAGTAGGGATTTAGACTGAAAAGATCTCACACACTAATACTTCTGTAGTCTTTTAGTAGGCATCAGTGATTCCGTAAGTTTAGTCAGAGCCATCCATGTGTCATTGAAAAGATTCTCCCTCCTATTTCTTTTTATAAAAGCATAGTTGTTTGAGACCTGAAGATTTAAAGAGACACTTTAAGTCAATAATAATTTTCTTCAATTTTTAATTATGTTGTTTCTTGGTGACAGAAAGACTGCAGCAGTGAGTAATTATTGCCATTTTAAGTAAGGAAATAAAAAGAAAATAGAGATGGGCTGAAAGTACACAGGATTTCGATAAAATTAGATTTCAGTCTTGGTGAGTTTTTAGTTTGTAATGACACTCTCATTTATATACTCGTATATACTTATATAATCGTATACTCGCATACGATTTCTAAAAATGTATGTCAATCTATTATATGATCTGTACTTATACTTTTATCTGTGAAAGATGTAAAAAATATGTAAAATGTAAAAATATACATTTTTCTTTATCTTCAGTTTCATAATAATATAAAAATGCATATAAATAATAATAAAAAAATGGGAAGATATACCCTACTTTTAAGTTTTTTTTCCCCTCTGGTGGATACGTAATGAATAATCATTATACCAGAATGTTCTTTTGGATGCATAAGGTAAACTAATTAATCCTCAAGTAATCTATAATATACATATTTTATGATTTAAAAACGATATTAGTAAAATGGAACTATGAAATAGAATCATTAAAACTTTAGGCATAA
>JAJEJO010001337.1:0-11136 GCA_020662805.1 Glaucomys volans | reverse complement strand
TGCTATTTAACCTTTATGTAAATACAGATAAATGTTTTGTCCTATTGGAAGAGGAAGTATATACAAGTTTTAGCTTCAACCTACTGATGAATAATGAAAATATTTTCTTTATTAATTTCTAGGACTCAGTGCTTCTGTGCATCATGGAATAAAGGGTATTTTATTACTATCATCACCATTTCCTACAACTGCTCCATCTTCATACTGAAAATCAGGCCTATCTAGAAGTATGGATGCTATGTCCTTTTATTTGTCAAATATATTTATCCATTTGGTGATATGACAATGGCTGTAATCTGAACCCTTTCTTTACCTTTACTGTCAGTGTCTCAGCTCAGATCCTTTACCTAGTACTTCAGAATTCTCAACTGCCTTCAGTCTAGTCGCTTTAAATCCATCTCTCAAGGATACCCAGAGTCATGACCTCTTGACTTCAGTAATTCCTGGGTTCTGTTTGTTTCTTGGTCTGTTTGCTGAACAATCCAGCAGCCATTCACACTTTCAATTATCCATCAGTTATTTCTGGAGAACCACTCATCTTCCTTAAGTCCAAATATCCCAAAGGCAATCCTACCAAACTAGACATGAGATTTAATTCAAGCTGGAAAAATCTGTGCATTTCATCACACATCAATTGGTTCAGAAATATTCAGGGAACCCATCCTGCATGATATGGAAGATAATTGCTAATCTCTTCAGAAATGACCAGGGAATAGATAATTCTTCCTTTTAAATTTCAGGTATATAAACCTGGATTTTCTAGAATGTTTTTGCACACTCCAAGGAGTAAGTCTATTGAGAATAAAGTCATTCGGAGGAAAGATGAACTCAGAGATGGTGGATTGGACACAATTGTTGGACTTTCCAATTACCTAAGTCTCCTTTTCTATAAGCCCTCCTCTGTTCCTCTGCACCATTTGGCCTCAGATATTAGAACTCTCCCTTAATTCCCCATCACATACACACTTCCACAGAAAACTCACCCACAACCTTCACTAGCCTTTCCCTGCTCTGCTTCATCTTGATGCTGCCTGTGACCGTCCTTTCATGTTCATAGTGCATAATGATTTGTAGATGTTTCTGATTCCCACACAGGTGTATTATTATTTTGAGGGTAGGGATGGTACAATATTCATCTCCTTCTCTTAGAGCTTCACTTGAAGGCATGGCACAAGGTAGACATTCATTAATTGCTTTTGAAATCAGTTTTAGGAATTATGTATCCATTGAAAGAAAAATTTTGTGAACCTATTTCTCAAGTGTATTTTTACACTATGGAGTTTCTGAAATATACTGTAAATGCTTCATTCTTTGATGAAGTTTCACAAAACATGGGAAGAATAAAGATGTCATGTGTTTATTTTCTTGCAGTATAGTTCACATAAAGAAATTTGACAGCAAGGTTTTGAATAATTACTAGGAAGTAGGTCCTTTATTATATACTTTTCTTTTAATTATTTTAATAAAATCAAGATGTACTGTGAAATGCTTCAGAAGAAAAAAGTTGGAGAGGTAAATTAAAAAGAAATCACACTATTAGTTAGGAGCAAATGTAATACTGGAATTCAGGCCCTCTCATATTTATGTATTAACTATGCAATATGACATTGAGGGGAAGTAGTATATCCTCGAGAGAGACTTTTTTATTTATAAATCAATTTAACAGGATCACTTGAATTATAATGAACCGATCCTAATCAACTTTATTGCTGACTGTATCACATCAGCTATCACATTTCTCCATGCCAATTGTCCCCACACCACTTACCATCCTTCATGATCCTTCCCTAGCTAAAGAAACATGCCTAATTTATTTTTGTGCATTTCAGTTTCTTCATTTTTTTACGATCATTAGAGCTTTATAATTGTATATAGTAGTTGGGTTTCTGCTGACAAACATACATTTCAGTTCATGATCCCCACTTTTCCCTCCATCTCCCATTCTCCTTCCTCTATTATACTAGACTTCTTTTCACTCATCCGTTTATTTGTCCTTGATTGGTTCTTTATCTTAGGTTTCACTCCCCCTTTCCTATTTTATTCTAGCTTCCACATATGAGAGAAAACATTTCACCTTGAGTTTCTGAGTTTGGCTAATTAAACTTATCACATTATTCTCCATTTCTATTCACTTACCAGCAAATGTCATAAATTTCACTCTTTTCTTCGTTTTTTTAAAAATGGGTATTTACCATAAAGTTCTTAATTTGTCAGTTAAGTTAGAATTCTATGTATATACTAAACAAAACTAAAAGACATTCAGTAACATCTTTCTTAAATAGTGACAGTAATGTAATAATGAAATATAATTGGAAGAAATGGAAGCATTTGTCTTGAAGGCATGAAAAATCAGTAGAGCTCAAACTCATAGTTGCTGCTCTTAGGATTTCAGATTCTTATCTGTACTTAAAAATGGAACATTGCCCCCTATTACAGTCAAGTGTCCTGAGAATGAATCTTAATAAAACTATGATTAACCACTAGTTTAATAATAGCCAACAAATTGCAATGAATTTTGGGTAGGAGTCCACATATTAATTTTCTATTTCACTTAGCTTATATGCAAAAGATAAGCATATCAGAACGTTAAAAAGAATCAGACCAGGTAGAGTGGCTCATGCCTGTTAATCCCAGCTACTGGAGAGACTGAGGAAGGGGGATCTCAAGATGAAGCCCAGTCTGAGCAATTTAGTTAGACCTGTCTCAGAAAAAAAAAAAGTAAAAATGACTGGGGATGTGACCCAGATGAAGAATGGCCCTGGGTTCAATATCCAGTACTATTTAAAGGAGGAGGATGAGGAGGAGGAAGAGGAGAAAATTACTGGTTTTAGGTGTACAGAAAGAAAAGCAGAATTGAAGAGTCTAAAATTTGAACTGAAACACAAGATTATAGAAATTTGAAAATAAGTAGAAAACAATAAATTAAACGTGTGGTTAAAAAAGATTATTCAAAGAGAACAAATATACCAAAATTCTTTAAGGAAAAGAGCAATTGAGGTTGATTCTCTTAGTCCTTTCACCAGGAAATCAGAATTCCCTTGGATACACATTAAGGGTTTTTTGGTTGTTTCTTACCTTCAAATCCACAAGAGCTTGCCTGCTTCTTCCCGTGACTAGCCTTCATGAATATAGACTAAATGAAAAAGTTAGCCCTATCATTGTACAGAAAAGCAGCAGAGTTCAGTGGGATTAAAGTGTTTATTAAATGGTCATGTGAATAACTTCATTAATCAAAATTTTATGCCAAATTAAGTTGATAATTTTGGAAATCTGTTAAAATTGGGGTTTCCATTTGTAAGATATGGCAGCTGTAAACAAATTCACTACTGATGTTGTGCCCAGAAAAAAAGACAACAAAAACAGTAAATAAAAATTACAACTAAAATTTTGAACTTCTTATTCCTCTTCCTCATCATTATTTTTAGCATCACAAAATCAAAAAGCTATTATCTGAATGCTTTAAACATATTGAAACATGCTCATTTATTCTTGTGTTTTTATTTATTCAAGGCTGTTTTTTTTCCTTATACATGTGTAATACTTGACTGCTAGAAGGATTATAAATACAAATAGGCATTACAGTAGTTTTCCTTTGTAATTCACACAGCCAAATAGTTTACATAATTAATTATTCATTTCAAAGCAATTGAGCATGAATGTGAAGCTAAAATGAAATAGGAATAAAATCCTATTGCTAACTAACTCATGAGCAAAAGGCTCAGGCCTTACCAAATCATACTCTGTACAGTAAATTAACTCTCAGTCAGTAAAACTTCTTCAAATGGAAAGGGTAATAATAAATTGTTTTAAGTATGTACATAGGTGCAGGGACTTCTAATAAAATATCTTGACCCAATAATGTTAGAAAACCTGCTGATCTCAATTGAGCAGAAAGACTGCCAAATTTAAAATTCACTCACAGGGTGATCAACTCTCCTATTTCTGTCATAGACTCATGAGAGAAAATCTCTATTAACTTTTTGTGTATTAAATTGACTTCTTATTCTCAGTACTTGCTTATAAAGTACAGTAAATCCAAAGACATCAGAAATACATAGACACATTTAATTATGTATGATTATTAACTTTGCATGAAGACTATCTTTTTGAACCTATGTGAATCCATAATAAACTGGAAGTAATAAATTACTTTCTGGATTTATAAAATGAAAAAGAGCACAGTAAAATATTTGCACAACCTTATATAATTAAAAACTAATTTCGAATTACATTTAAATATTAGACTGAAAGCTTTTATATATCTTAAGTGGATACTGAAAAAATGAAATTAGTTATTCTGGATTTCATAGACTCAAAAACCTCAAGCTCACATTAATATATGAGGTCACTTTGAAAAAAAGGATACTATTTTACAAGGGATATAGTACTAACTAGGAATGTTATAGGCCTAGGGTTCTAATAGTTTTTTTCAATTAATTATTTCTTTAAATGAAACTAAATAAAACTAAATATTTGGGTTTTTTATGACCCAATAATACATTGTCTAAAGTTCTGTTTGCTGTGCATATTTAAAATATGAACAACCTTTAGTAGCTTCAAAAAATTTGATTGAGTTGAGCAAAGTGATAATTGGGCAATTCTTTTATACAATTTCAGTATTTGAAATATCTCTCAAGAACTAGAAACCAAAGTGTCTCTAGTTGAAGTATAAGCATCTTAGAATCTTCTGTTTTTTTGTTTGTTTGTTTGTTTGTTTGTTTGTTCCAACTCTTAGACAAGTGGCTCTTTCTATTTTTGAGAGAAAAAATATACAGACTCTAGTTTGCTTCCTGGGAAGACAGTGTAAAGCTTCCACAGGCTTTGGCTCCTTTCCCCAAAATCAGTCCTGAAGAGAACCTAGTAGCAAGAGAGAAAATAAAACTGAATTTCAGGAAATCAGGTAGCATCCCTAAGCTAGGAAAAAACTCTTTCAAATTAATGTATGTGTGGGAATGAAGTTTCTGCAGCTCAGATTAAAGAGATTTCAGCAGCATATTTAACGACGAATTGGAGGAACACTTTTTCAAATTTTTCTCCTGCCTCTCTTCCATGTTCCCTTTGACAAGCATGGCTGTTTCCTCCAGGTGATATCAGTGTAGCACAGAATCTGTGCTTGGATGACAAGTTGAAGACAGCACTTAATGACCAGCTGCCCTCAGGCGTTCACTGTCACAGCTCCCTATGTAAGGCTGCAGGGCTGTTGGAATTCACGTGCTGGAGGCCTCTTCCTCACATTGCTGCTTCTAAGTGCTGAAAGGCCATACCAGTCCTAGGAGGCCACCTCATTCAGGAGGTCCGTCATGGCTTCCTCCTTACAGATCTTCCACAGAGAAGGGGAAGAAAGCCTCATCTCCTCCCCCAAAAACATATTAGATATTTCAGGTCCTGGAGGTTACCTCCTATCCTATGGAGGGAATTCAATCACTGTGCTGTGCACATGGCTACCCAGAGTTGCAAGACAAGCAGGGGAATGTAGCATGTACAAAAACATGCACACACAGAGACATGTGTATATATTATTTTC
Source organism: Glaucomys volans (assembly GCA_020662805.1). Lineage (NCBI taxonomy): Eukaryota > Metazoa > Chordata > Mammalia > Rodentia > Sciuridae > Glaucomys > Glaucomys volans. The sequence goes on along the minus strand of JAJEJO010001337.1, from coordinate 5,612 downwards.
TGAGAAAATACATGCCCTGTAAAAATTGAGGGCTAAATTATTTATCAAAGAAAAAAGATCATGTTTACTGAGTTCCAACTAAACTTTCATCCATGGTACAACTCATTTCCTTTCTAAGTATTTCCATACACATGTCTTATCTTTTTAAGGAATATAAATTCTCTCATTCATTCTATTTACAAAAACAACAACAACAAAAAAGTATAGAACCTCCATCATTTGCTGCATGTAGCTCAAAGTTCAGGCTCTTTGGGTCACATGTGAACTTCTTCAGCTTGTCTTCTTGTAACATATTGCATGTACAATTGTGTATAAAGTCCTGAAGGAAAAGATCAATTAGCATGGGAAGAATAAGATATTTCATACATAGCCACTGGTCAATTGCAAATTCCAGATCACACTGAGTAGTAGAGATGGTTTGTCAAGACAAAGAATAAGCTTCTTCCTTGGCTTAACTAGCTGTAACTAGTTCATTTTCTGAGAAATTTTCTTTTTTCTTTTCTTTTTTTTTTTTTTTCTCCTGTGAGTCATTTTAAAATCCTTATTTTAAAAATTTTGAAATTTCTTCTAATTAGTTTTTCTTGGTACCTTTCTTGAATGATCACATCAGAGCCATCATTTGGAGAAAATGCATTTGGGAGATCTGAGAGATTTTCATAGTCTGGTTTCTGCAGATACTAGTTCATCAGCCTAAAATTACAAAATGCTACAAATGAAGTTTGAAGATTATGTTAATGACATAGGTTAAACTCAAAAGTCTGTCTTGTCTTTAACCATTGCATTGTGAATTGCATACACACACAAATGAAGCAATATCTGTCCAGTATTTGAAAACCTTACCTGTTTCAACCAGGAAATCACACACATGGTCATTGCATAAGTGAAATTTTAACATATGGCTTTGATATGTCAGCTTTATTTAACTCGTTGATGAAAACATTAACTAATTTTCATATCAGTTGATGCAACCATTGATGATCTTCTGAGGGAGTTCAGAACATAGTACCAAAAAAATGCCATTCTGGATTATTGAGCATTTTGAATTCAACATTCAGAGCTCAAAACAGTAGATGCAAGAAAACTTCTGATCTTCTTTCTTTTGTGAAAAGCAGAAAAAGAAATTCCATATGAAAGGTATTCTCCCTATACCAGAAATAAAATAACATTCATATAATTAAGGAAGAAAGTTAAGACTAAGGAAAATCTGTACAAAGAAAACTTGCAAAACTTGCCCTTAACTTCAAAGTCACATCTCCACCCAACTAACTCTCCTAGCCCAAGTCTCCTTTATCTGGTCAATTTTTTTCCCCCAAATTTCCCCAGTCTTCAAATCTGTGTCATTGGCTCTTCCTTTTCGTATGAAGGTTCTCCGGCCACATAAAACCTGTATTGAATAAATGCATATACCTTTCTATTGATCCTATATTATTTTAATTATCAGACCCAGCAGAAAAGCTCTAAGAAGGTAGAGGAGAAAATTTGCTTCTTCTAATGTGCCTATGAGACTTTGATCAAAATCAATAGCATTCAGAAAGAATCAATAGACTATTTAGAATCTTTAATACAGTATATTTTATTATTACTTGTAAGGTATACACTATATGTCCTTAACATCAGTAACATTTAGAATAAATATGTAAGTGTATGTGGGGGAGCTCTTTATTAAACATTTACCTGTATACCACTGGCCACATATAAGCAAAGCCATATTTTAAGCATTTCAATTTAGGAATTGAAACAATATTGCACAATCAATATCAGTGGAAAAACATACTTCTGATATTTTAGATAAATGCATGTATATTCATAAGTATTATAAATATGTACACACATACCTATGTGTGTGCATATGTATTAGAACACAGGCATATAAGTGATTGACTATTTTATTATAGGTTTGATTCAGCTAATATTTAGGGGAAAAGATTAAAGTGAGTGCAAAAAAGTCTTCAAGTATATTTTTGAAATATTATTTAAGATTAGCAGTGAGTGCTTCAATATTATTTATGATATTTTTGTGTACGTCCAAAATATTTCATAATTTTAAAAGAGTTTAAATAGGAAATTGTGTCCCTGGCAATTTATTTGAGTTCTTGAGTTAATTTGACTGGTATTTATATTAGATAAAAAATAATACTATTACATTTAGAAAAAGTGAACAAAAATAAGAAAAAAAAAGGAAAACAACATAAAAATTTAAAAGGTACACAGTCACTCTCTGGGGAAAAAAAACAGCACTTATAATCATATATACTACATGCATTTTGATCTTTTCTATTTACTTGTCCTTAATATATATCGTTATTTCGTTATTTCTTTCTGACAGAACTGATTCATTTCCCGGTGATCCTTGCTCCTTCAGTTTCGCCTCTCCCCTGGAAACACACAGCAATCAGAGCAAGCGTCCCTAAGGACAAATCAGACCTCAGTGTGTCCAGTAGCCTACCTCATTGGTTTGCAGGACTCCTGTCTATGTTTTACAGAGACTTCCATAGACTGGCTGCAGAGCACAGCTGTCATGCCATCTCCTTGTCTTACACCCCTGCTCACTAACTCCAGCCAGCCTGTAGGCTGGCCTAATTCAGTTCCTTTGCACCTACTGGCCTTTCTTTTGGAAAGTTCTTCTTGCTCTGTGCATGATTCCTATGTTCTCAATATTCATGACAAAAATCAATGTCACGTTCTCAGAAAAGCCTTCCCTGTCATCCATAAAAAAAAAGTCTGCCACTTTCTAATGTATTATTTTCTCCATTGTATTTGATAGTAAATATAATTACTACATACTTGTCATATACATATGTGTATGACATATTTTAGTAAAGTTATATTCCTACTGAGGGTAAAAATATGCAAAGCTGAAACATATTCATCCCATTTGGTTCATTGCTGTGTTTTCAGAATCTATATATATTAAAGGCCATAGTGGGTCCTCAATTCAAGAGTTTCACAATGTTATTCTGAGTAACTCTGAGCAAAGCTTGAGAAAAAAGTTTCTCAGCCTTCTTAAAGTCATATGATCCTGTGAATAAGTTCCTGCCAATTCTATACGAATGGAAGAATTCCCTGAAACATCTGGATTTACTGCTCAAAGAGAGCTGATGTGGATGGGATGAGATTTTTTAGTTGTTCTTTTTTCTCTCCTTCTTTTCACAAAGTGCAACATGTACGTCATTGAAGATCAGCAGTCAGCTTGGATGCAGGTGGCCTTGGAAAAGGAAACCAGATGCTGGGAAGGGGAAGGAGAAAGGAGAGCCTCCCTATGATCATCAAGTTCATTGCCACACCTTTGCTGAAGACTCTTTTTCCATAAGAGAAGAATAAACATGTACCTTAAGACTGCGATTGTTTCCCATTGTTGTATAAAATTCTTTAGTTTTTTAAATTGTTATTATAATAGGATAAACATCTTAGCTAAAATAAGAAAATACTAGAAAACTGCAGCTCTAATTTAATTATTTATATTTTCTTATAAAAAATTGTGATAGGTTTCAGATCAGGGATGGGGAAATACAGTGTGTGGGTCCCCCTTTCATTCCATCTCCCTACATCTTACATCTGTGTGGTACACTTTGGTGGGCCATTGTGACAAATTATTAACTAAGTCCATAGTTCATTCTGGTTTACTCTGCGTGTTGTTTTTTTCTGTGTATTTTAATAAATGTATACTGTATGATCCACACATTTTGAAATACAGCATTTAATCATAATAGACAAGACTATTAATGAAACAAAATGAGTGCTATGTTTATTTAATGTTGTGTTTAGAGTATCTGGTACCTCCCCTTAGTAGAATATATACCCCTTAGGATTAAGTTCTTTGTATGTTTGTGTTGTTTTTGCAATGGCTAGAGTCGGTTTCTTGCAGGGAAAAGATAATCAATAAATACTTCTCTTTCTTTTTTTTTCTGTGAACTAGGAATTGAACTCAAGGGTACTCAACCACTGAGCCACATACCCAGACCTACTTCTTTTGTATTTAATAATACAAAAATTAAGGCAGGGTATCACTGAGTTGCTTAGCACCTGGCTTTTCCTGAGACTGGCTTTGAAACTCTGGATCCTCCTGTCTCTGGAACTTCTGGGTTTACAGGCACCTGCCACTGTGCCCAGCTCAATAAATGCTTTTGAATATGTGGATGTGAACTCAAAAACTCCTTTTGCAATTTCTTGAATTAGAGTTGATACTTCATAATATAAATCAAAATGAGAATAGAACAAAATATTTTAAACTCTATTTATTATATATATCAGAAATTTTGGGATATCGGGAAGAAAAGAGGGAAAGAAAATATAAGTAAAGCGAGAATTTGTAAAATCTAAACAAAATCATTCAGTACAAATACTTTTTATCATATTTGTCAGAGGATAAGATAAAGCTGAATAATTGGAAGAAAATAGTGAATAAGTGCTATGATTTGGATCTAGAGTGTCCCTCAAAGCCTCAAAGCTTGGTTCCCAGCTTAATGTTACTAGAAGGTGGTAGAAACTCTAAGAGGGAGACCTAGAGAGAGGTCTAGATCTTTGGGTACATGAGCTGAGAGGGGATAGTGGGAATCTACCCTCTTCCTCTGCCTTTCTCTCTTTCACTCCCTACCCATGAGATGAACAGTTTATTTCATCATGCCTCTCTGCCATGATGTGTTGCCCATAGCAACAGGGCCAACTGATCAGGGCCTGAACACTCTGAAACTGTGAGCCAAAATGGACATTCACAGCTCCTTATAAATACATTATCTCAGGTCCTTGTTACAATGATGGAAGACAACTATCACAATATACAGTAGGTGCAAAAATGTGATGAAACTAGTCTGATGAGGTCAGAGTTTCAGAGCTCTAATAGGACAAAAATGGCACTCATGAATCTTCTAAAGTTGGATAACGTGAGAGAAAGCTATGGAGAAATGTTTAAGAGTGGGAGCAAGAGACAATGTAGAATCCAGATATAGAAACTCTGAGGCTGGAGAGAAAGGGTAGAGAAAGAGAAACAAAGAGAGAACCACCAGCCACAGAACTCTCTTTTTTATAAGAATGACATATCCACACAAGAGCTTTGGCAAAATACAAAGGAGTTGGGGTACTTAATATCGCTAACATTTTCTCATTCTCTGGTTCATCTGCCAGTATCTTTTCTTGAGGACTACTCATAAACTGGGAAGGAAGATAATCTATTGACATGGCCAAGAAGAGTCAACCTCTCAGTGATACACATAGTGCAGAAAATGTAGTGACAATAGGAAAATATTCTTTTCATTCCTTATGTTTTGTCTGTCAGAAAACATTCTTGTTCTTTGAGAGGACATTTTGTACCCAGAACAAAAAATGTCACGCCAATCTCTTTGAGGCCATGTGCAGTGGGGAATTGGCAAATGGGTCAGTCACAGTCTCAACTGAAACATAAACTCTGAATCACATTAGTGTCCTTAATAAAAGTAGTAGATAAAAAGAGAAAACAATGTATAGAGTAACATAAAACACAGCAATTTATGCTTCTTCTAAGTCTTAAATTGGTATTCATAGCTTCTTTCTACCACATACTATTTACTTTAGCCTAAGAACTTAGGAAGAGCCTGATTCTTTCTCTGCCTACATGACCAAACTTGATGTTACAGATT
>JAJEJO010001336.1:269921-352412 GCA_020662805.1 Glaucomys volans | reverse complement strand
GGCATTCCTCGGGGAGAAGGGTATTGGCTAGGAGCATGAAGATGTCATGGTGTGTCAAGCTATAGGCTTGGAGCACCCATTGGAATTCCTTAATGTAGGTTGTGGGATCGGTGGTGAAGGAGCCCAGTTTTCTCTCTAATTGTGTTAAATCAGCCAGGGAAAAGGGCACATGGACCCCAACCACACCTTCAGCTCCGGCCACTTAGCGGAGAGGGGCCACTGTAAGGGGGGTAGGAGGAGGTCCCCTAGATCGAGTGACGGGAGGGCTAAAAGAGTCAGAAGGAGGGAGAGTGCCTGCAGGGCTGGGTTGCGGCTGTGAGGTGACGGAGGAGGAAGAAGGAGTAGGAGGGGCGGGAGCCGAAGGAGGAACCCTGTAGGGTGGGGGTTTGTGGGACGGATCAAAGGAAGCAGAAGAGTCAGAGGGGCAGGGAGTGGGGAGAGGGGGCATGGCGGTGGCAGCAGCAGAGGGAGCCTTGCAAGCCTCCTCAAGGAAAACCTGAGTGGGGGAGCAGGAGGAGCAGAGTCTGGGGTATTGTCTAAGGAGGCTAAATCCTTCGACATAGGGAATTTCCTTCCACTTTTCAGTTGCTGGCAATAGTTGGAAAGATCCCGAATTACATTTGGGTCCAGGGAGCCTTCAGGGGGCCAATGGTTTCCATTATATAAGGGATAGGTAGGCCAATCTTGAGTGGAAAATTTGATCAAAAGTTTGGGCTTAACGTCAGGTGTGAGGGAGAGTGAAGTGAGGTTCTGGAGGAGGCATTTGAGGGGTGAGGTGTCTGGAATCCATGAAGACGCTCCCATACTGAGAGGAGGGAGAGGGGAGAGTGCAGGGGAGGACAGAGCAAGAAAAGGAAAATCCCGAGCTGGAATCGGTCGGTCGAGGGAAATCTAGGGAGCGTCCTCCAAAGATCCCCAGGAAGTGTGACTCCTGGGGAGTCAGGAAAAGGAGGTGGGTAGGGGTCATCACCCGTACGCCAGATCCTTTTGGCTGAGAGCCCGAGGCGAAGTGCTGGGACCACAGGGAACCTAGTACTAGGATTTCCTGGTTTGGAGGAGAAAGGAAAGGGTAGAGTGAAAGGAAAGAACGGAGAGAAAATGAAAGTCTTCACCTATTATAGACTCCTCACACCCCAAAGCAGATGAGAATGGCAAGTCATCAGGGGGTCCACCGAAACCATAAAGATCGTGGTGGGGTGCGGTCCCCCGCCCAAGAGGAGCATCAGGACTTTGCAGGACAATCACGGTCAAGAGTCCCCCTATAGCTCAAAGGGGGTTGACGCTTGCATGGGGGCTTACCTAGGTGATGGCCGGTGGTGGGTGCAGGAGCCAGCGTCTGAAAGGGCGAACGAATGGGGGCAGGAGGTCTCTGGATGGCGGGAGAGAGCAGGGGCCTTCAATGCAGAAGAGGACCCTGGTCCCGGGTTTCAGCACCAAATGAAAGAATGAATGGAGACTTTCTGCCAGGAGGGGATTCCATTTATTAGGAAAGTTTGTTGCCTTATATACAGTTTTGGAAGGGAACTAACAATGCTATTTGCATATTGAGGGCCCAGGGTGGGGGTGTTGCTACCTGGTTGGGTGGCTAAGCACACCGGTGGGAAGCAAACTTTTAGGAAGAGAAGCCTACTGGGCGCCATCTTAAGGAAAAGGGGGAAGGGGCGTGGGAAAAATGGAAGGGGAAATAATAATGAGGTAAATGGAGTCAACAATAACAATACAATTGAAGTTTTAATTTTCCCCTAGTGACTAGTGATGGTGAACCTCTTTATATCTTATTGATCATATGCATATGATTAAGTGCTTCATAAATCTTATTTTTCATTTTTACCACATTATCTTAATAATTAGTAACATTTCTTGATGTATTCTCAATATATGGTACTTGTCTAACATCAGCATTATGAATAACGTCTTTCAGAGTTTGGTTGGCATCTTCACTATGCTGCTGTCTTTAGATGAAAGGGTGTTTATTTGAATTAAAAACTCCTTATCAGTTCATCCTTCATAGTTGCTGCATTTGAATTTATTTAAACAATCATTGCCTATACTGTGGCCAAGAACATATTTTCACCTAAAGCTTTATTGCAATATACGTCACGTATTGTCAACAATCCTTCTTGCATTGACTTTTGTTAAGATCTCAGGTGAGTAATTAATTCAATTTGAACAGTATTGATATTTATTTTACCCTTAATTTGTTTGCAGTACAAACTTTTATCTTTAGGTGGGATTCCATTTTTGTGGTTTGGTGCCTCTCTTTCACTGTTTTTAAACTATTGCTTTGTAATTCTTGATTGTCTACATATTGTTTTAAATTGGTGATTATAACTTGACAAATCATTTCAGACTGCACTGAACTGAAAGCAGCAGTAAGGTGCTGCGTGATTTAGTCTCAGTTTCTTCTGGTGATTGTCTTCTCAGGATGGTTGTTACCTACTTAGTAGAGATTGGAGACACTATTCTGATTCTGCTGTTCCAATTTCCTCACTAATTGCTTAACCTCTGGGTTAATGACATTTTTACTTATTGCTTAGCACAAATCCAGGAGAGGTAGAGGTCAGCCAGTTTGTTTTTCCAAATGGGCCCTCTGTCACTTCCTGTATGATTTGGGATAGCTCTAGCTTGCTCAAGTAATAAGGAGTCTCTGCTAAACATATTTTACCCTTAATACATTAGTGCCATCATAGCTTCCATGTTCGAATATCTGAATATCTGAAATTATTTCCTTTTTATCTTTATAGAATTTTTAAGGGACACTGTTTTGTTTCTCTGCACCACTTGAAATTTATTTGTTCTTTTTACATTTATTCTGCTATTCATGGAATTTTATGTGAAAGTAAATATAGCATAGTTGCTTGATCTCCTTTAACCCAATCTTTTGTGATTATTCATTCTGATATATTTTTGGCACTTGTTTGAGCATATATACATATGTATGTATATGCCCTCCCCCACATACATAGGCATATACATGCCTATGTATGTTTATATGTACACAATACACATGTATATATGTATGTTAATATATGTATATATATTAATTATACATATTACATATCATGCATATATAAAATGTGTATGTTCATATACATGTATGTTGTTATGGTTCTGATATGAGGTGTCACGCCAACTCTTGGGTGAGCCAATGCAGAAATGTTCAAAGGTGAAATGATTAGATTATGAGAGCTATAACCTAAACAGTGGATTAATCCATCAAACGGATTAATTATTTGAAAGGACTACTGTATTGGGTGATAACTGTAGGGACACAGGTTACTGTGGAAGTAACCTGGAGGAAGTAGGTCACTGGTACAATGCCTTTGGGATTTGTATTTGGCCCTGGTTCTACACTCTGTCTTTTTACTATCTGACAGCCATGGGTGACAGCTCTCCTCCACTATGCCCTATTGCCATGATGTTCTGCCCCGCCAGAACAATGCAGTGGACTGACCATAGAATAAACCCCTGAAACCTTTAGCCCAATATAACCCTTTCCTTCTCTAAGTTGTTTTTCACAGATATTTTGGTCATGGTGATTCAAAGTTGACTAATACAGAAATTGGTACCAAGAAGTGGGGTCATTGTTATGACTATCCTGAACATGTAGTTCAGAAGCCTTTGAAACTGGTTTGAGGAAAGAGTTTGGAAGAGTTTGGGAATTCAGGCTGAAATAAAGCTCCTTGTACTTGGAGCTTACTGGGTAATTCAGCTGTGAGCTTAGAAGACCAGAATGCTACTAGGAATGCAAACAGTAAAGACTGTGCTCAGAAGGTTTCTGAGGGCAATTAGGACTCTGTTGGGAACTGGACTAGAGTCCAGTTCTTTTGTATTTACACTGTGGCAAAGAAATTTTCTTCATTTTGCCCATTTCCTGAGAATTAGTGTATGGCTGAATTGAAAGGTTATGGAGTAATTAATCCAATGGAGGAAATTTCAGAGCAGCCAAGTAGTCAGGCAGTGGCTTGGGTATTACTGGATGCTTTTAGCCAGGTTTGTTGTGGTAATTAAGAGCAGAAAGCAGAGAATAAAGATTTGAAAAACTTGCAGTTGGCCACAAAAGCATGTGTAAAATTGGGGCCAAGGAAGGCCACCACTAAATAGAAGCTAAGTACTTTGCTTCTAGAGATAAAGGAGATACGCCTTGAGGGCATCTCAGAAATCAGCAGACTCAGTGGTGTAAAAGAAAAGAAAAAACTCCTTTGAGAAGAGATCATGGGGACACCTTGATCACACAGAGGTGCCTAGAAGGTTATTTCCCCAGAATTTATCTCGTCTTGCTCAGCCTCCCAGTGAGCACTGCAGCAATGGTCCAAGGGGGCCCTTGACAACTGCTGGAGATGGCAGCAGATCTTGGTGTTACCCACATGGTCCTGGTTCAGCAGTAATGCAGGATGCTGGAGTTAGGGAGTCACAGAGGCTTCCACCAATATCTCAATGAAAGTTTAAGGAGTTCAGATAATGTGTAGCAATCAGAATTCCTGCAGTCATCTGAGAGGGTGATGTGTGAACCTGAGAATGAAGCTGAAGCTGGAATGGAGACCCTACAGCTTAAGATATACCAGTAACAGGAGACATCTGTGGAGGAGAGCTGCTGGCTATCCACAGAGGCAGTCTAAGAAAAAGACCATGTGGGCAACAACCAGCAAGACCAAAGGGGTGGGGAATCACATCTCACCATCTTGTGCCCTGAATACTGGATGTGGAGCTAGAGGACATAATTTTGCCTGGCTGGATTTTGGTCTTGCTTTGGTTCCATCTCTTCTTCCTATGTCCATTTTCTTCCTTTTGGAAAGGAAATGTTTACTCTGTGCCATTGTACATTGGTTATACACAATTTGCCTTTGATCTTTAGAGGGGTTTACAGTCAGGGGTTTGTCTTGAGTCTCAGATAAGACTTTGGGCTAGGACTTTTGGGCAATGCTGGAACTGTTAAGACTGTGGGGACTCCTGGAGGTTGATTAAATGCATTTTGCATTCTGAGAGGGACTTGAGCTTTTGGGGGCCAGGAGTGGAAGGTTACAGTTTGGATATGAGGTATCCTCTGATAATTCATTGTGTGAGGCAATGCAGGAATGTTCAGAGGTATAATGATTAGATTATAAAGGCTGTAATCTAAACAGTAAATTAATCCATTTGATGGTTTAATGATTTTAAAAAATGATTTTAAAAGACTACAGTACTAGGAAGTAGGCAAAGGCACACTGTGTGGCTCCAGTGGGTCACTGGAGACTTGCCTTTGGGATTTACATTTTGTCCCTGACTTCTCACTCTCTCTATTCCTGAACTGAACATCTTTCCTTCTCCATACTTTCTGCCATGATCTACCTCTCCTCAGGTCCAGAACAGTGGACAACTCCACTGACCAACCATGGACTAAATCTTTAAAATCATGGGCCAAAACTTAATTTTTCCTCTTCTAATTTGTTCTTTTCAGGTATTTTGATCACAGTGATGCAAAACAGACTAATGCATGTGTGCAGATAATTATGTGCATATATACATTTATACATATACATATGCATATAAATGTTTAAACTTTGTTTTAGAGGAATATGTATAGTATATAATTATTTGTGGACAAATTTTTCAATAAAATATTTCTTTCACATAAATTACTTAATTCTATGCTTTCTCCAAGTTTTTCAAAATATGAATAAAAACTGAGTGTGCTAATCCTTAAATCAATACAAGCTGGAACTTAATTTAGATTCAGAAAAAAGTGAAGACTAGCACATTGGCTGTTTTATATATGCCCATTCTGCAACTCTCAGCTATTTCTAATTATTGACATGGTTGGTATGCATGTATTATTAATGAGCTTAGGTATAATTAATTCATAACATATAATGCATATCATAGGCATAGGTTGTCTCTGCAACTTTTGTTAATTATTTTTAAAAATCATGTGGGAACATAGAGCTGCTATTAGGATAGCTAAAGCAAATTCATTAGTGTTTGCTATGGTATTTCAGCAGGTCAATTGTGTCTTGTTCACCTAAACATTTCTTTTTGGGAGAGTCTACACTATTGTAACAGTGATGCTTTAAAGAAATCTCTTTTCAAATACCATAATTCAAAGTAATGATGTGCTGCATGTTAAAATAGTCACTCTTTATATAGCTAGTGATATGTAGTAGGAGTTGCTGATATATTATTTTTAATTTATCTATTTTGTTATCAGGGAAACAACTTATTGGGTACTGCATATACAAGCAGTTTTACTAAAAAATCTAATTTAAATGAATGTTAACAAATAAAATATTTCTTATTTTCCATTTATCAGATTTCCCATAGTGTGATGAACTTCTAAGCTAAGTAAATAGAGCATAATATTATCTCTAAAAAATTCTATATTTGCATTTTTAGATCTAATGATTTAATATGTTTGACTGAAATAAGTAAGTAGACTTGAAGGCATAACTCAGTGATAAATCCAAAGTTAAAATTGAAAAGCAATGGTATTTTAAAATTTCTAAATAGTACTCAATACTTTTTATTGTACTCTGTTTTTATGGCATAAAAGATAGTCTGAATAAAAATATTTCTGATGAAAAGATATAAACTATATTTCTTCTGTGAATTAAATCAATTCATGAGTACTTGGTAAACTAATTAGCAAATCAAATCATTTAAATTGCATAGAAACATCATTAGAAAAGTCTATAATTAGGGAATAAACAGAGACCACATATATTGAATTAAAATACTGGCTTCAATGACCAATGAAATGATATTCAAGTACTCTTAGAGAATAAAGTAATTAGAGATATTAAAGTTATCTTGAAAAAATATTTATGTAGCAAAGGCAGGCTAAAAGTTGCTGTATTTACTTTCTGTTGCAGGACACGTTAAATGTAAAGTTTCACCCCACTTTCCAATGGGAAGTTGAACAAAGTGATGTATCATTTCCTATCCAAGGCAGTTAAAGTTCTCTGTTTGTTCTTGATTTTTCTCTCTTCTCTCCTTTACTTGTTGTTTTGATGTAAATAATCTACAGAACACGTCAGAACTCAGGGACTTATAGAGCCACTTAACCGTGGGTCTGTTGCACTGAATCATAGGTCACTGAAATGTTTAGACCTGTTGTCATCAGATGATCTACCTCAAATAATGAAATTCCCATTTAATTTATGTGTTAAGCATCAATTCCTTTGAAACCTCCTCAATTAATACAAATTTATTCGCTGTTCTTAGATGGGAAATTCAGAAGATTTATTTATATTTCACCAGCATTTGATTCATTTTATAATCATGGACTTCTTGAAATTCTTTTATCTCCTGAATTCCAGGCTCAAAGACTTCTTGCCCTACATTATAGGCTGCTTCTTTTCAGAATTTTATGCTGGTGTGTCTTCTTTCCTTAAATGTTAAGAGTACTACAAAGGTAAATCTTCAACTTTCCTCATGGTCATTACTTCTGCCCTGGATGATTTCCATTCAGGCCCATCTCAGATCCTTTCATCTCAGATCCCTAACACCTTTGAGAGTTCTCTTCTTCATATTCAACTCTTGACATTCCCACTAGGTACTTAAGATGAAAAACAGCATACGCAAAAGAGAATTTTTATTGTGCCCCAATCTGTTTCTCTTTCTAGTCTTCTCCACTTTAGTTTATGGCATTAGAAGTTATCCATAGTTATTTGGTGTAAAACTCAAGAAATGATTTTGGATTTATCTCTTTCCTTCATTTTCTATTTCTGGTTCATTTGGCTCTTTCTTCAAAATTTATCTATCACTTCTCACTGTATCCCCAGCTGCCCATTTTAGTCAACTTTTCATTATTGTAATTAAAAGACCTGACAAGAACAGCTTTAAAGGAGGAAAACTTACCTTGGCTCATGGTTTCAGAAGTTCCACCTATGTTTGACCAACTCCATAGCTCTGTGCTATGGAGTAAGGAGAACATCATAGAAGAAGGGTGTGGACAAGGAAAGCAGTTCAGGCCATGGCAACCAATAAGCCAAGAGAGATCTCTGCTCACCAGGGACAAAATATAGATTCTATATTAACACCCCCAGTGACCAACTTTCTGCAGTCACCCCCTAACTGTTCACAGTAACCACCAAGTTAACCCATATCTGTGGATTAATCCACCTATAAAGTTACAACTCTCATAATCTAATCATTTCACCTCTGAACATTCTTACATTGTCTTGCATGAGCTTTTGGGGACACCTCACATCTAAATCATAACACTTTCTAAGATGAAAGTTATGTCTTATCTGAATTTAAGCACTTTAAACAAGGAAGCGATATGATCTCATTTATAAATTCAAAAGACAATGAGCTTCCAGTTAATATGTTTTTTCCATTGATTCTGTTAGACAATAGAAAGTGATCATTTTTTAACAGAAATCCAATTATATACCTTCTCAACTTAAAACTCCCAAGATAATACTGCTTTTTATAAAATCTAAATTTATACCATGGTGTCCATCTTCATCTCATAACACAATGGCTCATAATTTATCAACTAAATGAAATTTAGCAAAATATATTTATGTTGAATAATGAATCAACTAATAGTTCTATTATCTAGGTTTATATAGTTTAAAAATCCAAATTATCCCCCACCTTCTTTTAAATTTCTGTGAACTATATTCAAAGCAATATCTGAAAATTTCTAAAGTTTCTTGTTATCTATAGATTTTTCTATCTATCATTTTATTTGTTGATGAAACCAGAATGATCATCCTATATTCTATAGAGCTTCCACACTATGGATTTTACTGGTTTCACTATTTTTTTTAGCCATCTCCAAAAGTTTTATTTAAATTGTTTAATATATATTTTTTCTTTTTTCTTTTTACAGACTGCATTTTGGCATTTTGATTCAATGTACACAAATGGGGTACAACTTTTCATTTCTATGGTTGTGCACAATGTAGATTGACACCATTCCTGGAATCATACATGTACATAAGGTAATAATGTCTGTCTCAGTCCACTATCTTTCCTTCCCCCACCTCTTCCTGCTCCATTTCCCTCTACACAATCCAATGTTCCTTCATTATTCTCTTATCCCCGCTCCCACCTCCCCCGTTATGTATCATCATCCACTTATCAGGGAAAACATTCAGCCTTTGGTTTTTTGGGATTGGCTTATTTCACTTAGCATGATATTCTCCAACTTCACCCATGTACCAGCAAATGCAACAATTTTATTCTTTATGACTGAGAAATATTCCAGTGTGTGTGTGTGTGTGTGTGTATACACACACACATCACGATTTCTTTATTCATTCATCAATTGAAGGGCATCTAGGTTGGTTATACAATCTAGCTATTGTGAATTGAGCAGCTATAAACCTTGGTGTGGCTGCTTTACTGTAGTATGCTGATTTTGAGTCCTTTGGGTTTAAACTGAGGAGTGGGATAGCTGGGTCAAATTGTGGTTCCATTATAAGTTTTCTGAGAAATCTCCATATTGGTTTCCAGAGTGGCTGCACAAATTTGCAACTTCACCAGCAAAGTGTGAGTGTGCCTTTTTCCCCTATAGCCATGCCAACACTTACTGTTGCTTGTGTTCTTGATTATACCCATTCTAATTGGAGTGAGATGAAATCTTAGGGTGATTTTGATTTGCATTTCTCTCATTACTAGAGATCATGAGCACTTTTTCATGTATCTGTTGATTACCTGTATATCTTTTCTTGTGAAGTGTTTGCTGTTCCATAGCCCATTTATTGATTGGGTTATTTATATTTTGGGTGTAAAGTCTTTTGACTTCTTCATAAATTTTGGAGAGTAGTGCTCTATCGGAAGTGTGTGTGGAAAAGATTTTCTCCCACTCTGTAGGCTCTCTTTTCACATTGTTGATTGTTCCTTTTGCTGAGAAAAAGCTTTTTAGTTTGAATACATCCCATTTATTGATTCTTGATTTTATTTCTTGTGCTCTGGGAGTCTTGTTAAGAAAATCTGGTCCTAAGCCAACATGATGAAGATTCGGGCCTACTTTTTCTTCTGTTTGGTGAAGGGTCTCAGGTCTAATTCCTAGATCCTTGATCCATTTTGAGTTGAGTTTTGTACAGGGTGAGAGATATGGATTCAGTTTCATTTTGCTGCATATGGATTTCCAGTTTTCCTAGCACCATTTGTTGAAGAGGCTATCTTTTCTTCATAGTATGTTTTTGGCACCTTTGTCGAGTATGAGATAAATGAATTTATGTGGGTTTGTCTCTGTGTCTTCTATTCTGTACCGTTGGTCTGCCTGTCTGTTTTGGTGCTAATACCATGCCGTTTTTGTTACTATTGCTCTATAGTAGAGTTCTGGTATTGTGATACCTCCTCCATCTCTCTTCCTGCCCTTTGACTATTCTGGGTCTTTTATTCTTCTAGATGAAGTTTCCAATTCCTTTTTCTATTTCTATGAGGAATGTCATTGGGATTTTTAATTGGAATTGTACAACACCCCTTCATGCTCAAAACACTAGAAATAGTAGGGATAGTAGGAACATGCCTCAACTTTGTAAAGGCTATCTATGCTAAGCCCACTGCCAACATCATTCTTAATGGAGAAAAACTGAAAGCGTTCCCCCTAAATGCTGGAACAAGACATGGATGCCCTCTTTCACCACTTCTATTCAACATTGTCCTTGAAACGCTAATCAGAGCAATTAGACAGACCTAAGAAATTAAATGGATACGAATAGGAAAAGAAGAACTCAAGGTATCACTATTTGCTAATGACATGATTCTATATTCAGAGGATCCATAAAACTCCACAAAAAAACTTCTAGAACAATAAATTAATTCAGCAAAGTAGCAAGATATAAAATCGATACACATCAATCTAATGCATTTTTAAATTTTTTTTTTATTATTTTTTATTTATTTAATTTTAATTCATTGAACACAAATGGAGTACAGCTATTGTTTCTCTGGTTGTACACAAAGTAGAATCACATCATCTGTGCATTCATACATGTACACAGGGCAATGATGTCTGTCACACATTCTGTTATTATTCTTACCCCCCAACCCCGGTCCCACCCCTCCCTTCCCTCTATGCTATCTATCCTTCCTCCATTCTTGCCACCTTTTCACCCGCATTGTACATCATCATTCACTTATCAGAGAGACCATTTAGCCCTTGGATTTTGGGGATTGGCTAATCTCACTTAGCATAACAGACTCTAACATCATCCATTTACCTGCAAATGCCATAATTTTATTTTTCTTTATGGCTGAGTAATATTCCATTGTGTACATATACCACAGTTTCTTTATCCATTCACCTATTGAAGGGCATCTAGGTTGGTTCCACAATATAGCTATTGTGAACTAGGCAGCTATGAACATTGATGTGGCTGCATCACTGTAGTAATCTGATTTTAAGTCCTTTGGGTATAGGCCAAGGAGTGGGATAGCTGGGTCAAATGGTGGATCCATTTCAAGTTTTCTAAGGAATCTCCACACTGCTCTAATGCATTTTTATTCATAAGTGATGAATCCTCTGAAAGAGAAATTAGGAAAACTACCCCATTCACAGTAGCCTCAAAAAAAATAAATACTTGGGAATCAATCAAACAAAAGAGGTGAAAGACCTCTAACAATGAAAACTACTGAATGCTAAAGAAATTAAAGAAAACCTTAGAAGATGGAAAGATCTCCCATGATCTCGGATGGGCAGAATTAATGTTGTCAAAATGCCCATAATTCCAAAGGCACCATACAGATTTCACACAATTCCAATTAAAATCCCTGGTTTCACTTTTGTTAAATAGAATCTATTCTTCTTATATCTACATAGGAGAACATGGTCAATGCTGTGTTATTTCACCAAGAGAAATAAAACTTGGGGAATGAATGTTTTTCATTTCTCTTTGTATAAATGTTAGTGCATGCTCAAAATTGATTTTCTGCCCATTAATATTAGAAAAATGTTCCAATTGTTTCTGATGTATCTCTCTAGTTAAGAAACATCATTATAGGTAAAATAATAGAGTTTTCTTAAGTTCCCAATATAATTTACCAACAAAAGGAAGAAATTAGCTGAGTTTATTTCATGTCCAATATGATTGGTATTTAAAAAAATGAAAAGATAATCAAGTAATAGAGGAAGCAAATTTGTTTCACTTTCTATACCTGCTTTTTTGTTTTAGTTCAAATGCTTTAATATCTGAGTCACAAATACTATATGGAAATGGAGAACATAAATCAATAGTTTCCAAACTTGATAGATTATTAGAAGAAATACCTTGACAAATAAAGATTTCTGGTATACACTTCAGCAATTATCAGAATCTCTAGGGAAAAAGTCTTGGGGGTTCTAGATTGAAAACAATTATACCTTATAACTTTTATGAAAGGTATATTAAGAAAACAGTGCATGCACTAAAAGAGAAAAAAAAAACAAATTTTGTAATTTATTGTTTAATCACAAAGATTTTTCTTACCTTGGGATTTTTAGTGGCCATTCCAATTCCTGTCATGTAAGAATTTTAAAGTATAAGATGCTTATTAGAGACATTTTTATAATGAGGAAACAGGTGTACGGAGGTGAACAAACTCCTTCAATGGGGGCATTTGGATTCAGATTCGGATACTAAATCATTAACTTTATGGCATATGTTCCTACATTTATTTTTCCTTTGCTAATAATACCAATCCTTCTGAAATCCAATGGCTTCATATATATTCCTTTATAATTATGTCCACATCTAATGACATTGTTGAGGGGATTAGTAGCAATTAGGATGATCTGCATTTTGGAGAAGTACTGACTATGGGCACTCCCCTCTTTATAGTTCTGATTCTAATTGTGTGATAATTGTGTAGCAGTCTACCAGAAGTGAATGCTACATTTATAACTACATTATCTTCCCTGTGGTTGGAATTCCAACATAATATTTTGTCAAATAAGAAAGATACATTTCACATGTTTCTAAGTAAACAGTATTTTAGATGAGTTGCCTTAAAATAATAGTTAAAACAGTATATGTGAGAAATATATTTATATGGAGGTGGCCAGTTTACCTGGGTTTGGAGAATTTAGTGTGCCTAATTTCAGCAAATAGATAAGGAGCAACTTCAGTGTGATTGGTGTGATATACAGAGCTTATTTTCACAGAACTAGGATTCACATCTGCAGATGGCACTCTTAATCAAGAGACCAAACCTTAAAAGATAACACTGTGCCTTTTGTTCTAATGAAATTAAACTTTGGTCTCAGCAATTATTAATTCCTTTTTAGCCTTTCATTTTGAAAAGTAGAATAAAATTTAGTGATATTCCAAGAATGCAAACCAAATTAGTGGAATCAGAATATGACACTGCCTAAAATTATAGCTTGGCTTTTATATTTCCAGATAGTATTGATTAAACTACCATCATATGTGTTCTGAAGATTATTCATCAGTATTCAATGATGATTATTTTGACCATGTTGAAATACCTATGCAAATATAACCACGTGAATTTCATATCTAGAATGAAAGTGATTTGAATTGCTATTAAGGCAACATGATCTTAATGCCACCAAAGCATTAAGATATTAAAACTAAGCTCAGAGAAATTGTATTGTTTTGTTTTTAAAAGTTTTATACTCATGTTTTACTTTTCTTTCAAGCTGTATAATCATATTAATTGTCAAGTTTAGAAAGAGGCTGTGCCATTTAGTGGGTCTTCTACCCTTTTCTTTTTTTAAGTGATACCAGGAGTAAGGAAAATCTTTTGCTTTTGAAAACAATTTTATTGGAACACAATCATGTTTATTTGTTTATATATTTTATATGGCTGCTTTTGTATTAAGGAGAGAGCTAAGACTTGAAGTGTTTGCAAAGACTGCGTGTAAACAGTACATTGTTTGCTACATAGCCCTTTGCCTACATGAGAGCAATGTATATAAAAATGGTCAGAAAGAGCTAGAGAGAGGAGGGGGGGAAGAGATTAATGAATACTTGCACACATGCATATGCACACACATCTGGGGATTCTCATCATTTATTCATTTCCATTTATCTTGCATTCATTTTGAAATTTATGGGAAGATCTATTTCCCTACTTTTGATTTTCTCTAACATAGTTGTGTCATATTCCGAATCATTAATTTATGTGCTTTTCTAATTTTTCCTTTTCTTTTCTCTCATTGGTTATTTCAGTGCCATTTTTACTTTATTTGAAAGCACAAAGCATAAAAATAAAGGCTCAGAGGAGGCACTGGCTTTAGCATAAGACAGAAATGTTTGGGTACATACAGAGATAGCTGCACACTCCCTGAACTAGAAGACAGGGGGCTGAAGAGGAATATAAAGAGGAAGGATTACTTTGGATTAGACAAAGGGGAATGAAGGGAAGGGAGTGAGGATGGGAATGGGAAAGACAGTGGAATGAATAGGACATAACTTTCCTATGTTACACGACCATTGTAACTCCACATCATTATGTACAACCATAAGAATGGAAGTTATGCTCCATGTGTGTATAATAGGTCGGAATACATTCTGTTGTCATGTATAACTAAAAATAACAAATAAAACATTTAAAAAGAAAAGGGAAGAAAGCTTGGGGGTGCAGAAAGAAGAGTCTCAATTTCCAACTCTTCTATGTGAGTATTCACACAAAACCACCAATACATTCTAGTTCAACCCAGCTAACTAACCATCTTGGACCATTATCTATGTGGAAGCCCATCGAACAGAAGATGTGGAACATGGGCACACTGAGTACACATGTGGGTACTTGGAAGAAGCTCTCTTGTTCTTGTTCGATCAAGATAATCCTGAAGAGAACGTGCAGAGAATTTCCCTATATGGTGGAATGCCATTGAACCCATTGACAGAGTTACAAGTCTTCTGACTTTTTTGCCATTATTTAATTTAAATTAAAAAATTTAAATATTTTATTACTTTTTTTTTTACTTTTTAAGTAAACTTCCTTGCATAAAATGTTACATGAGTCTTTCATTCATAATAGTATAATTTTTAAAGTAATGTTTTTAAGAATCCTATTCCATGCTTAATATAAACTTAAATGGAAACTTGGAAGATTGCAAAATTAAGACTTTGAATATGCATGTATTTCCAGCAAGGTAACTTGTGTGCTTACATATCATCTATAAGAATCTCAAAGCTCAGTGTGCATTAGAATCATTTCTAGATCTTGTTAAGCATAAAGGGCTTGGATTTATTCCCATAGATTTTTTTTTTGTTAGTTTGTGATTTTAGGGAGCCTATAAATAGCATCTCTATATTTCCTCCTGAGTTCAAAACAAGAAGAGATACACCTAGGGATGGATCAGACAGGGATGAGAATTTTACTTTTAATGGATAATTGGATGGAGAGTAGAGTTTGGGGTTAGCAGCTAAATGAGTTTACTCAGACCTTACTCATGAATTAGTCAGCTATCCCCAACCTACACCTGCAGTAAAGATAATCCCAAGGCTTTGCTGGAGAGGAAGCCTCTCACCAGAATTCATGCATTTTAGAATAAATTGACTTCAAAGGAAAGCCAGTGAGCTAACAAGGATCAGTTCTTTCTCCCAAACCAATGCTGGTTTGGGAAATCTTTCCTCCTCTCAGGAAGAAGAATAAAAGAGGTGTGAGGAGTGACCACTTTTGTTAATTTACTTTAAATATTTTCATGAGAAACATTTAGAATATATGAAAAGAAGCCACCTCCATCAGTATAATAGTCTGTAGTTGCTTTATAATTTGAGTCAAAGTAGTTCCTGATATAAAACAATAACAAGATGCACAATTTTGTCTACTCATATTTGTCTGTAAAAATACTGAATCATGTTTCTGTAACTATGAAAGATTTGACCCTAACTATTAAATATTCTGCTAAAGTACCATGCATTTTAATTAAATTCTGAGTGAGACTATTAGCATTTTATACATTTTAAAAAGAAAAGTCAGAGGAAAATCAACAAAAATTACAGAGATTACTTTTAGATAGAAATTTAATATTATCAAATAAATTATTTTTAAAAATCACATTATAAACTAGTTTGGATTACCCTAGAAACAGACACTGACACAAAGATTCTAGGGTGAATAATTCATTAAGGAAATGGAAAAAGGAAAGAAAGGTCAGTAAAGGTTGGCAGCTTCTTCCATGGGATACTGAAGCTTTCACACTGGAGAGAAACTCTGGGAGTCAATATAGAAGATGTGTGTTCTGTTATTCCACCCAAGGGCCAGCTGCATATGGTGGGGTGTATAGGCAGCAAGTCCTGAGAGCCAGGAAGAGAGCTGCTTCTGGGGCCATTTATTCCCTGGCACATTGCAAGGCACAAGACACATTGTATGGCATAATTGTCTTTTTCCAGCGGCAGGAGAAGCTCCTTGGGCAGTGGAATGTGCATGCTGGTCTTTGAACATTAAGCTGGTTTTTACCTGACCTGTTAAGTTTCCAGAGATAAGAAAGAAAACTCCCTGTGTTTCACCTTTGGGTTTGCTCTATATTTCTGAAAATATGTGACATCAGGTCAAAAAAATTTCTTTCTATACCTAGTTCTGGCCTTTTAAAATAGGTGTCAAATTTCATAAACAACTTATTTGCATCTAGTGAAAATATTATATAATTTTGGGTCCTTATGGATGTGGCAAAATATAATGACTGCTTTTTGAATGTTTAACTAAACAAGCATTCTTTGAATACATCCAGTGTGTTCTTCATTTATTATTCATTCCATGTGTTGTTGACTGTAAGATTTTAGCTTCAATATTCATGAGGAGAGAGACGATTAATTTCAAATTGTCTTAATAATCTCTATCTACTTAGCATGAAGTTTATGCTGGATACATAGTACAAGTTATTCACTCTTCCCAAATTCTACTTCTTTCTAAAACTTTATTATTGACAGCAATTAGTTTTAAAATAATTTATACAATTTATCAGTAAAGCTTTGGAAAAACTTTTAAATTATAAATTCAATACTTAATAATATACAATGCTTATGAACTTTTTCCTCTCATCATAATTAGTAGGTTACATTTTGTTAGAAAGTTGTCCAGTTAGTCTATTTTATTAAAATTTAAAGTAAAAATGGGCATGACTTTATATTTCTTTTATCATAATATCTGCATATTTTGTTGTAAAGTATCTTTTTTATTCTTGACATTGAATTTTAATGCTTGTCCTATATTTGATTCCTCAGTCTGACTAGAAATCATTTCTTAAAGTTAAAATATTACATTAAGAAATCATTCAAATGTATACAAAACAGCAAAATTACACCCTCCTCTCATTTACACAAATTCCAGTATAACTGTTAATCATGATTAGTCTTGTTATCTACCCTCATTCTAGTACATTCTTGTACATTTGCATAGGTCCTAAATTTCATCCAAAAAATTAGTGTTTACTTTCACTGCACATCACCTCCACCCTGTAATCATTGCACCATGTTTTTGTTTCAGTCCAAAAATTTCTTATGACCTTTCATCCTGTAATCATTGCATGGCATAATTGTCTTTTTCATTGCTTAAAAGGTCAACAGACCAGGAATGCATGCACCAGTGGCACGGGGATACGCTTTAGTCTTCCGGCATATTGCAAACCTCAGACTACAATTCTCAGTACACTTATGTTGTCAGTATATTTCCAAAGGCTGACTTGCATGGTTTGTTTAGAGTACTGCACTACTAACTGGAAGCACATCTGTTATGTATTTACTATTTTTTCTTTTCTTTTTGGGGATTGAACCCAGGGATGCTTTAACATTGAGCCACATTCCTAGCCCTTTTTATATTTTATTTCGAGATAGGTTCTTGCTTAGTTGCTTAGGATCTTGCTAAGTTTCTGAGACTGATCTTGAACTTGAGATCCTCCTGCCTCAGCCTCTCGAGTCCCTGGGATTATAGGCGAGTGCCACCGAGTCTGGTATTATTTATTTATTTTTACTTTTTATTTTATTTGCCTCGGCTGTCTTTGCAGTCTTCCTGTCTCAGTCTCCCAAGTCCTTAGGGTTACAATATGAGTGCCTAAGGATGGCTGCTAAGATAATAAAGTCAAAAACAGATTTAGCAGAGCAAAATCTTCTGACACAGAAAAAAATATTTTTGGAAGGAATATTTCATAGTTAATGCTGAGTACTTGCATGGAAACTACATTTTCTGTTTGTTTCTTTTGTAAACTTTGGAATTCCTAATTGGCAACACTGTGGCAAAATTTCAGAAGTGTAACAGTATGAATTTTTTTAAAACCATATAACAATTCCCTAAACTGTCATGAAGAAATGATGTGCATTGATTTGCACTGTTCAATTTTAATGCATATTCACAAGTATTTTGTGCATCCTAACCTTGTACCAGTTTAATAATATGATTTTTAAGTAAAACTGGCACTTTTTTTTAAATAAACTTCCATAATTGTCATATCCCGCTGTTTTGAATTAGCAATTTCCCTCAAGATGTTCACTGAATTTTAGAAAATAACACAGATGTCAGTATTCCATATTATTTTTTTCATTTACTTAAACTTATTTTTGTTTGAATTATGGCATATTTAGAAGTGTCTTAATTTTCATTTGTATGGGGATAGTCTTTTTCTTTTTGTTATTGTTTCCTTATCTGATTGTGTTATTTTTAGGGAGCATGTTCTATATAAGAAGCTAGCAAACTCTGGCCTGTTGGTCAAATAGAGCACCCTACCATCTCTGTTTTAATAAACTCTGTTATTGATACACACCTATATTCTCTCTCTCTCTCTGTCTTTCTCTCTCTCTCTCCCCCTCCCTCCCTCCTTCCCTCCATATTGTCTATGGCTACTTTCAGATTATAATGACAAAGATCATACTGCCCAGAAAACCTAGAAAATTTACCCTCTACTGTTTTACATAAAAAGTTTCACAAAACGTTTGGTGAACCTTACACATTAGGAATTCTGATCATTGAAATGCCTTATGACTTGCTCTACAGCCTGATATAGGTCCAGTTTGAAAAATATTTCATGTGTGTTTGAAGGGACTGTGTCCCCCAGAGTAGTTGGATTCAATACTCTGTATGTGTCCATTAGGTTCTATTTACTAGTGGGATGTTCAGAACTTTCATATTCTATATAATGAATCTCCTTATTTCATCAAAAACAGAGATTTATTTAAGTATCCTATTTTAGTTTCTTATTTCCATCTTTATTGTTGATATTTAATGTTTCATCATTTTTGCTTTTTATAATAGTTGAAAAATGTTTTGTCATTGAATTAATTATTGACAGAATTATTACAAGGTGGATCCTTACCTTACAAAAGTCTGTTGTTCCTTGTCAGCTTCATTATCCTACTAGGAAAATGCAAATTCTTATAGCACTTTGACTTTTATTTCCTCCCCTCCTGGGAAAAATATGTGAATTTTCTTGATGTAGTTATATACCCACATAAATTTTAACAGTCACTTTTCATTTCAATTGACTTTCCATTCTTCTTTGTTCCTTCTCTCATTTCTATGATTCTAAAATTAACTTCCCGTCTGAAATTACCAAACATTTTAGTTCCTTTAATGCAGGTCTCCTGATTGTGAATCCTCAGAATATTTCTTCATTCTTCTTACAATGTCTTTATTTTTTTCTCTTATCATTAAATGGAATTTTTCAATCATGTGTAGAATTCTAATGTGAAAATTATTGTCTTAGCATATTAAAATATCTGTCTACTATAATAATGGCTGACATTATTATGTTTGTGAGATGAACTATCATTCAAAATGCTGTTCATTTGATGATAAGCCACAACCTCTGCAAACAGAATATTACGATGGGTATGTGTGTGTGTTTGTGAGAGTGAGTGTGTATTTAGTAAAACTGTGTTTTTTCCTAATGTGAATTTCTTTTCTCTTTCAACTTGAAATGTATTTGACTTTTTGGAACTTAGATCTCTCTCATCTGAATCTTTTCTAAAATATACCCTAGACATTCTTGCCCTATTCTTTATGTCCATTACCTTCTCACTTCCATATTTTTATCATTTTTCCTTTCTTTGCTTCTTTATAAATGATTTACTTTTAACTATGTTTTACTACACTATCTCACTTTGACTGCATTGTCATTTTTAAATTCACAATTAAGTTCTCATTTGTTTATTTTGTTTATTTCTGCCAATTTTAGTTGTATTTGTGTTTTTAAAATATGCTATTTCATTGTTTTCTAGTTTTAGTTCTCTGTTAAAATGTTTAAGTTTGCTTTTACTTCCATAACATAAAAAGAGTATCAGTTAATTTCAGTACTTGAAACATGCTTTTTTTTTATCATGTTTTATGCTCATTTTCACTTGTTTCTTTTTTTTAATTTTATAAATGATTCACTTTGATTTTGTTCTATAGTTGTGTTTCTAAAAATATTCCTACAAATAATGTGTGGCCTATGATCTGTTTTACTTCAGAAATAATATTATCATATTCTAATAAATTGCGTGGGGTGCTAATAATCTGGGGGTGACTTTAATCCATTTCAAATGTTGAGGTTTCTGTTATACCTTGATGATAAGAGTTGGGATTCACTCCATGCTCAGAATGCTTCTTGTAGTTAACTCTGACTGAAAGAAAATGGTTATTTTAATTTTTCTTGACAATAATTTCTCTTTGATTTTCAAAGTCACACCCCTGGCAGGTATTCAACTCTGACTTTTAGTCCTACTAGCTCTGTAAAGTTGATAAAAATTTTTCTCAGCATCTCATATGTATTTATAAATACCTACTGAGAGAAGTGTGGTTAAATGTAAGCCTAATTTATTTGGATTTCTCTCTTCTTCAGGTTAGTGTCACCCGGAGTCACATAAAATAATATTTTGCACTGTTAAACCAGAAGTTACATTACCATCCCTGACATGTAAACTTACATATAAATATATCTTCAGAAATTCCCACTAAATTAGTTTTAAGTAATAACTAGTTTCTATCTATCTATCTATCTATCTATCTATCTATCTATCTATCTATCATATATCAATAATGTATGGAAAATGCTTAATATAATTTCTATTCTACCTCTTAGGTATTGATCAATGTTTTTTAATCCGACATGGGAAGAAACAAATAGTGCTCACAATAATTCATTTCCCACAGGATAATTTAGTTGCTACAGAGGTTTTATTTAATTCTGCAGATTATATCTCTTATGAATTTTGGTTTGTAAAGTTGAAACTAACATTTTTCTTTTGTTTGCTCATTTACTTGTTTTAATTATGAACAGTAATTTTGTATAAATATTATATGGGTGTGCAAAGAAAAGCAAGGGAAAGGCCAAGCACACAAAATTCATAAACTTTTATGAGAATTTGAGGATACCTGAAGGGAAAGAAATACTTCAGATTAGGCCAGTAGCTTATTTTTGACTGACTCAAAATATAGTACTTTAAGGGTATTTGATGTTTTTCTGAGTTTGGGTTCATTAATAAGGTTCACTTCCAATAATAACACTGCATTTCAGTCTTGTGCTTTATCAAAATTTTTGATCATGATTTTTTAACAAATGGTCATTCACGATCATGCTCTTGAAGCTTCTTGCCTTAATTACACTTGGAAGTGGCTCAAAAGCAATAAGGGAAGTAGAGGAAATGAGCAAACACTAAATCATTGCTCTCTTCTGCTTCATCAATGTTTTTTCCAGAGCATTGCCTCTGCAACTGATGGTGATTCATACAACTGACCCCTGTCTACGGCCCATCTAATGTCACATCCTCTTCTGTAATCAAATATTATGCAAAAAAGTATGTATTAGTGAGAAATATTGGGATATTTTAGTTATTCTACTTTTAGAATGCCAGCAGATACTTATCTCCTTTCTTTCTGTGAACCAATGTTTAGAAAGAGCTCTTTATGTGAATGACGATTCTCACACTTACATACAATTGAAAATAATGACTTAATAACATATTATCCATGACCCATTTTTGGTCAATCAGAGTAATAGTGTGAATTACATGAATTTTCTGTTTCTTACTCACTGCTGTGTCACCATGGCTTAGAAGTTCCTATATTAGTCATGAATATCTGCTGAATAAAAGCATGGTTAAATGAGTAAAAATGGGTAGATGGAAAGATTTATACCAGTGTCCACAGTATTCGTTAGGGAATGAGTACTCTGTTCAGCTTGGTTGCTGATCAGGGTTGCTATCATCTCTCTTTCCCTCATTGTCACACTGCCCTACAATAGGGGTCCTTCATCTCAACACTATAGATCATTTGGGCAGAATTATTCTTGCTGGGATAGGTCCCACACATGGCAGGATGGTTTTCCACACCCTTGGCCTATATCCAGAAGATGCCGATAATACTCTTCCCATTCTGTCAACCCAAAATATCTAGAAATATTATTGAGTATCTCTGACATGAAAAGATGACTCTGGTTGTGAACCATGGCTCTAAAAGTAGAACAGAAATGGTCCAAGTAGGGTTAAGTCTCTAAGGTTTGCTAGTAACAATCACAGCCTGCTCACCCTATTTCTTCATCCATGTTTGAGGTAGTCTCAGTGAGCATTCATTCGTCATGTCTCACTAATTTAGTGCCATTGATGAGTGTGATCCCAGTACTTGAATAAATATGCAGAAAGTATAGATGTTGAAAATCAAATATCACTTGGGATTTACTGTGTTAATGCTTCTCAGACTCCCTGTGGTGAATGACCCTTCTGTTTTTCTTTTATCCAACCCAGTTTGGGCTAACATTCACCAATTATACTAATAAATAAATGAATTGATGAAAAGAAAAGACACAAATATGGGTATCCTTGCCTATTCCAAGATCAAGTTGCTAGAAAAGAATTAATATTTGGTCCAATTCAATTTAGAAAAGATTTTTATTTTTAACCTTGCATAGGACTTATTATTAATTATTTTTATTATTGGTGACTTTAAGTAGAGTATATAAATAGTAAACAAGGCCCTTGGGTTCTTGGTCTGTGAGAAAGCAAAATAATACTTCTAAAACAAACACTTATCTATTTATTTATTCATTTTTTTATTTTATAGTACTGGATATTGAACCCAGGGACCATCTACCAGTGTTCTATATCCACAGCCCTTACTTTAAACATTTTTGGTGACAGGGTTTTAGCTAAATTGCCAAGATTGTCCTCAAACTTGTGATCTTCCCTCCTCAGTCTCCCAGATTAATGTAATTATAGGTGTGCACACAGGGCCCTGTTTAATACTCATATTTTAAAGTAAAAATATATACATGCTATATCTACAAAGGACTACCCATCATTATTTACATTTTATAAGTAAGGACATTGAGCATCAGAAAATTTAAGAGAACTTTGCCAACTTCATAGAAGTTTGTGTTCGCTTTTTTATCAGTACTGGGTATTGAACCCAGGGACACTTCATCATAGAGTCACTTCTCCAGTCATTTTATTTCCTATTTTGTGACAGAGTCAAGGTCTCACCAGGTTTCTGAGGCTGGCCTCAAACTTGTGATTCTCCTGCATCAGCATCTCAAGTTGCTGAGATTAAAGGTATGCCTAGCCACATTCATAGAAGTATTAATTCTTAAAATCAAGTTGCTAAATCAGGTCTGTAATCCAGATTTTAGTAATTTGGTTATAATCTTTCAAAAATGCTTTGTATACTTTATTCCCAAGTCTTTCTGCCAAAATGTATTGGTCTTAAAAAGGCAAGAAAAGAGGAAAATAAAGAAAGAAGGAGGGAAAGAGTCCTTGACTAGGTACCACAGAATAGTGTCCATGAATTTATCCCTTAAAGAAAAGTCTTTTGCAGAATAGTGAGAGATTATTTTGACATTCCCATTAACAGTAGTGGAATACTTATAGTGACTATTTTCCATTTATCTCCTTTGTGCAAACAAATTATATTTAGATGCTTGAAACGTCTTTCCATTACTTGCTATTGCCAGCTGTTCTCTCTTCAGTGACAAGAGTCTTTTTGCACTCACATTACAGATCACATTGGTTTTGAGCCATAATAGAGATAAAAACGAATATTTAAAACAAATAAAATATACTTCAATTTTATATTGCAAATCCTTTTTATTCTGATTTTACATTTAGAACACAAGAGTGTGAAAAATTTAAAGAGATGAGAACAATGAAAATAACTGTTCTTATTTCTAAATATTTAATTCTGGCATTTTTCATTGACTGCCAAGTGTACATAATATAGAATAAACAAAGAATGGATACTTATTACTCGGCATAGGATTAATCTGTGAGCACTCAGATGGCCAATATGATAATTATTCTGAACTCCCTCTGGACTGTCAAGGAAATCTGGCCTTTGCACTTACTGTCTGTATACGAAATGGTCAAAATTTTGCTTATCTCTGCTTTAAAGAAGATAGAAAAAAAGACTATTGATTTGGAAACAAACACTTCAAGTAACTTTATAAGCCTTGAATATAGGTTAACAGGAGTCAAGGTCAAATCCTTTGATGATTTTCCAGAAGACTCCAGCCAGAGCTCCCACTGTCATGGAGCCCTAGAGCTACGAAATCAGTGTGCTTGTACAACACTTTGTTGTGAAAATTGTAAGTGATTTCTACATAAAATACTGAGGAAATACATGGTGTGTATGTGTGTGTGTGTGCGTAAGAAAACCAAGAATTTAAAAACAATTATTTGTTTCCCAAAACAAAACTTTACTTCAATTGATAACAGTATTCTATCATTCAGTCGATCTTGAACAACTAACTATACAAATGAACAGTGGTTCGATTATGTATAACGATAGAACTCTGACCTGTAATGTCTGCAGCAACTAGCTTGGGACACCAAAATAGGACTTCTACAGCACCCAGCCCAGAAAGTCAAACCTATGTAGCAATTAGCCCAGAATGGTCAGGACTTCACCAATGACTGCCACCCTTCCTTTGTTTTAATTGCCCATTTCAACTGAGGACTAACCCAGGAGTTTCAAATATGTTCCCCAAATCAATTCCCCACTTCTATTTATTTATTTATTCATTTATTTATTTATTTGATACTGGGGATTGAACCCAGGGGAACTTAACCACTAAGCCACATCCACTGCCTTTTTTTTTTATTGTCAGATAGTTTTACTAAGTTGTTTAGGGCCTCACTACATTGCAAAGGCTAGGCTTGAATTTGCAATCCTCCTGCCTCTCTCTGAAGTGACTGGGATTACATGCATGCACCACCACCTCTGGCTAAAAGGCCAAATGAATTTGTCCAGGTCCAACTTCTGTATGGCATCAAATCCTGTCACAGCACAGCTGAAAACCTTTCTTTTTTTTTTTTTTTTTTTTCATTATGAAATTCTCCCACTACTCTGCCAACGTTTGAGTCTCCACAAAATACAAGTGATGATGGTCAATTTTCTCGCTTATGTATTTTGTTTACGGAATGTTGAAAATTTAACACAATAATATCAAAGGTCTGTAAGCAGCTGGGTACAGTGAGGAATGCTTATATTCCACAACTCTGAAGTCTGAAGCAGAAGGATCTCAAATTCAAGGCCTCCTGGGTAACTTAAGTAGAGCCTATCTCAAAATAGCAAGGGTTTTTGGGGTGTAACTCAGTAGCAGAGTGCCCCTAGGTCCAATCCCTGGTACCCAATCCCTACAAAAAAATTCCATCAGCTTCTTTACTCTCTGTCATGGTATCAATCAATTAGAATTCATACATTCCCTAAATAATGAAGTGCAATTTAGGAGCAGGTACTCATATCACATTTCAGAAAGGACCACTGGCTACTTATGACATGGTTAGAGTTGAGTTGATGCAATTTTTAATCCACAATTGCATTTGGCAGTACAATAATTGCCAGATCAAAAGTAAATCACATTTTTGAGAAAAACTCCAAGGAATGTCCTCCAAAACTGAGAAGAACTTGAAAAAATCATCATCTATTTTTTATTCAGTTGTTGGGGGTTCTTTCTTCCAAAAAGAATACTGACCCGAATGGTGGTTACAGAGTGTTTAGAAATTGAGATAAATATTTTTTGAAAGAGAAAAAAAATTTTTCATAGCTACTGTGGCACAGTTTCCTCACTAGGAAATCAAGTATGATATCATGTAAAGAGAGGTTTTTGTTTTAATTCTTGTGCAATGTTATGTGAACTGATATGACTGAGGCCACATTGTAATAGATATTTAATATCTATATTTTAAATTTCTTGATGTGTTCTGACTTTTTTCTTTTGTGCTGAGATTCTCTGTAGTTATTTTAGATGTAGAGGAACTGCATTTCATGAAAATTATACTGAAATTATTGCAAATGATGAATGGGAAGATAGTAAGACATTCTTCGATAATTATAAATGATTTTTGGCTGGCTCCATTATGACCTAGATTTTCCTGATTGGCCACTGTCTGCAGATCTCAGTGGCTTTTGTTTAATGCCTGAGATTTGCAGGTTATGGATTTACTGACTTGCTCCACAATTGGAGAGATTGATTATGTAATAATAATTGTTTCTCTTCAAATATTTTCACAAGAAATACTGAAATTTCATTTCTAACTTGTAGGGTATTCCACATCTTTATTTCTTCTAAAAGGTGCTAGAAATCAATGAACAATATGAATACCAAAGATTTCTCTTTCCATGAATTCATTTTAAAATGTGCACATACAGCTCGTCAGAGACCTGCACATGCATCCTTTGGGGCCAATTGTAGTTAGGTCCTATAGGTGGCTGCCTTAGAGAAAATTTTCAAACTGACCAGGTAACCAGTCACTGGACCAGCTAGGGAACCACAGAAACAATAATTGTGGGGGGTTCTCCTGCCATGTCCTGTGTGGATGAGGGAAAGAGTTTCTGTTGGAGGACTGTGCCAGCTATTGATTAATCACCAAGAAACTTATCTAATCAAATAAATACAAGGGCCTATAATCTTTTCAAATGGAAGGGGGTGTGACAAATTGGGTCATGCCAAGATCTGGCCTCAAAAAACCCATAATATATTTTCACAAGAAGCCCACCTTCCCTTTATTTTTACTCCCAGGTAAAAGGGAACCAAGAGGGGCTTCTTCTGTGAGGAGCAGGATAGGGTGGAGTTAGGGAAGCCATTTTTTTAGAGAATTAACATTTCCTCAGCTGGTGAGTCAACTTTGTGCAGGGTCACCTACCCTAGGCTATCTGAAACAGTCTCTCATGACTGCCAGTTCCTGGTGTCAGACCTCTGTACCCCATGGCTCTGCCACGCCTGATTCTGCTAAGCATGGATGGCTTCCCACAAATACCAAGATGGGAAACACCCCATGTACTCTTCCAGGGCCTGCTTAAGTCAATTCCCTTTGGAGAATGTATCATAGCTAAGTTTCTGCTCTCATCTACTAAGTAGTCCAAAGAGTAAGGGCAATATTCTAAAATTTGTCCCTAGCAGAATCTTGCTCATTGAAAGCATCATTCGGTAAAGTGGTGACTGCCACCAAGTGTCAGAAACTCCACACCTGCAGAGGATGTGTTCATTTACAAGATAAAGAGATTTTACTCTGTTTCTTACCCCGAGGAAATTTCTGTTTTGCACATTCCATTTTTGAAGCTCACAGGTCATGCTGAGAAGAAAAAATTCAAAATGATCTTTTGCAGGATTAACATTTGTTTTTCAACTATAGTCTCTTCAATTCATACTAATAATTTCCATTTTAACCACACTTCTCATTTAGAATATCTGAGTTTGCTTTGAGTAGTTATTTGGGGCCATTTATTAAACAAACTGATTCATTTGGGGCCATTCATTAAACAAACTATGCTTACAGGAAAAAAACCATAATATATTTTCACAAGAAAAAATACATATGGCTAAGTATGTATATGTATTTGTCTATTTATTCTTGATGTTGATCCGTATCTGTATATTTACCTATCTTTGTATTACTGATCTGGTAACTGGGAAGATAAGAAATCTGTAGGATTATTCATCATAATATAGTTAAACTAAAAAATCAAATGTACAGAACTTAAATGACATTTTTAAATTTCAAATTACATTTAAAAGAGCAGATAGAATATTTTTCTTTCTACTTTTTAAAACAGATATTATTGCACTGGAATAGGAAAGTGATAGATAACAAGTAGATTTAATAATCAGAGTTTATTTATATTTACACATGGGAGAAATTCAGCCCAAATTACCTTCTACAAATAATAGAATACAGTCTTGCATTGGGTAACAAAAAAGATGTGTTTTGAGAAATGTGTCATCAGGTGATTTAGTCAC
The DNA here is from genome assembly GCA_020662805.1 of Glaucomys volans. Lineage (NCBI taxonomy): Eukaryota > Metazoa > Chordata > Mammalia > Rodentia > Sciuridae > Glaucomys > Glaucomys volans. The sequence goes on along the minus strand of JAJEJO010001336.1, from coordinate 324,331 downwards.
TGTCAAAAGCATCATTAGTGAACTTACATAAACCCATATTGTGCAGGTCAATCACCTGACATGGCTTCTTTGGGCAATCAAGAGACATTGTCAACCCGAGATGAATGAGACTCCTGCCACCTTAACAGGGCATTGTTTTACTGTAAATTTTTTATAAGTAGAAGACATACATACTAAAATCATGAATAGAAAACATAGTAAATACATAAGCTGGTAAAATATTCATTATCATCATTAATTAATATATACTTTATATAATTGTGTCTTGTATGTTTATATGACTGACACACAACAGCATCACCACGATTGCATAACCGTTTATTGCACTATGGCAGCAGGATGGCCACAACATCTTCAGGAGATGGGAATTTTTCAGCTCCATTATAATTATCTGAAGGGATCACTATTGTATGTGGTCCATCATCAACAGATATATCAGAAAGGAGTACCTGACTATATATTTACCCATATAAACAAAAACTTCAAAGACATTTGATTCCAAGTGCAGCCAAATCATCAGGACTATAAGATTTGCAGCATGACTATATAAAGATCTGGCCCAGTCCCCCCATACTTCCCCATTGCTTTCATTCAGGTTTGCTTCATTCTCAAGCAGCATGTCCTGAAGCATGGTATCCCTCCAGGTTCTTGCAAACTTTATAACCAGGGATGTCAGTAGAGAGGATTTTCATTCTGAGTATTTAAGTAAATTCTGGGATTTTCATTTTCTCTGTGGAGTCATTCTGGAACACCTGGAATAAGCACAGAAAATGTCTAGATCCAGGTTTGACACCTCACTGGAGATGAGGTTGGGTCACCTTGACCCAAAGCACGTGGATGTATATAGGAAAGGTTTATTTACAAAATAAAAATTGATTAGAACAGAGCAGAACAAAAGCCTCCCAGGCAAAATTAGATATGCTTGATACAAAAAATGAGAGAAATAGCTTTCTAAATATGGAAAGAATTTGTTGAACAGAAGTTTTCATTGAAATTGAGAGCCAGTGATGGGAAAGAAAGAAGAAGCCAAAGTATCACTTAGAAATAGCAAGCGGATTAATATCTACCAAATGTTATAAAGTTCAGGGAGAATGACCAGAATGACCAAACACATCATTTTGTGGTATCTTCATTAGGAAAGAAAAATTTTGACAACATTGAGGCTCTGAGGGGAATATCAGATTGTTAAGGTAACTAGGTTTCTTTGTTAAACAACTCTCTGCAAATGTGATTTTAGGGTGGTTTCATTTTGTTTGTTTCCACATCAAGAGATAAATTAGTATGTTTTTTTCCTGTCAAAATCTGTATCAATTATTGCATATGATGAGTGATGTCTTTGCTAGATGTTTTTTATATAAGATAAAGATTTTCCATTAAAGACTAACAGCACTTACATAATAGAAGTGATATTTTGTTATCAATGCATCAAAGTGCATCTCAAATTAGGGAGAGAAACTCCATGTTCTGTTCTGCAAGTTTCTCAGCACTGGTGAAGAACTTCACTGCCTGGTGGATTGTGGAGGAGCAATTTATTGCATACCACCTGTGGGCCACACAGAGTAGTATCATCATTGAAACATGCGAAAACATCACTTGCCTTAGGAAAAAGTAGAATGTGAAAAGAGACACTTGGAGACTATACTGACAAATAGGATCATGAAAACATGTGGATCCTTTGACAGACCTGAAAAAGGTGATTGCAATGAAAGATCACATGGTCAAAATGAAAATGAAAATAAGAACTTTATAGTGTCAATATCAATGCAACCTCATTGATTAGTGTTTACTGGGGTGTTTTGATCACTATATAATGACTATATAGCATTGGGTTTCAAATATCTTAATCAAGGATATACAATTAAGTGTTATAATTCCAAAAATATCTCATTTTCAAATAGATGATATTTGCTTACAATATAAAATTTTGAAGTAATTTGTTTAGGTTTGTTTGATGCATGAAGTTCAGAAATTTAAAAATATGTTAAATATTTATATAAGTGCATGTATTTATATGCATATATATGTACATATGTGTATATATGTATGTTTGACAGAGAAAGGAGGATAGATGAATTTCGTGTCAAAACATAAGGAGACATATCTATATTCCTAAGAATTGTATTTCAGGCATTGATTTGGCAGTTTGCATGATTTTTCTATTGTAAACATTCATCATTACTTGAAAGAAAAGTGGATTTATATTATAATAACTACAGCTTTTTATATTTATACAATAAATATGTTTCAAATGTAAAGTTCTAAAACTGAACAAAGTGATATTGCTTAAATTAGAGGGTTGTTTATTGCAATAATTTTGAAAATATGTTATATAATATCTAGTCTAACATAGAATGTAAGATATAATTAACTGAATTTTCAGTTACACCAAGATTGGTATTCTAAGGTCATTCTCAAAGAAAATAAATGATGAAGTTCTTTCCCTTTCTCAAAATTACTCAATTTACTTTAATATTTAATGAATTTCTTCACATATTTCAAGGAAAATGATGGATTTTTATGCCATTTATAAATATGAACTTTTATTTTGTAATTATTACCAAACTGTAGAGTGCAGTTAGTATTTCAGAGTTACATATATTTTGAGATGATTAAACTGCAACACCACTCTTCTGTATTCATTAAATAATAATTTTTGCCTTTAAGTAATTTGGTTAGGTGATGCACCATCTGTTGCATTGACTGAACATTATATAATCTGGGACCATCTTTTTGTTGTATATAATTTACCTCACTTATTTTAAGTACTGCATACTTCTAGATTTTGCAGTGTGCAATGTTTCCTTCATGATATTTTGTCCGTATTGCACTCATTCATTGAAAAGCAGCTAATAGTTCTTGTTGCTTAATTGTCTGCTATAGTTTTCAATAGTGGTGGAATGATAGCAGTAAATTAATTCTCTTTTAGTAAGGTACATTGTGCTTATTATCGATCATGTACTTATTTTATTAAAATGACTCAATGGTTTCTTTCCTTATTCAGAAAATTCTAACATCTTAGAAATATTAGCACAGTGTTTTTTTCTTGTTAATTTGTTGGGGCATTTTAAAATTGGAAATATGAAAGAATGTGAAATATTCCCTTTCAGAAAGTTTCTGTCTATCCTGATATTTAACAACTGTTACAAATTATACCGTATCTTACATCTCTTCCAAATTTTGTTTGCAGTTATATTACACTTATCATCAAAGGGATCCTGGAGATGATCCCTATATATATTCGTTCCAGTTTTCCAGGGTTTCATGATGAGTTTTGAGCTTATGCATGCTTACTTTTCTCATTAGAGTAGATTAATATAAATTGGAATATAGACTATCCTAATTTCTGCTCTATGGTATTAGCATGCTATTTTTTCAAAGTTCCATGAACTAGGCATTTCAGATTTCATGCACTTAGTTGAATTTTACAAAACCAATTCAAGAGATTCACTTGTTGGATAGAAACTGTTATATATTGTATAATGAAGTATGCTTCAGCTCTTGGGCTTTCTTCTGAAATTATGTAAGTCTTCTTTTTGCTCTGCAAGTACAGAAAATCTCCTCAATCATTCCATAATGATTATTTATTTATTTTTTTAGTTTATTATACTAAATTGTTTACATTTGAGTATGTGTTTAATTTGTCTGGAATTGAACACCAGACATTTAACAACTTTGGAAAACTAAACTACTGATTATTTTTTGATCCTATATAATTGATATGATTTTACCACATCATGAATTAATTTGATCTCATATTTTAATTTTTTATTATGTTTACTTTTGTTTATTTAATTATTTATTTTTTATTTTTACAGACTGCATTTTGATTCATTGTACACAAATGGGGTACAACTTTCCATTTCTATGGTTGTGCATGATGTAGATTCATACCACTCATGTAATCATACAAGTACATTGAGTAATGATGTCTGTCTCATTCCACAATTTTTCATACCCCTGCCCCTTCCCCCTCATTTCCCTCTACCTAATCTAAAGTTCCTCCATTCTTCTCTCACCACCCACCACATTTGGCCTTGGCTTTTTGGGATTGGCTTATTTCACTTAGCATGATATTCTCCAATTCCATTCATTTATCTGCAAATGCCATAATATTGTTTTTCTCTATGGATGAATAATATTTCATTGTATATATATACCACAGTTTCTTTATTCATTCATCTGTTGAAGGGCATCTAGGTGTACAGGTGATTAATTAATATATGAAGAAGTGTTCAACATCTCTAGTAATTAGAGCAATGAAAATTAAAACAACTCTAAGATTTCATCTTACTCCAATTAGAATGGCTGTAATCAAGAACACAAACAATAATAACTGTTGGCGTGGCTGTGGGGAAAAAGGCACACTTGTACATTGCTGGTGGAGTTGCAAATTGGTGCAGCCACTTTGGAAAGCAGTGTGGAGATTCCTCAGAGAACTTGGAATGGACCCACCTTTTGACCCAGCTATCCCACTCCTCAGTTTATACCCAAAGGACTTAAAAATAGCATACTACAGTAACGAAGCCACATCAACGTTTACAGCAGCTCAATTTACTTTTGTTTCTTAAAACATCAACCAGAGACTTTCTATGCTGTATAGCAACAATTCCACCCAGAAGCTGGGTGAAATAATTTAGTAGAACAGCTGGCTGAAGGCATTTGGGAGTGATCAAGGCAGGAAAGTCATGAGGTTTCAGAATCACAGAGAAAAGAGAAAACTTTCACATTAGGGTGGGTAGATATTTTCTGCAGTCTTTCTTACCCAGGCATTTGCCAATTCCTAAACTGCGCTTAGCCAGAGTTGTACATTTGCAATGTGTAGATTTTATTCTTAATGTATTATTCTTCAAAAACAAGCTTAAATATATTCATCTAGTACTTATCTGAGTAGATTATGTGCTGAGACTAATCACATTTGAGTAGCCGCCTTGTGTGATGGGTAGATTTTGAAACCAGACAGAGTTCCTGCAATTGACACTCATTCTTCTGATGATGAAGGCGTTTCTGAGCAGTTTTGGTTTTTCCACTCTTATGAGTCTTTGTATCACCTCTCATGGTGATACAAACCAACAACACGGTAGTGTGTTTAAAGATGCAGGGTTTAGAGTTAAAGAGCCTGGGGCTTCCTTATATTGGTTTCAAATTTTAGCTTTGCCAAATGGGTAGATTTTTAAATATAATCCTACTGTCAGAGTTCTCATTTATAAATAGGAAAATTATACTTTTTACATGTAGAAATGTGACAATAAAAAAGGAGCAAAGTGAAAACTTGCTGAAAATTATCTTTATTATTACTATTAATATTTTATGAAAAATAGAATAAAAACTGGGACTTAGTTGTGACAAGAAATTTAAAATGTATTTTTAATGTACAGAACATATTTACTCATTTTACTCTAATTATAAGAAGTAGCAAATAAACATTGCTCCTAGCTGTAAAAAATGACTATATTAATTCACGTAATTTTCAGTATTAACTTAGAAGGCATAAAGCATACAGACATTTTTTTCCAGAATCACCTTACAATTGTAAGAAATAATTGTTAATGAAAATGAGACTTATTCTTTCATTATAAAAGGAGTAAAGTATCCAGAATAGAGCATAAATCTCATAAACCTGTATGGAAAAGATGTCATAAGATTCTCATTCATCAGTAAATAATAATTATACCTGGGCTTATTTTTGTAATTTGCCAGTTATGAAATCTTAGTTAAATTAACCAAATTATCTTTTATCATTATAGAATAAGTTTAATAATGACATCCTGGTAACACCCTGCATTTCATAAATAAGCATTCAATAAATTTTACCATAGTAATGTTACATAATTACATTTCCTTCTTATTTGGGGTAATAAAGTGTAACAAATTGTTAAAAATTTTAAAACAATAGTTTAAGCTTCAAATGAATATTTATAATTAATCTTTCAATATTTGAAGTCGCCTTTCATGTGGGAAGCATATTTTGTGTTTTAAACAATTAATACTTAGAAACTAATTTAGAGACCTTGAAATCTAACTCTCTCATTTTACAGATATCCTTAGTGAGATAAGTAGACCTTAAGTGTACTTTCCAGGATCACAAAGACTATTACTGACAATTCTAAGATTAAATCTCACATTACCTCATTTCTGCTCAGCATTTTGACTTTGTAGCTGTCTTTCTTAATTTATTCTCACCATTAGGAAAGAAATTGAGGTAGAGCTTTGTGATCGATGGCACCTTAATATTGACTCTAAGTAAATTTCAGTTATGTTATAATTCACTACCATCATTTCAGTTTCTTTTTCTAACTTCATTTCTACACAATTTTTGTGTCCAGTGTTTCTGTTTTGTTCATTTTGGTTGTATTTTTATTATTTACTGAAACTTATTTACTTAATCTTATGAAAGAAAATACAACTATTCATTTTATATGTACTCTAATTATGGAACTTTTGCCTTTAACCAGTAAAAATATTTCTCTTATCAGTGATTCTGGAGCATAGAGGGAAATTGGTTTTTATTTTTCTGGCAGGACAACTTCTCTGTTTCTTGTTCTCCTATTTCACTGGATTCTTCTCCCCTTTAGAGAAGCATTTCTACTATAAGAATGTATCAGTTTTACTGAAGTAAGCTAATTTTAAGTCCTTTGGGTATAAACCGAGGAGTGGAATAACTGGGTCAAAAGGTGTGTCCATTCCAAGTTTTCTGAGGAATCTCCACACTGCTTTCCAAAGTGGCTGCACCAATTTGCAACTCCACCAGCAATGTAAAAGTGTGCCTTTTACCCCACAGCCACACCAACATCTTTTATTGTTTGTGTTCTTGATAATAGCCACTTTAATTGGAGTAAGACAAAACCTTAGAGTTATTTTAATTTTAATTTCTCTAATTACTAGAGATGTTGAACACTTTTTCATATATTTATTAATCACCTATACATCCTCTTCTGTAAAGTGTCTGTTCAGATTCTTGACCCATTTATTGATTGAGTTCTTTGTATTTTTGGTGTAAAGTTTTGTAAGATTTTTATAAATTTTGGAGATTAGTGCTCTATCTGAAGTGCATGTGGAAAAGATTTTTCCCTACTCTGCAGCCTCTCTTTTTGCATTATTGATTGTATCCTTTGCTGAGAAAAAGCTTTTTAGTTTGAGTCCATCCCATTTATTGATTCTTGCTTTGATTTCTTGTGCTTTAAGTTTTGTTAAGGAAGTCTGATCCTAAGCCAACATGATGAAAATTCAGGCCTACTTTGTCTTCTTTTTTGTATGGGGTCTTTACAGTAACAGAGCCACATCAATGTTCATAGGAGCTCAATTCACGATAACCAGACTGTGGAACCAACCTAGATGTCCTTCAACAGATGAATGGATAAAGATGCTGTGGTATACATACACAATGGAATACTACTCAGCCTTAAAAAAGAGAAATATTATGGCATTTGCAGATAAATGGATGGAATTGGAGATTATCATGCTAAGTGAAATAAGCCAATCCCAGAAATCAAAGGCTGAATGTTTTCCCTGATAAGTGGATGATGATATAGAATTGGGTAGGGGGTGTGGGGGGTGAGAGAAAAATGGAGGAACTTTAGATTATGTAGAGGGAAATGAGAGGGGGAGGAGAAGGAGGTATGAAAAATAATGGCATGAGACAGACATCATTACCCTATGTACATGTATGATTAACAATAATGATATGAATGTACATTGTACACTACCATCGAAATGAAAATTTGTACCCCATTTGTGTACAGTGAACTAAAATGAAGTCTGCAAAAATTTTAAAAAAGAACATATCAGTTTTTTTAAAATTTATTTTGATTCATCATACATGAGTGTAGTACAGTTGTTTCTCTAGTTGTACATGAAGTAGAGTCACTCCATTTGCATAATCATACATGTACATAGGGTAATGATGTTTGTCTCATTCTGTTATTTTTCTTTCTCCCCCACCCTGTCCCCACCCCTCTTTTTCCTCTATGTAATCCATAGGTCCTCAGTTAATGCAATGGCAGAAAGATAGCATTTTTAGGAGAAGGATTTATCTACCGTATAAATGTTTCACTTTGAAAAATCTCAACAAGTGAATTGTACTAGTTTTGGAGGACCATGCCCACAGTGCACACTGCCTGGCCATTAATTAGTCCATCTTACCCTTGATCTTTGAAAATATGAATCATATGTATAAAGGATTTTAAAAGAAGAGATAGAACAAGATGAGGGTAAAGCTGTATATTTGATTCTCATTCAAAGTTGGCCTCTTAAAAGACCATTCTTTGATTTCTTATAGTGCTCTGAGTGTGTTAATAATGATCCACAGTTAATGTGCCCCATTTTTGAGATGTTGGATGAATACTTCAATTCAAAATAATTCAATTCAAAAACATTACATTACATCATAATGTGTATAATTTTTAGGTTTTTAGGTTTTTAGGCATCAGTTAAAATGAATTTAATTAAATGAAAAACAATGAAAAAGAATAAAATAAACACAAAATAAATTTGTATTTATATACATATGTACTATTCATTCCTTGGCTCCAGTAATAGAAAATTTTTGTCCTTTTTTGAGATGTTGGATTTATACTTCAAAATTTGGAAATTGATTGTGTATTTAATATTATGTATTCAAGTATTATATTTCAACTAGAAGCATTTCCACTAATTTCATTTACTATAGTACAAAAATGCTAATATCCTTACACTTTCCTATGATCCTAAAAGAAAATTTAAGTGCCTAGTTGCCTTTTTCATATGTGCAGTTAATTAATTTACAAATATAACTCCTGGTTTTTAGCAGTGAAACTACTGCCCAATATATGCAAATGAATTTGCTTTACAGGACAAATGTATCAAAAGTTCAATTACTTGTCTAACAAACTGATAGCTACCTAAGTTTGGCTTCCACTAGTAATTTGAATTATCTGTTGTACATATGTTATAATAAAAAGGAGGATCCTGAGGTATATTATGACACACAAAGTGTATTTTTATTTTTTAGTTTTTGATCTGGGAATTGAACCCTGGATGCTTTACCACCAGGCTAAAGTGCCCTTTTCTTATTTTTTAATTTTCAAACGGGGTCTCTCAATTGCTGAGACTGGCTTCAAACTTGCATCCTTCTGTCTCAGTCTCCCCAGCTGCTTTGATTACAGGTGTGCACCACCTGTTTCAAAGATGCTTTATTAATGTGCTGATATAAGAAGCTGCTAAGCAACATCTTAAGGTTATAACTTGTTTGAAAGAATATGGAAATCATTAAATGCATGTGACCTTCTGCCTCATTGCTGACTATGACTTTTAAAAAATTCTGTAAATACCTCCAAATGCCAAGAAGAAAAAGAATTTACTCATCAATGCTGTTTTTTTTTTTTCCTATTCTCTTCATAAGCATCCAGGCCAATGAAAGGTTTGGGGAAATGCATAATTTCCTTTAATCTACATAAGGTAGTTATGTCAAATATGTTTGCAATAAAATATCCAGATAAACCTTATTTGACATCAAGGGAAAAGCAAGGGAAATTCTTGTGGTCCTATTACTCTTGATTGTTTTGTTATATTCTACCAACTCATGTCCAAAATAAATTTGTATTTATTGATATATGTGCTATTCATTCCTTGGCTCCAGTAATATGAGACCTTAATGTTTAGTGTCATGCCCTTTGACAACAGGATATATATAAAATCCATTGGGCCCCATCCTTCATCTAAGGCGTGGTTTATCATATTCTTTCTCTAAGCAGATACCTCAAACTCAAACTTTTTCAAAGTCAGAGGACATAATCCTATAATATTATTGATGTTTTAAATAAAAACATTAAAAATAAATCCTGACATTTAGAAACAAATTTATCCCTATATGTCATAAGCATCTAGAAAAATTGTTTTCAATGTGGTTTTGTCCTTTAAGAATAAGAAAGTGAGTGATAGGAAACAGGCACATTAAAAAACATTCGATCACAATAAAGAAAAGATAACATTAAGGTTATTGATATTAATTATGATATTCTCTTAACATTTCAGGAGGATAATTAAATTTCCAGCTGTAATTTTCAATACAATAGCATACAAATTAAGTTTTTGTTATATGTGCAATCATTTAAATTATCCAGACACAGAATTCAAGTATTTTATACTAATCAATATCAAAAAGTACTATGCAAGAAAAATTATTAATAACATTTTATTGAGGCTTAGATTTTATTTAAATGCAATGATGACAAATTCCTCTCTGTATTAATTTCATATAAATGAAGAAAAAGTTAGAAAAAGTCAATTATAATTTGGAAAATAGCCACGAGAAGTCCTTTAAAATGTATTTTTTGCTAATGATGATGAAAGCGGACAGAATAAAAATCTACTTTTGTCTGAAAAACAAATAAAAATATACGTGTTAAATGATTTTTAAAAGCCTGTTTTGAGAGCATAGAGGGTGTCAGAAGAGAGAGGCATTTACATGAAAGAGGAGACAGTGCACTCATGGAAGGTTAGTGGTATTCAAGACCTTGAGTAGGTTTGGGTCTTTATCAGTCTGGGTCCACACAGGAGTCGGAAACCACATCAGTAATTTGAGCATGGGAAATTTAATTTAAAAAAAAGAATTGTGAAATTGATAAAAGGTACTAAGTATAAAAAGGAGTAAAAGAACACTCATAGTAATTGCATGTATGGAAAGCAGCCACTACCTGTAGGTGAGGGAGAACACTCAAGAAAGAAAACAACCTCAATGAGACTGAGAATTAGATATAATTGGGTGGATGTGGTTGAATACATCAGAAGTGAAGAAGCTTATGAGGGCGGTAATCAAGGTTGGTTAATAAAAGACCCCTTCCTGAGTCCCAGTAATACTCTGGGCTGCCACCGGGGAGTGCTGGTGAGTCTTCCTTGGGAGCAGTCCACTGGTGAATTGCCTGAGGATAACACATGGAAAGGTTGTCATTGGGTTGCCTGGATGAAATCTGAAAAATTAATAATAAAGATGTACCCAACACAGATAAATACCCTACTTTTTTACTCTTGCTATCTGATATTGACTGGATTTTTTCCCCAGATAAACCCAGAATTGTGGATTTATGAAACACTGATGTGCTGAAGAATAATTGGTCATATAGTTTCCTGGTTATTATGACTGGTTAATTGAGATACATCAGAAAGCTGGGAGACTTGATACTAAGTGATATATTAAATCGTCCCACTGGCATAGTTAGCATTTTTCACTCTGGATGGCAGACTTGTCCTGATACAGAAATGGGTCCCAGGGACACATATCTGACAGATTTGGGGTAATTCCAATATTGATGCAGCATCTGTTCTGTTCCTGAATCCTTTAGCAAAATAGGTAGAGCTTAGAGATAGTTAAAGTCATGTTTCATGGGACTCAAGGTGATTACTTGTGATAAACACACACACGTGCACACACATACACACACACACATACACACACATACACACACATGCACATACATACACACACACATGCAAACAGCAAGTAGCAGAATAATATTGTATATTGGGTCCATCCCTTTTATATAATGAAAACCATAAAGCAAAACTGACATCCATCTCTGCCTGCCTATCATCTATCTATCTATCTATCTATCTATCTATCTATCTATCTATCCATCCATCCATCCATCTGTCTATATCTATTTTCCTATCATCTATCTATCATCTATCTACCTATCCATTCATCCTTCATGTATACATATATATTCATTGTATGTATAAATTTTGATAAAAGTTTCCTACCTGGTGAGGGCCAGGTCTAACTTTGCTAACAGTTACTGCACAAAAATAGAATTGAACAAGAACTTGAAATGCTGCTGAAAATTTAGAAAACAGAAAGAAGATGGTAGAAAAGGAATAGAGGAAATATAAATATTAAGCAAAGCCAAAGCACCTAGTTTCCCAAAGGAGCCTCTAAAAAAGTCGAAAACCTGGCGGAAATGAACGGAGATCACAAAAGTGCAGGATGGTGAGAACCATGTTTGTGAATTGCAGCAGATGTGATCCTGGAACTTTCCTCCCCAGAGCACACAGCTGGGAATGGTGGCCTCTGCTCATAGGTAAAGCCCAAGATCCTTTTTTAGAAGAAATTTTACTCTGAGGAAAAGCCTAAGGAAAATATTAGTTCTTGTGCAAATAAAAAGAGAAAGAAAGAAAAATTATAAGGAGCTCAGGGACTGAGACTGAAGAAGGAAGAAGGTGAGAGAAAATGTCTTTCCCTAAGTACAATAAGCCAATATGCTCTTCTGCGACCTCTAAACCAGAGCAGCTTGGGGGATGTTATGTCAAATGCAATTCTCTTGAGGGTAACTGGTCTGTTAAGACTCCTATTCACCACAGGAGTCCTTTAGGGAAGTAGAGTTCTCAGCAGTGTGGAGGGAGGCTGGGGCTGCATCAGACGGCACATAACTGGAGCAAACTGCTTTCTTAAATCTGAAGTGAAAAGCAACAAGCAACATAAGCAACAGATATTTAAAGATAAGAAGGTACGTGAAAAAAACAAGAACTAAACCAAAGAACAACTCAGATGGCCAAACAGGGAACTGACTTTCAGGAAATTGAGATCATTAGAGGATGAGGAGAGGAAAAAACAAAAACAAACAAACAAAACCCCTCTTTTAAAGTTTTTCTGCTGTTCCTAGAAAGATTGAGAAAATATTTTACACATAAATACAATGAGGGTATGATTAAAATAAGCAAAATAAAAGGGGAAAGAGTTCTTAGAAAATTGGAATGTGACTACTGATATAAAAAAATCATTAGAGGTAATGAACAGTATAACGTCAAAGGTTGAATACGAGATGGAACAGTGCCTGCAGGAAACCTGGTGAAGGTTTGTGGAAAAAGTTAACAAAATAGAAGATAAGTCTGGCAAGAACCATATTCACATACTGAAATTTCTGTAAAATCAGAACAATTTAAAATGAGGTTGAAAGAAACAAAGTGAGAGAAAAAATTAGGGGGAATTCACATCATTGAAGATAAATAGTAGTCTTCTGATTGAATCAACGCATATGACAAATACAAAGGACCCAAAGATTCGACTTTGTAAAAAGTCAGATACAAATGATAAAGAGAAAGCACTAAAATATTTTGGGTAGACATTTTCTGTTTATAAATTTATAAACCCAGTATTTACAGGTAAAAAAATATACAAAGTTGTTATACTTGGAGAGAAAGAATGAAGATAAAGGGGAAGGGGACAGCCTAATTTTTATTCTCTCCTAAAGTTCTTTGAATTGTTGTACTGTCTTGGTGCACACAACATTTCTATGGTCTAAAGAGTTAAATGTAAAAATCAAGTGCATGTGATATTACCATGTTCATCACTGCCATTTTTTCTTCTTAAATATAAATAGCCTTTACAATTTGTACATAAGTTCACATTTTCTCATTGAAATGATGTGAGATAATGTGTACACCAGACTTCATGGCAGCCTGTGTCCTAAATATTTTAGTTTATTCTGGAGGATTTCCAGAGTCCACCCCACTGGAGCTGAGGACTTTTCCTGAAACTTCTGGAGCATGTGCTCCTTGGTGTTCCAGTTTATATTGCAGTTAATGAACACCTCCTGGTTTCAGCCCTTTGTCAATGACTTCTGGGAACTGTTGCTGGCCTTCAATATGATAGTTTCATGGTATGAGGCTACAGGGAGATGAATATCACATCCTCACCGGCTGCCTTAACTTTCAGTTCGAACCACTGTCCTGTTCCCCTAATTGATCCTTCCATAGTAAATGAGGACTATTCAAATTCCTGCCCCAGGGTATTTTTTATTTTGCAGTGGGGGAAGGTATGGGGAGATCTCAAACTTTGACCAGGTCTGTTACAAGAAAATTTTATTTATATAGAAAAATTTATATATACATATGTATATAAATTTATACAAATACACATAAATATAAAATTTATATAACTATGTAGATGATCCATTGTGGGTTTTGGCGAACATCTAATGTAAAAGATATTAAAATGAAGAAATGTATTATTAAATTTCAGGACTTTATGTGGAATCAGATTTTATAATCTCAAGTTCTTAGAAGTGTTTCTTTTTTTTTTCAGGAAAATACATCTTTAATGAGAAGTCAAAAAGATTAATTTACATGAGGAGAAAAGTAGTCTAAATTCTGGCCTGTGTAGTCTTAATTTTACCCAGTCAGTTAAAGGGCTTCTGGTCATGAATTCCATAACATTTTGAAATAATTGCTAATAGTTTTAGAAGAGTTCATGTCAAGGGGCCCTGCTTTAGTCAGCTTTTTCACTGCTACAAAACCTGACAAGAGCAACTTTAGAGGAGGAAAGTTTATTTTGGGGCTCATGGTTTCAGAGACAAAGCAGGCTCAGTCCATAGAAGCAGGTTCCATTTTTCAGGGCTCAAGGTGAAGGAGAACATCATGGTGGAAGAGTGTGTTGGAGGGAAGCAGGTCGCATGATAATCAGAAAGCAGAGAGACTAAGCTCAGGTCACCAAATGTGTATCCCAAAGGCACTCCCCCAATGTGTATCCTCCTCCAACCACACCTCACCCACCTTCAGTTACCACCCAGTTAATCCCATCAGGGGAATTGATTGATTCACTACTTGGGTTAAGGCTCTCAATCATTTCACAGGTCAATCATTTCAGCTCTGAATGTTCTTGCATTGTTCCACACATGAGCTTTTGGGAAACACCTCCTATCCAAACCAAAACAGGCACCTAGCAAAATGTTGTGAAGAACATGAGAGATAAAACAATAACATGAGAGATAAGACAAAAACAAAGAATATTTATATTTCTTTCCTTATTGCCTTGGGTAAACCTCGGACACAGTGGAGAGCAGAAATGGAGATAATGGTCATCTTTCCTTTTTTCCATTTCAATGCAGTTTTCAATATTTCACCATAAAAACCAAAGCTGTCTGTAGATTTTATGCACATGCACCATATTATAGTAATTTCTAATATCCTAGAAACATTTTTCTTCATTACAAAGAGATGTTTATTATTATCAATTAAGTTTGACAACTCTTTACAACATTGCATGGCTTCTTTCCTTTATCTGTTAATGTGTAACGTATGAATTGATTTTCCAATGCAATAACCACCTAGCACTTGTAAGTTAAACTCAGCTTGATTGTTGGAATGTACTGTATATAAAAAGGTGCATTAATTTTGCTAAAACAGATATTTGGGTCAGGATTGCTGAATATATGTTTCCAAGAAGGGTGTTTTCCCTACAAATATCATCTAGAAACTTCTCCCCCCGCCCCTTCCTTAGGATGCCATGTTTTTCTCGAATTTGATGCATTTTTAAATATACTTAAGCTCAAATTCAGGTAATTTTTAAATATATATATTTTCTTGTCTCATTTGAAAGTAATTTAACAGGAATTAAAATGTTAGTTCTGAACTAATTTTCCCTCAGAAACATTTCCTTCAGAGACATTGCTTTACAATCTTTCAGTTTCAATGTGCTACTGAGATATGTGATGCAATTTTATTATTCTTTGGAATCTGTAGCAATTCAAGAAAGGAGGGTCAGGTTTACTTCTAAGGAGCTGTAATATTTTACCAAGTGAAAAGATCACATTGTGTGTAGGAGTTGATTTATTTTAGAGCAGGATTAGAGATGTGTATGGGGAGGGGTACACAGTAAGCTTCAAATGTGTCTGTAATTACTTATTTCTTACACAAAGAAAATTATCAGAAGCAAAAGTAGCAATATACTAGGTTTAAGGTAGTTTAATTTATGCTCTGGATTATTCTGTGTGCATCACCCATATAAATATGCATAGGTTTGTGCACGTGTGTATCACTCCCAGATAACCAAAAGACATGTACTTCTTTGCAGATTTATTTTTTTGAAACATGATTATATCATTTTGCAAGTATTTATTCAAGTTCAGGTACAATTAGGAACATATTCAAAATAGATATTTTCAGGAGAAAATGCTTATCAGTGCATGAATGTGTTGATGAGACAAGAGAAGTTAAATAAGATGAAAGATTTGAGAGAATTGGTGAAAGACTGACATGCAGAATTATGTTTTTGTATCATGCTTTTTTCAAGAATTTAAAGGTTTAAGTCTTTCTGCTAAGATATTCGTTTATAAAATGGAAAATATAATCTATATAGTGTATACATTTGATAGAATAAATTTTCACAAGCAATGAATTTCTTTGGATTTCTTTTAGCATTATACATAGGTGACAAGAAATAAAAACTGCATAATCATGAATAGACTGAAAAGCTTCTTTCATCTTTTAGCTTTTGGTTGATCAATTGTTGTATCTCTGTGCAGCTACAAACCTCCCTCATTTAGCCTGTTCTTCTTGGACATATTATGCAAAAATTAATCTGTTCTTCACACAAAATGCAACAAAGAGATATGCCACTGTACTCAGTAGGTGTATTTGGGAAATATTCAGCAAGTAATCAGATTTCCTAGATATTATTTTACCAGTGGGGGAACAATCTATTTGTCTGCCGTTTTGTGATATAAAATGATCAATGTGGTTTGCCCATATGCTGTGTTGGTTGATGCATGTACAATCTTCTCATCGCTTCTGTTGTGATCTAGACTGGATCTTTTAGATTTCTAGATTTTTTATTTAGTTCTGAAGCTGAATTTGTATCTCTTTCATCTGTTTTTATCTTTTTAATGATATTCATTTTTATGTAATATATTATAAAAGTGAAAATAAATAAGTTTTAAATATCATTGTAACCTAGAAGTTATACATAATATTTTGGAATACAGGTTTTCCAGTTTTTTCAATGTGTTTATTAAAGGTTTAAGCCTTTCTGCTAAGATATTCATTGATAAGATGGAAAATTCTATCCACATAATGAATAGATTGGACAGGAAAAAAAATTCGTGAATTGTGTGTTTCCTTGGATGTTTCCTTTTGGTATCACAGTTAAACTGTTTTTAAGTTAAACAAGGACATGATCTCAATATATATTTTAAAATGAATCATAAAAGTAGAAATGAAGCTAGTCTCATAGGTCTCATAGGTATCCAAATTCGTACAAATCTCTCCAGATTTAGGAAGAAGTATCAGAGGAAAAGCAGAAAAGCAAAATGACTGTTTGACTTTTTAATTGTGATTTTATACTTTAAAATGAATTATTAGTTAAATTATAGCTTTATCATATGTCTTGTTGATTGAAGATACTACCTGTCTTTGTTCTTTCATTCCATAGTTTATTGTCACATGTAAATTTTAGAATTACCTTTTAAATATCACAGCTGCAATTACACTGAACGTATGGAAGAATTTGGGAAGAATGGACACATTTTTCCAACATAAAGCTTTTACATATGTTAACATTACATTTATATCATCTTTGGAGACTCCTTTTATCAAGTGACAGAAAGTTCCATGCTACTTTGTATTGTGTGGGGATCTTTGCATTAAACCAGCAAATCATTTATGATTTAGAGAATTTTGGAAACTGAGATAGAAAATATTAGCTTGCTTTACTACTTAAAGTTAGGCCCCAAATCCTCAAAATGAACTCCTTAGAAATGCATAACCCAAGCTCCATCCTAGACCTGTAAGAACTAAATTTGTTGTTGTTGTTGTTGTTGTTTTTGAAAAATTTAGCAATGTGATTCATTTACACATTGAATTTTGAAAGGCATTTGCCAGAACCACAGTTAGTAAGTTTTGTAGCAGGACTTTGCTCCTGGAACATTCTATCTCCTGCGTTCTTCACCTTTTCCTCTTCCTTTACCAAAATCTTTTGTATGGAGTCCCAATAAATCCTCTCTTTTTTGTTTAAACCCCCATTATTAGGAACGTCCATCTTCTCATGAGAAAGTACATGTTATTTTGACCAGATAAACATTATTTTATGAAACAAGAAATCAACCTTTCTCTTCACTAAATATTACACATTAGTTATTCTACAGGGAAAAATTAAATAAATCTAACTTCTTTTCTATCTGACTAACTTGTCAATATTTGAAAATAATTTCATGTTACCACTCATTCTTGCTAAGATAGATAATTTTTGACCATTCCTAATGAATTTTAATATATTTTTAATCACTATAGCCTTCCCTTAGATATATTCTATTTTTATCATTGTACAGCTTTCACGTTCTTTCCATTGACTAAATCAGTCAAGACACTTTTATTAAGAATCTAATAAACGCCAATGCTAGCTGCCTGAAGATGGAGTAAGAAGCAAGGACTTCAAGTCACTGCCTTTATGGACATTGGGGATTGAACCTAGCAAAAGACACCTTAGCTTCATGATACTATTATTTCTCTTGTTCTGAATGGTAAACTTCTGTTAATAGGGACAGACTTTGTCACTATATGACAATAGGACAGTTCTATATCATTCTATTTTGAGAGTATTTTTTTCCACATTCTCTTATTGACACATTATACTTGTACATAATAGTGGGATTTGTTGTTATATATCTGTACATGCACACAATATAACAATGCAATTTGGCCAATATTTCAAAACTATTTTCAGGACTGCTAGTTTAGAAAAAGGAATAAGCACTTTCTGTATACCTGAAAATAATAGTGGGTTTTATAAAATAGTTTATAACTTTTCAAAATAATACCATGTATAATATTATTTAAATCAGAACAGTCTAAAGAGTGGTGCAAAAAAGACATGGAAGATAAATGTCATTTTAAAAACTAAAGAAATTGATGTTCAGAAAAAATAAATGATCTGAACAAGCTCAGAGTTGGTGATTACTCATCCTATCTTCAAAACCCTTATTTAAGACTATTTATCACTTTTCTGTGCTGCCATTTTGAAAGAACATGACCAGTTATCATTTATTGTTTTCTCTTCTCTTGACTTCCTTTTATTTTTGTTTTGTTATTTTCTTTTGTCCACAATGTTTTTATTAGTAAAATACTCCATGTAAATATAACTAAACAGTGCCATTATTAGCCAAAAATAAAATCATCATTCAACCTGCCAAGAGAGACATGATAATCGTGTGCTTTGCAAATCCTATTAATAGGAACTTAGATTCCTTGATATAACATTGAAATTCCCGAAATCCCCACAGGTCCAATTTTAGCCATTATCATTGAAATGCTACTGTGCTTTTAGTATTATGCATTTAGCAGGTTCATTTTCATAAGTAGGCTTTAGAAAAATCCATTCACAAGTCTCACACTTACCTATAATTTTAGCAAACAAAATGGTTTATGCAATGGCAAGATGAAAATGATTTCATGCTATTCTACTCAACATGGGACTCATAAATAGACAAGTGTATTTAAAAGACAGTGAGGTTTTTCTATGAGGTATTCACCATTTATTTTCTTATTTTTAATCAATAATACAAATTTGCAGCATACAAATTATGCTATTAAAGGGCACAATGTTAGGGTTCAGGAAGTATGTACTTTTGGAGGAAAGGAGAAAACAGGTTTATTGAAAAGTTCTTGATTCAGGTAGATTATCACCACAACTACAATCACATCCGTCTAGTATATGAGAAGTGAAAATAAAAGTGTGAAGGAAATGAATACCTCACAGTATACCTACTACTTTTTTGACTTTAAAACAAAAGTAATAAGTAGTGACACAAAGGAAGATGTAATTTGCTTAAGGAATAAAAACGCCTGTATGTATATGTAAACATGCATACTAAAATATTGCTATAATTTGTTTCATTTTTCAGAATTTTACTGTAGAATTAATATATTTTATTTAATATATGATAAAAACATGTTATAAAATGAATTATCTTTGGGAAATGATGAAAATATATATATATATGATTTTCGGGGGGTATCAGGAATTGGACCCAGGGGACATAATCACTGAGAATCTTCTCCAGTCCTTTTTTATATTTTATTTAGAGACAGGGTCTTTCAAAGTTGCTTAGACCTCTGTAAGTTGCTGAGACTGGCTTTGAACTCATAATCCTCCTGCCTCAGCTTCCAACTATTGGGATTATAGGTGTGTGCCACCACACCCATCTGACAATTGATATTTAACCAGTAATTGATTATTTTTCTGCATTCTCTTACTACTGTATCTTATATCTATGCATATATACACTTTATAAACACATACGGTTTATTGAATAGGCTGAACTCAGTGGGATTACAAGATAAAAATGGCATATTTTCATCAACAATCATGACCTTTTAACCAGAATATTGCTGAGTCACTTACAGTGTTTATCTTCTGAGGGGGTGATCCCGTACAGTAACAGAGAGATTTTATTCAGGTGAAAATACCTCAATTAAAGAAGAGTTTCAGCTGCAAAGTTGCTATTGAATGGTCACCATTAAGCAAATCTGTTTCTGTTCTCAAAAATATTTACAAAGCAAATATCAGGCTGAAAAACTATTTCTAAGTATAAAACCTCATATAAAATAGTGGTGAATTTGTGGTTTTGGGGTGAAACTGTATTCACTGCATCTGCAGCAGGAGAGGTCTGCACAAGCTCTAAGCCTCTGCAGTCAAGAAGTGATGAAGTTCTTTATGGTGGGCCATGCTCTCCAGTGTTGAGCAGACCCCAGCAGCTCAACATCAATTTCTTCTTTCAGTGCTCTTGTCTTTGTAAAGATTCTTGTCTCTACAATTGGAAGAATGAAATCCACAGACCAGGATGAGTGAATGTAAGAATAGGATTTATTTAAGAATAAAAACTGGAGCAGAACTCTTCCAGTACAAGAAGGGACTTGATGGCAAGTTTTTTCCCATAGAGAGTGCCAGTCTAGGGATTTATATAATACTTGGGTCACTGCTATTGGTCCAAACTTAAGCCAGGGATGGAAAAAGTAGTATAGTTTCTTTCCTAGTAATTTCTAAAACCAGCACAGATTGTAGAATCTTAGGAGTTATGCTGCTGTAAACCTTGCTGAACACCAAACCTCCATCACAGTGATTGATAAGGTGTGAAATTTTAACGCACCTTGTGTTCAGATAATAAGGGCAAGTAATTTTAAAACCAAAAAAGATGGATCTGAATGAAGTAATTCATTTATCTATAAGTATAGATAGAACCATATTTATAGTTTGTGGAACTAAAATTTCCAAAAACTGAAGCAAAATTAAAAACATCCATTATTTTCAAACACTCATGAAATATTCATAAAAATCAGGGTCGTTGTCAAAGTTTTGAAAATTCCCCAAACAGATGAAATCAGGTATACCTTTTTATTTACAATTAATTTAAATTTTAAAAATAACAGCAAAAATGAAATCAAATAATTAATGACTGATAAGTTAGATAAATAGTGCTATTGCAGTAAGAATCAAAGCCTTTCTAGCATGTCCAGAGTGATAATACGAAGAAACTGTATTGATTTAAATTCAACACTTAACTGCAAAGCAGATTTAAAAAACCCCCAAAACATCATCTTGTAACACAGGTAAATGTTCAGCGTATATACAACTTGTCAAAGTGTGAGGAATGAAATGATAAAGCAGAAATGATGAGATTGAAAACATCCAATGACTCAATGACCTTTTTGCATATTTACATAACATAACACTTGAATACAAACTTTGAAATTTTTGCATATTTATATATTATATAATACTTTGGAATACAAACCTTATTTGGATGAAATAAAATATAATTACAGATAAAGTAGATTAATAATCATAAATTTGAGTTTCATATAGTTATATGTTAATAAATTTGAAAACCCAGGATAATAATGCTGACATTTTTAGTAAAATATCAACATATCAGATAAAAGGAAGGTAAAATAAATAGTAAAGCAAGTAAAAATAAAACCTACATTTATATTAATTGTCACAGGGAGTTTTATAGGCAATCAAATTAATTAGCTATGTAAATATAATAATAAACATTTATTGGGTACCTACTCTGTGCTTAATAATATGTTACATGTTAGAGTGATGAGAGAGAGCAAAAGAGAGTGTGAGAGGGAGTGAGAGCTGTTTTACTCTGTTGGAGTTTATAATCTAATAAGTGAGATATATGAAAAAGTCATAATGATGAGTGTATAATTTCCAATAATGTTAGTAATTCTGAAAAAAGAATTGCTATTCTTCTCAAACTTTAGAGGAAACAATGTGGCATAGAATGATGGTTTTAAAGTCACCTCTGAGGAAGTGCAATTGGTACTGAGATGCAGATGTTAACATGAATTACCTGAGCTGGATGAAGATCAAGCACATATGGGAGGTACGTTCAGAGAGTACCTTATCACGTGTGGTGTATGATAAGAGCACATACATACTAGTTAATGATGTTATTGGTATTTCATGCCACTTTACTTTTATAAAAATTGTTACTTTCATGTAGTTTTTTTTTCTTTAATTCTGGGAAAATCAGCCTCTGAGTTGGGGAGTGAGGTGAATTCTTTGCAGTAATAATCAAATAGTGTTATGACAATATATTGAAATCATTTTTTTATAAAAGTACCTAAGCTTTTCACTTAATATCTGTGCTTTCAGGTAGATCAAATATAACTTGAGATACATTGTTGCTTTGGTTTGCAATGTCGACATCTATGATCTTTCCCCAGTTTCAGTAACCTGTACACACATACCTTCTTCCTTCAATGGAACATTAGTAGTATTCTTTTTTTAGAAAGCATGATTTTGATATGATTGAAAATCAAACTCCATGATTAAGAATTATAATTCATCTTGAATTTGTCATTGTTTCTTTTTAAATTGTGTATGCAATTACATGAAGAATTGCTGAAGAAGCCAAATAGTTGTTTTTTTTTTCCTTTGTTTTGAAGGTGAGATGTGGTAGGGACAGCAAAGAGCTGTGAAATAAGAAAGATGGAAACTATGTAACTTTATATTTATGAAAGCTTAAAAATAAAAAAAGGGAGAAATATTGACAGAAGATAAATTACTTGGTAATTGCAGCTAGAAATATCTTTATTTAAAATATAGTAAATAAATGTCAGACAATTCATCAAATAGTTTCAAATAAAAGGAATAAAATGAAAAGGAAAGAGTTGACATGCTAGCTTGAGGGAGGCAAGTTGATTGACATTCTTTTGAAACAGTTTTCAAAAAGAGTGAAAATAAGGCACCTGGAATTTCCATTATTAGAAGGAATGTCTTGGTGCTTCTCGGATATCTATATGGAACAACCCACTCTAAGCACTCTTTATATTGTCTCAGAGTTATGGTTTACAAAATAATATTAAAATTATTTGTAACTATAGCTGAAGCTAGTTATCTATTTTTAACCAGAATGTATTTCTGCTTTCCTCAAATGGAGTCAATTTCAATTTTGCACTTGCATCATGGACTATGATCTACAAGGCTGTGTAGACTTCAGCCCAGATTGGAGTGGTGACTAGAACCAACACGAGAAAGATAATATCTAGAATCCCACTGCTGTTCAATCCAAGATGGAATTGGAAGCTATAAAAGTTCATTAAAGCTAGAAGCAATTAAAAATGTAACTTTGTAATGAGGACATACCTCAAACCCACCCATAATCTTTTATGCACATTCTAACCCTAAGTTTACAAACCATTGGCTTAGAAATAAAGTAGAATCAAGGAAATCTCGACAAATGATCCTCATCAGAATTGCTCCAACAGTGCATCAACAACAAAATAGCATGAGGAGGAGCGACAGGAGAATAAGAAAAACACAGAGATGTTTCTAAGTAAAGCTGGGACCAGGTGGGACACTGTCCTCTGATGGAGGAACCCTGACCCAGAGCTAGCACAGCACGTTTATTATACAAGGTCTCATGATCAGGAAGTTTAAGTGCAGAAGCTCTGCAAATTGTTTAAGGCCTGTGGGTTATCAAGAGGCTTCTTTGTGCACTATAAAATCCTACTGTACCCAGAAAATCCATTGTACTGGAACATCTGATAATGTTGGTGCTAAAGCCAAGTGTCAAGGCTGTTCACATATTCTCCCCTTTGGGCAAGGAGTGCTTCCCAGGCTTGGCTTTTATCAACACTGCAGGATCAGTCAATGACCGTGGCTCACTCATTCTCCACACAGAATATATTTTAGAAGTTATACAATTCATACTCATAGTTTATCTTGTTGTTGAATACTGTTTTCTCACATAGACCCAGCACTGATGGTATTAACTAACTGCAGCCAATGCAAGGGGCAAACATTTCACATGGTTAGTGTGCAGCTAACAAAAGCCTGCCCTTCCCTTCTAAGAGAAAGTTTTGAATTATCTTTGATGAAAAGACAATCACCATTCTTTAGCAGGTGTTGCTAAACTATTTTAATGAATTTTTTAAAATTTATGAAGCTTTGAGCAAATTTTGTGGTTTTCTATAATCCACCCTTTTGAAATGCTGAACTATGACATGGAATGTAATCTGGAAACAAAATGAAAGGTTGTGGAGATACTTCGGGTTTTGCAGGTTACATTTTCTGTGCTTATCTGGAGAAAAAGCCTATACAGAATGTGCAGAGTGAGCCTGAATTTTTTGGTTCCACATTTGCTTCCATGTCACGATGAGGCATATGGTAGTCCTCCAAAGACTAGCTCAAGTTACTCTACAGCAAAATGCTCAAGAGTACTAACTGTATCCTTTGAGTCTTTTGGTATTTTCCCCAAACTCAGGTAGGTGGTACATTAGAGTCTACAGAATATATTCGTATATCATCTGTGGGTCATGACAAAGGAATTCAACTAGTATCCAAGGGACATAGGTAGGAAGTGACAAGGGTAGCTTGACTGTAAAATGCAGAAATTAGCTCAGATTCCAGAGATGAACATTGCTTCAGGATTATCAACAATCCAACTTTTCCTCTATTCGTAGTCTTTAATCAATTCTCCTAGTGATAGCAAATAATATTTCCTTTCTCAGAAATGTGTTTCTCAGCCTTGAAAGTGAATTTGAATCATGGGCTACAATCAGAATCCATGGAGATTCTGATCTAACTGATGTTGAGTAATACCTGAAATTTATTAATAATAGCCTATGCATTTCAAATGTCTTAGAATAATTATCTTCATAAATGTTTCTCTATAGTTATATAAAAAACAAAAACCTGTGCACAAAGGAGTGATTCAATTGTACTTATATGTGTATCACAAGATATTACAAATTCACAAAGAAGTACTATACAGGACTGGCATTTCTGACCAGAGGATGAGTGCCAGAGATGCACAGTTTTGCATTTACTTAAAACTCTGCTTCTTTACCCTAAAATGTGAGTGGAATGTTACAGTGTTGGAATAGAGCTACAATTGAAAACACGTCAATATTTTGTAATGGGAAAAAGTATTTTGCCCTTTTACATATGATGTATTTTGATATGTCTATTTTAAATTATCTCATGAAATTATTTAAGCTCCCAGACTCATTGTGGTAGCACTGGAATGTTGTCTAAGATTTCTCAAATATTGTAAAATTTTCCTCATGTTCTCAAAAGCAGAAGTAGTCTTTAAAAAATTTAAGTAGCATTTATAAAATTATTCTATGAGTTGGTGCAGACCACATAATGATCCCTATTTGTTCTCACCCTGTAGCAGAAATAAATCTCCACTCATTGCTATGCGATTTTCCTGTGTTATCCATTGGGAGTCATATACATTTTTGCTACATTGATTCAGGGTTTGTTGATATGACAATTTGGCTAATGGGACGAAGGCATGATAAATTTTTCCCTATCATCACAGAAGCTTTAGTGATTACATAGTTTGGATTGAGGGCTTTTGCTTTTCCCCCGGTCATGAATGAGCCAACTTGTATGTTGGAATAGGAAGACACATATAGAAGAGTCCCATAGTCATAGTCAATCTTCACACTTGAAAAGGTAACATAGCTACTAACCTTCAGAATCACAGTAACCAGCAGCTGAAATGTAGTGTGAATGAAATAACTGATAAACTTTGTGGTTCTAAAAGTAGTGAGACTTGAATTTGTTGTTGTTGTACAGAATTATTCTAGCAAAGTATACATACTATTGAAGATACACAGAGTCATTAAAATTTTTTTCCTTATGATTAGTGATAAGTATATGGCTCAGGGCATGTCAGACACTCTTCTTTATTGATGATCATTAGGTCTGAAAATATATCTATTTATTTTACAATGTGTAAACCATTGAGCAAGTGGAGCCTGCCAGGAAAACTAAACAAAACAAAAGAAAGAAGCATTGAAATTATTCTAAAACTTCAAAATTAGACATAATTCCTGAACAACAACAGCAGCAAATGTTTGGAATGTAACTGAAATCATTGAGATAATACAAACCATTTTTATATTATAGAATAGAGGCATAAAACATTTGAAGGGAATTGACCAAGATAAAAAGACAATAAGACAAAATAAAAAGAGAAAGAGAAAAGAAAAAGGAATACAAGGCAAGTAAACTCAAAATCAAACTTAAATTTCTCATTATATATATTAAAATACAGATCTGATCTGTGCATATTTGATCCATTGTTCAGATAAAATGAGAAGTGTGAGTAGAATAAAATTTAAAAAATTATGAGAGAAAACCAAAAACTTACAAATATAGACCATAAAATCACATTCTAGAGATTTCTGAGAATGAAGCCAGGGCAACAAAAATATGTGGACATTTTGAAGAAAAATATGCTAAGCTTGAAAAAAATGACCAAGGTGATGTAATGTATTCTATTAACATCCAGAAATAGAAAACACTTAAGTAAAATACACCTTCCTTCTTTTCCATAGACATTTGATCTGGGATTGAAGTAACATCTGGAGCAATTGTTTCCACAGTCTCTGATAATTGGTTCACTTTAGTTCAATAAGACTGAAAAGCAGACCATTTTGTTTATTTAGGGAAGAAGAGCTCTTCCCTCCTAAACCAACCATACATATCCTTCTGATAAGCAAGTGCCTTGATCATAGTTGTTGGACATCTCACAGACACAGAAAGAATCAAAACCACAAATTCTCCTTGTCCAGTGGAAGGATGGGAAGAGACACCCTTAAGGGCATTTGTCAATGACTAAGAAGTTAGCCTTACATATGAAATTTATTGTCAGTTCAACTAATACATTGCCTTTTGGGGTAAGCTTCTGTTTTGACTATTTATACTATTTTCAACCAAAGTTACACTAACTGTGACTAACTCTCCAGCTGTCAATGATCCATTTTCTATTTTCTACTAGCTGAGTTTTGAATCAAAATTCAAAAGTGAGAAAGTTATATAATATATAAAGTCATTTAAACAAAAAGTTGACTTTAAATTCTTTTGATATATGGTGACAATACAGAATACATATAATTAAAAATATTCTTTGAAACAAATTCACTTATTGTGAATTTTTTAATAAAAATTATATAAGTGACTAATCAATGACAAAGATAATAAATGACTACATAGTAAAAGAAAACATTCATAAAAGTAAATATTTGAAATGGTAAAAAGTCAATGATGTATTCTAAGAGGAATATGATATAAGTTGCATGCACCAGTTTTCCTCAATGTAGTCATTCACTCACAATCACTCCACAAATTTTGATTGAGTTACATGCACCTTTCAGAGTGTGCCAATAAATAGATAATAGAAAAGTGATAATTCAAACCATATCTACAGCTATATACAGCCTTAGAGAATGAATGCACAAAATTTAGAGGAATAGTGGAGGTTAAATATAATAATACTTGCAAAAGTTATTTTATCTACATCAGAAAACCAAAACTCATATCAATCTCATAAACAGAAAAAGAACAATTTAATAAACTAAGAAAAATCATACCAATATTATGAAATCGCTGAAATTTGACATACTATACTGTCAGCTCAAGGTAGAAGAGAAAACGTAAATCTGGTAACTCCATAAATTTAATAATCTATCTTTTCTGTGGAATAAGATAAATTTAGCATTGATTTACATAAGATTTCTCTGAATAATATTGAGCAGATAAATGATTTAGCTTGCATTTGCCTGATCCAAATATGGAACTGACCAACAGAAAAAAAGAGAATTAGAGACCTTCTGAAAGTGAGCGTGTTTGGTTAATATGTAGAATGCACATTTCATGAGGACAGATTTATCGCACAGATTTTATAACTTCAGCCAAACTATATTTTCATCTTTAGGTTCATTGTTGACTTTCTGGATAACAAATTCTAGTTTTAGACATCAAGAAAAATATTTTCAATAAGAGATCCTCTGACTCTGGTTTTAAAAGACAGATATTAGTTCTAAATTAATCAATCATTTTAGGTAAGATTCACCTAAGGGAATTCATACCTGTCTTATACTAACTAAATTAAAAGCTAAAAAGACAGAGATACATTTATTAGAAGTATAAAATGACCAAAATGAATAGATCTAAAATCAGGGTCATAAATATGTCCTAAATATTTTAATGACATCTAAGTAATATGCCATTAAGTCATATTAATTTCCATGATTTTCTATGACAAGGAAATTAAACAATAGAATACTACTGAAAAACTAAACCCTTATAATCAGAGTTCTGTCCAAGGATATGAAAAATATTAATATTCTATGAAATACCTCAAAATTAACTAAATAAAACTTGTTAATATCAAACTTTCATATTCAGTTTTTAATATGGTTTAATTTGGCTGCCTTTGCTTATTTCCTATAAAAAATAATGATAAAACTGTCAGGAGTTGAAGGTTTTATAGAAAATATATGATGAACTTGCATATAGCAGACAAATTGAAAGGTATAAAACTAGAGATAGTGAAATCGAGCTATTTAGCAAACCAGTAATATAGTATTACTGTACTTCCTAAAAGCAGTAGAGAAAAACAAAGGGAGGAAAAAAAGAAGGAAGCAGGAAAGTGGGGGAAAATGAAATAAAAAAGAAAAAAAGAAAGCAAGTAAGAGTCTATCTTTTTCTTCTGAGACCAGAGTCAGTTGTCAAGGTACAAATATCACTTTTATATATTTTGATGCTGCTAGGGATTGAACCCAGGGCCTTGGGCTTGCTACCCAAACACTCTGCCAGGCCCCAGAGGAATTATAGTTAGTACACAACTTTCTCTCTTTTCTGTCTCATGTGCAGTTGCGAATTAATCATCATAGGGTGCAGGAAGCCATCCTTGGCTTGTATGAGAACCAAGTGTAGCTGAGCCATTTACCAGGAAGGTCTGGCCTCAGGAACTCACAGCTTCTAATGACTGTTCCAGAATGCCTGAATCATGTGGTTATCCTGCATTAGCTCACCCCTGAAGTTCAAATGCAAGCACTGGATGTGGGAGCGATCCAATAGAGCTAAATGGTTTGCTTACCTCCACCCCTCTCTCCTGTTTCTCCTGGAAGAAGCTCCTACCAGTCCCTTTTGATCTGTACTGATATAAATAAAGCAAGTGCAGGCTCCCTCCTTTGTTACAGCCAGACCCTTCTGGATGGCTCAATCAGTCATGTCCCTGCTCTTATGATAATTCTGTCTTTTGTCATGATTTCTGATAAATAAATTTTATACATTTTATTTCACAGCCAGATCATCCCTCTGATAGGAACCCTTTCCTTACCCACAAGGGACATGTGGGGAGAATAGAGATTTAAAAAATCATTTTCCTGTTCAAAATGCCCTATCACTAATGGTATATGTGTTAAAATCTAGTTTGCTGAGCATCTTAGACCACGCCCCAAAGTCAAAAGAGTTGAACTAAAAATAATGAGGCAGAAACTAAACAAAAACCAACCATATAAAGTGTAAATATATGAAGTTCAGAATATCACTGAGTGGATGACCAAAATATAGTTCTTGGTGGTGAGGCAGAAATGGATAAAAGGTAGGAATAAGATTAAATACTAACTACTGAAATAAGAAAGGTTAATTTCTAGATCATGAACAAATGAAAAACATAATGCTCTGGATTAGTATAGAGTCAAAAATCAAGGAGAACTAATTAAGAAGTAAAGGATGTGAAATGAAAAGCAAATGTGGATAACCTGGACTAATAACCACATGGCAGGCATTTTAAACAGGTCACACTTTGGAAGGACTGAGGCTCTGATCATCTGGGTTGTGCATTCCTGCCTTAAGGACATTTCTACCTGAAACCTGCATTGCACTGCTATCAATTAGAAGTGTCATGGTCTATCTCTGTATTTCAGTATAGCAACCATTTTATTTTCAAAGGGTCATACACATGATAGAAATTCCTTCAAAGAAATCATACTTTAGGTATTTAATATGCTCCAGAACGTATGTGAAGTTCTGTTGTTAAAATAAGAGGTGGGAACCTGTATGATTTAAAGAGGCAAAAAAAAAAAAAAAGGAAAGAAAAAAGAAAAAAGAAAGAAAAGAAAAGATTTGTACTAATAATACCAAGTAAAATATTATAGAGTGTATCATGATGTAGGTCTTGGGAAATTGTTGTTGTAGGGAAGGAAATTTTCCTGGAAGAAATCAGATCTAAAATAAAAACTTTTGGAGACATTATCAAAAGACAAATAAAGGATGACTCTTCTAGCAAATGAAGGATTTAAGGAATCCCGAGAGGTCAGGTTGAGATGAATTAGTTCACAGGAGTTAAACTGTGTTGAGAAAAACAGACTTAGCTCATGGTTAGTGAATGGGAGAGTGATGTGTTGATTTGATTTCAGGATATTATAAAATTAACATTAATCAAGACCCAGGACTAATTCACAACTAGTTGTCATATAAAAGCTGTAAATCTGACATTTGATACTCAGGTCTTTCTGCATATTAACTTCAAATTATATATTCTATTCATTATAATCCTCAGTGGCCTCTGTTATTTCAAGTAGGAAATTTTATTTACTGTCTCTGGATTGTTGCATTTTTTTCTCGTCTCTTCTGACTTTATATTGCTCTTCTCAGTAATATGTTTGCTTAAATATTATTTATTTTCAAGTCTACAATATCCTCAAAGAAATTTTTTTTTAATTTACTTATTGATTCATTGAACACAAATGGAGTACAGCTATGGTTTCACTGGTTGTACACAAAGTAGAGTCACACCATCTGTGTGTTCATACATGTACACAGGGCAATGGTATCTGTCACACATTCTGTTATTATTTTTACCCCCCACCTCACTCCCACCCCTCCCTTCCCTCTATGCTATCTATCCTTCCTCCATTCTTGCCACCCTTACCCCCGGCATTATGCATCATCATTCATTTATCAGAGAGACCATTCGGCCTTTGGATTTTGGGGATTGGCTGATCTCACTTAGCATAACAGTCTCCAACATCATCCATTTACCTACAAATGCCATAATTTTATTCTTCTTTATGGCTGAGTAATATTCCATTGTGTATATATACCACAGTTTCTTTATCCATTCATCTACTGAAGGGCATCTAGGTTGATTCCACAAATTAGCTATTGTGAATTGAGCCGCTATGAACATTGATGTGGCTGCATCACTGAGGCAATCTGATTTTAAGTCCTTTGGGTATAAGCCAAGGAGTGGGATAGCAGGGTCAAATGGTGGATCCATTCCAAGTTTTCTAAGGAATCTCCACACTGCTTTCCAGAGTGGCTGCACCAACTTGCACTCCCACCAGCAATGTATGAGTGTACCCTTTTCCCCACATCCTCGCCAACACCTGTTGTTGCCTGTGTTCTTGATGAAAGACATTCTAATTGGGGTAAGATGAAATCTTAAGGTGGTTTTGATTTGCATTTCTCTTATAACGAGTGATGTTGAACATTTTTTCATAAATCTGTTGATTGCTTGTAGATCTTCCTCTGTAAAGTGTCTGTTCATTTCCTTGGCCCATTTATTGATTGGGTTATTGGTGTTCGTGGTGTAAAGATTTTTGAGTACTTGGTAGATTCTGGAGATTAGTGCTCTGTCCGAAGTGTGTGTGGCAAAGATTTTCTCCCACTCTGAAGGCTCTCTCTTCACATTGCTGATTGTTTCCTTTGCTGAGAAGAAGCTTTTTAGTTTGACTCTATCCCAATCATTGATTCCTGCTTTTATTTCTTGTGCTTTGGGAGTCATGTTAAGGAAATCTGGTCCTAGGCCAACATGATGAAGATTTGGACCTATTTTCTCTTCTATTAGGGTGCAGAGTCTCTGGTCTGATTTCTAGGTCCTTGACCCACTTTGAGTTGAGTTTTGTATGGGGTGAGAGATATGGGTTTAGTTTCATTTTGCTGCATATGGATTTCCAGTTTTCCTAGCACCATTTGTTGAAGAGGCTGTCTTTTCTCCATTGCATGTTTTTGCCTCCTTTGTCAAGATACCTGTATTTATGTGGGTTTGTCTCTGTGTCTTCTATTCTGTACCATTGATCTACCTGTCTATTTTGGTACCAATACCATGCTGTTTTTGTTACTATTGCTCTGTAGTATAGTTGAAGGTCTGGTATTGTGAAACCCCCTGCTTCGCTCTTCTTGCTAAGGATTGCTTTAGCAATTCTGGGTCTCTTATTCCTACAAATGAATTTCATGATTGCTTGCTCTATTTCTATGAGGTCCATCATTAGGATTTTAATTGGAATTGCATTGAATTTGTATAGCATTTTTGGAAGTATGGCCATTTTGACAATATTAATTCTGCCTATCCAAGAACATGGGAGATCTTTCCATCTTCTCAGATGCTCTTTAACTTCTTTCTTTAGTGTTCTGTAGTTCTCAGTGTAGAGGTCTTTCACATCTTTTGTTAGATTGATTCCCAAGTATTTTATTTTTTTTGAGGTTAATGTGAATGGGGTAGTTTTCCTAATTTCTCTCTCAGAGGATGCATCACTTACAAATAAAAATGCATTAGATTTATGAGCATTAATTTTATATCCTGCTACTTTACTGAATTCATTAATGAGTTCCAGAAGTTTTCTGGATTTCTTAGGATCTTCTAGATAGAGAATCACATCATCAGCAAATAGGGATAGTTTGATCTCTTCTTTTCCTATTCGTATTCCTCTAATTTCTTTGGTCTGTCTAATTGCTCTGGCTAGAGTTTCAAGAACAATGTTGAATAGTAGTGGCAAAAGAGGGCATCCCTGCCTTGTTCCAGTTCTCAGGGGGAATGCTTTCAATTTTTCTCCATTTAGAATGATGTTAGCTGTGGGCTTAGCATAGATAGCCTTTACAATATTAAGGAATGTCCCCACTATCCCTATTTTTTCTAATGTTTTGACCATGAATGGGTGCTGTATTTTATCAAATGCTTTCTCTGCATCTATTGAAATAATCATGTGGTTCTTGACTTTAAGTCTGTTGATGTGGTGAATTACATTTATTGATTTCCGGATGTTGAACCAACCTTGCATCCCTGGGATGAAACCCACTTGATCAAGGTGCACTATCTTTTTAATATGCTTTTGTATGCGGTTTGCTAAAATTTTGTTAAGAATTTTTGCATCTATGTTCATTAGAGATATGGGTCTGAAATTTTCTTTCTTTGATGTGTCCTTCTCTGATTTTGGTATCAGGGTGATATTAGCTTCATAGAATGAGTTTGGAAGGGTTCCCTCCTCCTCTATTTCATGAAATACTTTGAGGAGTATTCCTCAAAGAAATTTTAAAGTATTCAATATTCATTGAGTTTCAGCCTTTCATTTAATAACTATTGAATCATTTGCTCCTGTTTATTGAGCACCTACTATGTGAAGATAGTTACATGGGGTCATATGCAGCAGAGTTAAATAAATAGAAAATGGCCTGTACTAACTAAGATATTCATTCTCTTGAATAAAAGTATCATATGGTGATAAATATCAGCTAAGGAATGTAGATCATGATGAATGTATAAAAGGGGCATAAATTTACTTATTTGAGAATCCTGAGGAGGTAGATATTTCTGGCAAACTTAAAGGAACAGCAGGAACAAGACAAATTACAGTGCTTTATATGGTTCATAAAAAGTAATCTTGGGTAATGAATTTTCTGGACAAATAGTGCAAAATGTGTGTAATATACATTTAATTAATCCAGACCATTAATAATGATTATTTTTTAATGTGAGTCTTTTTCACCTTTGCTATTCTTAAGAGGGATATTTCTCATACTTTTTATCTGTATTTCTGAATGTCAAAGTCTAGTGCCGGTCATAAAGTAGCAGATCAACAAACATGCTGATTGTTTTTCAGTGAATCAGATTTAGAAAAATACATATTAAAAAGAAGAAAACAAATGTTCTGAACAGTACCATGTGGCCTCTGAAAGTAGTAATTTTCTTCAGTTAACGTGGGATATTGAAAGAAGTGAGATGATATTTTAACATATAGCAGACATCACTGACTCAATAACAACTTTGCAAAAGTAATCTGATTGGGGTAGTGAATGGTTTAAAAATGGTGAAATCATCAAAGGGAAAAAAGTAGACATTTTGTACAAAATTATAATTTTGTTTCCTTCTAATGTAGAATAAAATAAAATAACAGGAACTCTTCCTAGCAGTTCCATGTTTAGTGGAGCATATACTCTATGGTCTTATTTTATTTACAACTGCATTTTTTCCTGGAGTTGCTCCTAGAACAGAAGGGAAAAAGAAACAACAATGTAATAATAAGTGCATGAAAGTCACTGCCAAGGGTAATCAAGAGTTCCCAAGTATTGCAATGAAAGTAGCTCTACCTTGGAAAGAAATAACACCACCAAGTTTCAATCCCTTGGGAAAAATTACACCAGGCAGCCTGATTGAGTGGAAACTATCCAATAAAGTGTTCATGGACTTTACAATCAGTGAACTGTCTAGAAGAGACTCAATTTCCTGAACTGCATGTCAAGGACTAAATTTACATGACATGCCACTTGAAGTAAACATAAGTAAGCATGCCGGTATATGCACTCCTTGGGGACAAATGGGGTATCACTAACCTCCTAGCCAGAGTACTTTATGTGACTTTAAATGAGCATTACTGCTTAGTGAAAAAACTATAGAGATGTATACCAACTAGGTGATCATTGTCTTTTGCAGCTGAATTTATCTGTCCAATAAAGTTTCCTGGAAACAGAAATAACAGTCTTCCAACAGTGGTTGACTATGTAAATCAGGTCAACTTTCCTTCAAAGGATACTAGAAAATCTAGACAAGATATGCCCAAATATCAACATAAAAGTAGTAGAGATACTGATAAATTCATACATTACCAGGTAAAGTAGATTAATTATAAAAAATGGTGCAAATGTTTCCATGTCTTTGTATCCACGCCATTTACAATATGACCTTTTGGTTTCTCTGAATGGAAGCTGTAGTCTTTTGTCAGTCCCAAAATCTGTGCTGGGCTGTGGACTTCCTTTGATCAAAAGTAATTTAGTAGAAAAGGCAGTGTGGGCCAGTTCTGAACCCAGATTTCAAAGGAATTTTAAGTTTCCTTTCTCTTTCTTGGAATTCTGTGGCCATAGTTGAAGGAGCCCAGAATATCCTGCTAGAGGGGGATAAAATACATAGATCAGGCCTAGTCAGGCCAGCAAAGACTGCCCAGCACCAGCCAGCCCTCAGCCAATCCTCTGCATATCCTCACATGCATGGCTCAAATTAGCCTAGAACAACTACATCTGGTCCATACAAGAATAGCCATAAAAGCAATGCATTTGTTGGGAGAAATAATACATAGGTATTATTTTAACCACTAACTGTCTTGAAATGCCACTGAATATCTTATACCCTAGGCCAGGAAAAAGGATTTCATAGAGGGTTAGGAAAGTAAGCCCAGTATTTAGGACCAATTTTCCTTTTAATCTGTTTACCACTTCTTGAGGATGTAGTTGAGATGAAGGGAGGGTTAGTAGATCTTTCTATGGCCTTGTAAAGCTTAGGGATTGATATTTGGCTTATGCAGGTAATAGTCTCTAGTAAATGCCCACACTAAGGAAAGATAAGTCCAGTGTCCATGGTATAAAATTAAGACCATACTAAGACAAGAGAAGTCCAGTGTCCATGGTATAAAATTGAGACCTTAAATGTTATCTTAAAGGATAACTCCAGAAGTCAGGATAAGTCAGGGATCAAATAGCCAACTCAGATACTTCAGTTTATAATCATCTCAATCCTTGAAATTGAGTTAATGTGATCCCAGGTTAATTCATCCAGAATCCTCACAAAATCAAAAGTGTAATCTCAGTAGTGAAAGAAATATATCCCTAGACTGCAAAATCTGAAGTCAATTATATATATATACATGTATATATATATGTATATGTATATATGTTTATGTTTGTGTGTGTGGTAATAAAATCAAAATACAGCTAAACCAGGTATGGTGGCACACACCTGTGATCCCAGCAACTTGGAATACTGAGGCAGGAGGATCACAAGTCAAGTTCAGGGCCAGGAACTTAGTAACATTCTGTTACAAAATGAAAAATAAAAAGGACTAGCGATAGAGCTCAGTGGTAAAGTACCCCTGGGTTCAATCACTAGTGGGGGGGAAATCAAGAGAAAGGCAATAGAAATAAGAAGAGTAGGAATTTTAATATTGGAGCTATCAGATGCATAATTAAAATAAGAATTCTTACTGTGTCCACAGATATCAGAGGTGGGACCATGGATGTCCGCAAAAAAATGAAAAGAGACAGAAGTTTTCTACTTGAAAAAACACAATAACTGAAATTAAAAATTCAATGGATGATTTAGGAGAAATTAGGTACAGACAAAAGGTGAATTGAATTAGTGATCTCTGAAACTCACTTCTATGAAATGTAGGAGATCCACATTTCCAAATTCCTCCTGTTGTATATAACTAACAACCCTGAACATATAAAACAAGCATAATAAGACTTTGAAAGTTAGAGAAAAGAGCAAACTGGCTAGGCTCTTTAGACCCAAGGAGCAACATGGTGGTGAGTTCCTTAAATTTCCTTTTAACTCATATGTCCATTAATAAAGCTGAAGAATTATAGTAGCCTAGAAACTCCAACCCACTCTCCTACAAAACCTGCATTCTCTATCCAAAAGACTGTGAAAGGTGCAACCCAGCAAGACAGAAGACTTTTAGACAATAGTTGTTATATACAAACACCAAATAACTAACTAACTAACTAAATAAATAAATAAATAAATAAATATCTGACTCTACCCCTTAACCCCACTAGCAAAGGCTGAACTGAGAATTGAAATACATACCCTGTCAGGCTGTGAAAAAACACCCTAACCCCATCCTGGGGTTGTGATAGAGAAGATGAATAGAGATTCAGGAAATGAATCCCGGTTGGTGGCTATGACCCTCCTTCTTGAAATGCCTTTAGGAGTTTGTAGTGATTCTTGACCTCACTTCCATTTGACAATAACAGGTCACCTCTACTATACACTACCAGTGTCAAAGTAGACATAGTGGGGAGTTCCTACTTTTGCCACTTTCCTATTGTTAGGAGGAACCCCACACCCTATGAAGTCAGTGAGCAGCAAGAGGAGAAGTAACAAAGTGCTCCTAACACTCCAAGATGAGCATGAATCAGTAAAGCCTACTGGGAAGGTGGAACATCCACCAGCAGAGAGAACTCACCTCATCTTGGGTGTCCACAGAGGCCAAGTAGGGGCCTTGCGCCTTTACCATATCATAGAAAAGCAGTACATTAACTTCCCTGCTAGAAGTGTCTCAGGGAACACACTAACCTAAAAACTCAAGAATCTCATTACATAAGCCAAAAATGTTCAGGGTCAATGGAAAAAAAATCCCTCATACCAGGAACCACAAAGATCTAAGGAAGAATGAAAAAAGACAGACAATAAAGGCCAACACCCAGATTTCAGATTTTAGAAGTATCTGACAAAGTTTTTAAAGCAATCATAATAAAAATATTTTAAAAATCAGGTAGCAAGTTATTAATAAAAAACAAAAGAATAATAAGTCTTAGTAAAGGAAGAGAAGATGAAAGAAATGGTATTTTAAAGCTGAAAATGTAATAAGTGAAATTTAAAAAAAAGAAGAAAGGAAAAAATACATATGGCACTACAACAGAATGGAAGGGACACAGGGAAGAATTGGTGAGCTAGGAGATGGAGTAATAGGAATGGAATTCTCAGAAAGTTGAAGAAAAAATAGACTGAGCAAAAAGAACAGAGCCTTGGGAACCTGATGGGCTAAAACAGAAGATCTAATGTTTATGTAGTCATGCTTTAGAATGGAGGAAAGGGAAGATGAAACTGAAACAATCCTTGAAGAAATAATGACTGAATGAATTCAAATTCTGCAAAAGATATAAATGTACAGATATGAGAAGCCGAGCAAATCTCAGATATGCTACCCAAAAACAAAATCCATACCAAGACACATCATATTCTAACTCTTGAAAACCAAAGAGAAAGATAAATCTCAAAAGCAGCAAGATAACAAAGACATCTTACCTGAACAGGAAAAGCAATGTGAATGGAAATGGATTTCTTGTAAACCAACCAACAATCCAAAAATAGTGGAGATTGGGAAGAATTGACTAATTTTCAGGCAATTAAAGAAAAGAACTGTCAACCCAGAGTTCTGTATTTTTGAAGGAGCCTTCAGGAACGAAGAGGAAATTCATATTTTCTCAGAATACAGACAATCTGGCACCAGTAGATCTACTTTAAATGAATGACTAAACACAATTGTATAAAAAAAGGAAAGTATAAATGAAGAATTTTTAGATCATTAAGAACATAGCAATAAAAATGTGGGTAAATATAATTGACTTTCCTTATTCTTCTGAGTTTCTATAATGTTTGATAATTCCACACATACAACTATCTGATGTGATTTTAAGTGTAAGTGGAAAATTTCCAGGAACCTATATGAGATTTCTCAAATATTTTGTGATAAAATAAACCCCAATAAAATTTTAAAACATGAAACCATGCAGAGCATAGTCTGTCAACACAACAGAAATAATTTAGAAATTAAAGATAAAGGGAAAGCTAAGTCTCCAAAACTTTGAATACCAAATGTATAAATGATTCATAGATAAAGTTTAAATGATTAAAGATAAAGTTTAAGGGAAATGAGAAAATATGTTGTTTTGAATGAAAATGAAAAGAAAACATATCCACATTTGTGGCATATAAATAAAGAAGTGCTGAGATGGAAAGTTATAGCATACATTAGGGAAAATGAAAGGGCTCAAATTAATAGTGTAAGCTTTAATGTCAAGAACCTAGGAATATAAAAGCAAAATAAGCCCAAAATACACAGAATAAGGAAATAATACAAATAACAGCAGAAGTAACTGAAATTAAAAATAGAACTACAGTAGTGAGAATCAATAAAGAACTGGTTCCAGGCAGAGATCAGTAAAACTGACAAGTCTTAGGAAAGATAGTGAAAAAAAGTAATTATCAATGTAAAAAAAAATGAAACAGGAGATATCACTTAAGATCCTGCAGAAATAAAAATAACAATAAGTAAATAGCAATCCTATAATCACAGGTATATATTCAACATGTTATCAGTAGTAAATAATTATTTTTAAAAAATAGAAAGCAACTGAAACTCAACAAGGATATAATAAATAATCTTTACAGTTCTCCAAGTATTAAGGGAATTGCATTTGTAATTTGAAAACTTCCAAGAAAGAAATTTCCAATCACATATGGTTTCAGTTAAGGAATTTACCAAATGTTGAAAGATGGATAATACTAGTTTTACAAATCTCCTTCCATAGGATAGAAGAGGAGGGATATTTTTAAATTCATTTTAAGAAGCTTAGATTACTTTGATACCCAAACTAAAAATAAGAAATGCTTACAAACCACATAGTTGCAAAAAGACCTCTACCTAGAATATATAAAGAGCTTTTAAAATTCAATATTAAAGAAATTAGAAACTTGGCAAAAGATAGGAAGATATGCTTCATTGAGGAGGCTGTCCAGATGGAAAATGAGTACATAAAATATGTTAAAACTCTCAGCCATCAGGGAAATAAAAATCACAATTAGAAATTACTAGGAAGTTACCAGAGTTGTGAATATTGAAAAAAAAATAAAAGC
Organism: Glaucomys volans; assembly: GCA_020662805.1. NCBI lineage: Eukaryota > Metazoa > Chordata > Mammalia > Rodentia > Sciuridae > Glaucomys > Glaucomys volans. The sequence continues at coordinate 284,585 of JAJEJO010001336.1, read as the reverse complement.
ACAAATGTTGGCAAGAATGCAGAGAAACTAGCTTACTCATATATTATTGGTAAGTGGAAAGTCAAATGACAGCCACTCAGGAAAAAAAAAGAAAAAAACAATGACCATTTTTTCAAAAACTGAACATGCAACTACCATATGACTGAGAAACATACACTTGCACATTTATACCAGAGAAATCAAAACTTATGTGTATTCCAAAGGTGTTCATAAGTATTTATAGCAGTTTTATTTTTAATAAGCAAAACTTGGAAATGGCCCAAACATCCTTTTCTGTGTGAATGACCAGATTGCAGCACATCTATGACACTGAATGCTACTCAGACATCATAAAAAATGGTACAAGCTTTTTATTGATCTCCACAACAAACTGAATGAATTTCCAAATAGTTTTACTGAGTGAAAATCCCCAAAGATTATATACTGTCTGTTTCCAGGCATGTAATATTCAAAATAAGACAAAACTAGAAATGAAGAACCGATTAGTGATTGCAGGGGTTAATGTGAGGGTGGGGGCAGATGGAAAGTAGGTTTGGCAACACGAGGGATCCTTGAGTGATGAAAATACTACATGAAATGTTGATATCCTAGTTGTAATATTGTTCCACAGTTTTACAAGATTTACCATTGGGTGAAACTGGATAAAGGATACATGTATTATTTCTTACAAATGCATGGGAATTGATAAGATCATCTCAAAAGTAAAAAAAAAGTTTACTTAATAATAACAGTGAATTAGTATGCATGAAGATATGTAAGCCAATATTTACTATAAAGCATGGAGAAACAGAAGGACAAGAGAAAGACAGAAGCAAGAATGCAATATATGGAGTGTGCAGATAAAGGTCCAGTATGTCAAATTGTATTTCCAGAAGGACAGGCAAAGATAATGGGCTCAAAGTAATGTATGGATGCATTAACTGTAGAAAACTTTAAAAAAATAATTTAATGGCATAAATTCACAAATTCAAGATTGTGCAAGAAACTCAAAAAACATAAATAGATTATCTAACTATCATGTATCAGAATAAGACTGTCGAATTGAAAAAACTAAGAAAAGATACCAAAAGTAGCCTGAAAAAAGTCATATTCTCCATAAAGCCCCAACCATTATGATACCTTCTAAATTTTCACGAGAAATGAGAGCCAATGAAAAGATGTCTTCCAAAACTTAAAGCACCAAACTGTTAAATTCCACCCAAAGAAAGAATGAATGAGATTCTTCAGGGATAAAAACACAAGGCATTTTGGGGCAAATAAAATTAAGAGAGCTAAGAATTTTTATTTTTCACTGATTATATGAGGAACTACTGGAGTGTATTGTTTAGGAAGAAATAAATTTATCCCCTTTCACTAGTGAAAATGAGTAAAAATCAAAAGGTCATTCATGAAATGTTACTTTCTAGGACCTTTGAATTTATTTTTGTAAAAATGTTTAAAAAATGCTTCTTATTGATGTTAAATTTTGACAACTTAAGAATAATTTTGAAATTTCTAGGGTAATCAGTAATGATAGCAATAGAGTATAAATTTCAAGCTAACAGAGCATCAAATTAAAAGGATAAAAATAATCAGTTAAAGAGAAGAATTGAAAGAAGAAGGAATAGGGCGGGGACAAAATGGAATAAATCTAATTCCATTCATGTATAATTTTATCAAAATGAACCCAATTACTATGTACAATATAATGCTATAATTGAATAGAAATGAACAGATAGGCATCAAAAGGACAAATAACTCTCCAAATGTTTGATTTCTTCCAAGTATGTGAGTGAATGCAAATGAATCAAAAAGTCAGGTAAGAAGTAGAATATTATCCTTCCTTAAAAGGGTTTTGATTCTTATATGAAGCATTTCTAAACTATAAGGATACAAGCATGTACATATTAAAAATATTACTATTGAAATACTAATCTATAGTAAGTTTTAGCTGTATTCTACCAGTCAAATTAGACTTTAAGACAAAAGCCTTAATAGAGATAACAAGGGGCATTCCTAAATGATAAAACTTCAAGCCACTTGGAAAACATCAACTACATATTTTTATAAACCCAACAAATATATACATTAAAGACTGAAGAGCTGCAAGAGGAAGAAGTATATCTGACATTCAAGTGGAAATTTTTACAAACCTTAGTACCGGCTGGCACAAGCAGACAAAATTTGCTATAGGTAAAGATACTTAGTTAACTTGACATTTTGAAAAATATATGTGTACACACACATGTACATACAAACACACAAATCACAACACTCAACAAATTCAGAACCAGTGAGTATATCCAACAATTCATTATAAAACGTAAAATATAAAAACAGTAAAAAAGATGAGCTTTGTCTTTTATATCATCTCAAAACCTCTAGTCCTCCCCACCAAAGTCAATAGTCCTGCTCCATACTCCGAATCCTATTTGTACCTGTTGTGGTTTGGGTATGAAATGTTCCCCAAACCTTCTTTGTTAATGCAGGAGGTAAAATGATTAGATTATGAGAACCTGATACTTCAAAAGGTAACTGTCAGCAGATAGGGTGTGACTGAAGGAGGTAGGACTCCTCCTCCTCCTCCTCCTTCTCTTTTTTCTCTTCATTATCCTCCCCTCCACCCATTTCCCCCTCCTGTCCATCATAAGGTAAGCAGCTTTCCTCCACCTCCACCGTTCTGTCATGGTTTTCTGCTTCACATTGAGCCCAAACCATGGACTGAAACTCTGAAACTGTGAATCCAAATAAACTTTTCCTCCTCTAAGTTGATTTTGTTCAATATTTTGTTCATAGTAACCTAAAGCCAACTAATACAGAACCCAAGTTCTCAGGGTTAATAAATAGAATGCTACCTAATGTACAACTTTTATGCAATTCTTAAATATGAATTTGTCTTTTGCTTCATTCCTAAATGTCTGATTATTTTTAAATATCTTAAAAATCTAGAAAACAGAGTAAAGATTTTAAAAGCACATGAAAATCCTTAATGAGCCCTCACTCATCCTAATTTCAGTGTAAGGGAAAGAGTATAGACTTTGGAATCTGACTTGAGTCCAAATGACACCTCTACTCTCCAGCAGTTACATGAATTGAAGAAACGGTACTTTTCTGAACCTTGTCTTCATATGCCAAATGGTTAGAGTAGTTGTTTCAGTTAACACTGTTCATTATAAACTAGTCACTTAACTTTCACAGGAGTATATTTATAGATTAATTATGAATATATAAAGAAAATATTCCTTAAATTTTGATGTGGATATAATAGCAGGGCCTCAAAGAGGTGAACAACTGGGATTGGAGGAAATATTAAAAGGAAGAAGCATGCATCCATACCCACATTTTTTTGTCTTGACATGTGCAGTTTCATACTTTTTTCTAGATCATAGATCAGAGAAAAATAACCTTGGAAAGCACTCTGATTGATCCAGGTTTGGGCCAGTGCTCAGCCTAAGTCCAGTTCACTGTGAGAAGGAAAACAGGTCACATTATACAAAATGACAACTGGCGGCAGCTGCTGTGGGAGTGGTGAGATTGGGGAAGCTTTCCAGTATAAGCAGAGCATCAGAACTTTGCAGGGCTGCCCTGAAAGTTAGTATGTCTTCATCTTCTAGTAATCATTGCTACACATAATGATCCTTCGAAGCATTCAGATTCAACTACTAATTCTGTTTTAGTATGCTCACCTCAAATAATTTTTTGCCTTTTAATCATGTACATATGTATATTTATTTAATGTATCACTTATACATGCACACCATGAATACTACATACATATATGCATATGCATACTACATATATGCATATCACACATAAACACATGTCACTTAGATGAGATTATACAATGAAAACTTATAGATTTAATCTGTAAATTTTCCATGAAATTTTTATTATCTAAACTACTTTACAGGTTATTTAAAACAATGGAAATAAAATTTCCATATTTGGCTGTTTTCTTATTCTTAACATACAAGTGTCATAATTATTTGATTTACCTAAACTAGCCTTCATCTTCAAAGTGAATTGGAAAATTAGTTGAACAGATTGTAAAGGTTGACTGTAATAGTCTGAAATGGTAATGTATGCAATTTGTTTCATTCTCAGACAATGCTATCTAATTGATAATGTGTTTTTGATGTTAGATAAAATTCACAAAAGAGAGTGAACAGATATTCATATGAGCATATCTTTCATAAACACAATATGCCAAATGTAAAATTCATTAAATGCTAATTATCAGAAGCATCATTTGGCTAGTAATCAAGTCTTATGACATGTGTGCTTTGTGATTTGTTTTTGTATTCCTTAACTGTTTTTTGAAGAAGTCTCAATAAAAGGAAAATAAATTAATCAAATGTTTGAGGCTTTTGTAAAAATTTGTCTCCTGCATTAATATTAGACATTTAGAGTGAAGTATACTGGTGAATATATCTTGATTCTTTTTTGTGATTTAGAAATTTTAAAGTCCTTATTAGAGTGGATTTAGTTGTTTATAAAATAGAGGAAATAGTAGTCTATCAACATAAACATGTAAAATAGTAACTGAACACCTTAATAAAATTTCTGTTTCTTTTGTATTCACATTTGGTTTGGTTAATAACCTGGATCATCATAAAACTTGTCTTCCTTTGTTCTATTGATACTGGTCATGAGCCCAAATGATGACAATACAATTGTTTAGAATTAGCGATGCTCATGGGTAGATGTTCTAAGTTGGAAAATGTTTAATTTTCAAATAGAAAACTCAAGTGACTTAATCTCTTCAAATTAGGGATAAAGTGTCAGCAATGAGTTATAGTCATTCAGCTTTCATGCTCTTTTTCCTTTTTCATGGGATTGTGGATAAATTAATGGAAGTAATGTGAAACACATTGAGGACTCAATATTGCTTCAAAGGTAAAGTGTTTTTCTTAAACACACAAGTAAAAATTGCTCAAATTTTGACATATACTTGAGGAATTGTGTTGTCTTTTTCCTTGATGTTGATAGACACCAAGAAAAATTAGAATTTGTATAGAGTATTGCCTTCATTTACTTTCCCCAAAGACTCCATGAAATTCAATTTTGGAAGAAGGATTTGAGTAACTGAAAGAAATTTGTTCCTCTTATTTGTTACATACTAAATTAATTTGATTGCAAGTTTCTTGATGGCAGGAGTCTCATCCTTATATCTGTGCTTATCCTTGGCAAAATTTATCACGGTACTTTTGGTAGAAATAGTGACTCACTGAGAAGTTGTAAATTAGTGTGTCTGATTCTTTCAGATATTGAAAGGCATTAGCTCTTCTTCTGAAATAAAAAATATTTCTTAGAAGAGTGATAAGTTATCATATAAAATGATAATTTTATTATATAGACATATGTAATGCTTTGTATAAAAAAAATAAAACTAGCTAAATGTAAATGGAACCACACATCTAATTCGACAGCCTGAGAACCTATCTGTAAACCCAAACATGGAAGCTTTCCTTGATTCTCCTGATGCATGCTTAACCTCAGTAGCAAGGCTTTGAAACTGTCTTTAAGTGCAGAACCAGATTGTATTCTGAGAATATGATATGATCAGGTAGTCTGTAAGGGTACTTTGCATCACGTATCTGCCTTACACTAACCTGACTGCTCAGTCAGAAGAACACATGTACATGTTGTTACAGCATAAGAAGTAGAAGAGGTAGAAGTTGAGACCAATTGTCTACATTCATCTGGAGGTGCATGGGAAAAATGCATATAATTGGGGCATAAGCAGGTGATTCTTAGCTCAAATTGGCCCAGCAAAAGAGGTCCTAAAAAGACATCTGAGTCAAAATATTATTCAAGTAATGGATAGCTTAACATGTTTCATGTATTTTATTTTTAAGGCAAGATCAGTAAAATAACATACATGAACCTCAGGAAATGGTTTTTCAATTAAAAATGAAAAAATTACATATGTAAATAGTGTATATATTTTAATACATATAAGGGATAGTCTACAGAGCATCATCAAAAAAAATAGTTTCCTTTCATCTTTTTCCTTTTCCTTCTGTGTGAGCCAGCTTAATTTCTAATGTTATTGATTTCATTATTTTTGATATAAAGAGATTTTTTGGTTTTCTTTTCTTTTTTTTTTCCCTGAGTATCTGCAGGGATTAAAACATTGTTGATTTCTAATTTACATTAGTATTACCATTTTTCCTAAAAAGCTTATTTTAGGTTATTCCTTTATAAAATATCTTAACATTTTCATCCTTGAAATGGAATACATGGTTGGTTTGCAAAGAGGTAACTGACTGAGTTTGCTTTGCTAACAGTTTTGGGGAAACATATGTTGGGTTTTCTTTAGGTGCTTCTTTTTATAGTTTATCTTGAGAAAGCCTGTTTTCTCCTTATCAATTGCCAGCACTTGCTATATGGTCCCAGCATGAGGTATGGATCAGTGGTCAGGCCAGCTCAATGTCCCTGTCACTTATCATCAGACTAAGTAACCTTGCAGGCTGGGAATTAATTTTAGGCTCTGTGCCCAAAGGCTCTGGAGATTTGAAAGTGGAAGGAGGAGAGTATGAAAAAATGATGTCTCTCTATGTTGGTTTCTATAGTAACAATAGAATTGTTCTTGCTAAGTTATGACTTGGTTGAAGCTGATTCTTAAAATTATGTTTTTCTTTCTTTTTTTGAGAAAAAGGAAGTAGTTACATCATGTGAAACTGCATATACCTGATTGCTTCATTCTTAAGAGAGAACTTTATCATATTAGTTGGTAAGAACTGCATTGAACTAGAGACTCATTTGAGGATGACAAGGCAAGATTCATCTGGCAAGTATCATTCTGTGCTCTATTATCTTATCTCTGAATAAATAAGTGTTCAAATTAGGGCTAGATTATTAATAATCACAGAGAGGTATGACATTAATTAAAAGAAAATCTCAGAAGGTAGGCAAAACTGTTGTACGACGTGTTATCTTCTTAATACAGAATGAATTTGATGTGATTTCTTTTTCAAAATTATTTTAATTCCACTTTAAATTATATCACCATTATAATAAGGGCAAAAATATATTCACCTAAGTTCATTTTCTATTCCTATACCCAATGTAGGCGGGAAATGTGATGTTCTGTCTACACAATGTGCCTGGTTGAGATTTTTTTTTGATTCACAGCATGGACTGCCAAAGCAGTCTGTTCAAGAACTATTTAATATAGGAAAGAAGACAAAATTATATAGGTGAGATGGCAACAAAAGAATCGATATTGCTACTAGACAGTGATGAACAGGGGTATCACATGAAAAAGGGTAGAGATCCCTAGTGTCCTCCTGGGCACTGTGGTAGAACTAGTGAGTAGCAAAGGCTAAGAAAGCTGACATTACAAAATACTTGTGAAACATTCTAATTCTGTGTTGTGGCCCATCTGGGACTTTGCTTGACTCTTACAGGGAGGAGTGGGGAGGATATCATGAGAAATATTATCTCCTAAAATTTTGTTCAGTCAGTGCAGCAAAGGGGCCCCAAGATGGGGGAGGATCCATGCATTGCAAAAAGTTAGGTTCCAGAAAAAGTAAGTGACTATTTCTATGTGAAACAACTGCTACCGTATCTTTTAAGAAAGGTGATAAGCAAAGTACTTTTGTTTCTTATGCATGCATTACACTTATTTACCAGCTTTGGCTTCTTAAGCAAGATGACAGCATAATATACCTATCTGAAATGGCTATTGTCATAAATAAAGCATCTACTTCTTTAACTAGCACATAATGAGACTTCAATAGACAGTGATGCTCTTTCTCTGAGAAATAAAAAACATACCAAGAATAGTTGAATTAGTTAAAATAGACAAGGATAATGCTAGGAAAAGCAGACCTTCCCAAAATCTCAGTGGTTTCTCTTCCCTTCAATTTTTTCTTTCCTGTGCAGATTTCTTTTAGGTTTAGGGACTCTCTGAGGTAATTGTCTTGTGGTAATTTCAGAATTCAAGTACTTAAACTCTTATTGCTCATCCAGTTCTGCAGTAGGTCCCCTTGTTCATGTTAGATGTGAAGAGACAGCCTGGAATTTACATCTCCTCTTTAATGCTTTAGCCCAGAAGTGACCCTTCTCTCTGTAACTTGTTTAACAAAACAAATAATATAGCCCCATCTTACTTCACAGAGGCAAAGAAATGAAAAATAGTACATGGAATATTTGGTGATCATTAATATCTTTGTAAAAATGTCTAATATAATTTTAAGAAATTATGGTAATCTATTTGTCTTTTTAGATACTATAACTAACCAAGGTATCACACTACTACAAAATATCAATAGAATATAATTAAAAACCCAAAAATAGGCCTAATGCTATATGAAAATAAAGGCATTAACATTCAATGTGGTAAAAGTAACTTTGCAGTGCAGTGGGGGAAAGAAGTATGCTTTCCATAAATGTTATTGGACATGTTGAAAATTTATACAGAAAAAAAATGGCTTTGGCTTCTGCCTTACACAACACAATCAATTTCTGGTTCATTCGGGATCTACATGTATAAGTACTATGATAAATCCTTTAAAAGGAAACAGGAAAATCAGAAATTATTATAAATGTTTTTCTAAAAAAATAGGATGCTGACTTTTCCAAATATTTAAGGGAAGATTGAATAAATAGAAGTACGCTAAAGTTAACAATTTCAGTTCTTTTAAGAGACATAATTCATAGAATGAAAAGGCCACCTATGGTATAGAAACATACCGGTTACCAAAAACACATCAGCAAAGGAGTAACAACCGTTATATATTTCTAATAAAGGCAAAAGGATGAAAACCAAATAGGGAAACCGGGAAAAGACACATCATGAGGGAAGATAACTCAATGGTACTAAACATCTTAATAGGTGCTAAACTTTATTAACTATTAAAGGGATGCAATGTGATACTACTACACACCCAACAGAACATACAAATGAAAGACACATACCACTTGGCTTGGATGCAAATATAGGTCAATGGGAACATGCATGCCTTGTTGATGGAAATAAAATTCGATTACATTCATTTTAGAGAACACTTTCCCAATATTATTTAAAATTGAACACATCCAGAACTGCTTAACTATGATTCTACTTCTTGGTATAAACTCTACAGACATATATTTTGTTCAGAAAAATACATTTTCAATAATGATCTGCATTACTGATAAAATAGCAGCATTACTCCTAAAAGCTCCAAACTAGGAACAAACCAACTGTCTATCATGTAAAACACAGATCAGGGGTCAGCAAATGTTTTTGGTAAAAGGCCAGATAATAAGTGATTTAGACTCCATAGGCCATATGGTGATCTGTCAAAAGTACTTGATTCTAGTGTAAAAGTAACCATAGAAAATATGTAAAAAATTAGTGTAGTTATGTTTCAATAAAATTCTATTGACAAAAGAGAGGTAATTTGGCCAATAAGTTATTGGATCCCTTTCTGTGTCATAGGATAAAGAAATTATGATAAAGTTAAGCAAATATTTGAAATCAATGACAATAAATAGACTACAAACACATGTCTCAACCTGGATGAATCTCATGTATCTAGACACATATTGTACAAATTGTAGAATTCCACTTATTAGCCATGTATCTGTAGTATTATAAGTCAGAAAGTGATTTATTGTGTGTGTGTGTGTGTGTGTGTGTGTGTGTAGCTATGGACTACTTAATGACTGAGGAAGGTGTGAGCGTAGGAGAGGAGAGGGTGATGTGGGAGCTAAAACCTAGCAATATATATGTTAAATTTAAAAAAAATATATTATCTTGGTAATTCCATGGGGAAAGGTTGGTTATGGGAAATTTGATGATTCCTACCTCCACAAGTTGGCATTTGTATTTCTCATAAACTAATTTAAATCTATTTCACTCTGCTCAAAAAATGACAGAGGATTAAATGAACTTTAAAGGAAGATCATAAAACTAATTCTGGTCAAAAATTTTAAAATAATAATGTAAGTATTTTAAAAAGTTAGGTTAAAAATTCAAGTTGATTTTCAGATTTAAAAGTAAATTATGCAGGACAGAGTGGCACACACCTATAATCCCAGTGGCTCAGGAGGCTGAGGTGGGAGGATTGTGAATTCAAAGCCATTCAAAGCAAAACAGAGGTGCTAAGCAACTCAGTGAGACCCAGTCTCTAAAGAAAATACAAAATAGGGCTGGGATGAGGCTTAGTGGTGAGTGCCCCGGAGTGAAATCCCTGGTACCAAAATAAGAATAAGAATAAGAATACAAATAAGAATAATAAATAATTATGATCACAGAATCATATAAAAATAGTATAAACCACATCTATAAAAAAAGAATCTGTAGATAAATAATGGTTATTTCTGACTGAAGTAATTTAGTTTTGCTTCTGTTATTGGGATTTTTTTCATGTCTTCTAAAATGATGATGCATTTTCTTTCTATCATAAACATGAACAGTTGAGGGCTGGGGTTGTGGTTCAGTAACAGAGTGCTTGCCTAGCACATGCAAGGCACTGGGTTCCATTCTCAGCACTTCATATAAATAAATAAAATAAAGGTTCATTACCAATTTTTAAAAAAATGAACAGTTGAATTTTTGTTCCCTTATATACTTAATTTTATTCTTTTGTCTATGCTTAGAATTTAAATTTTTTTTATCAAATCTGCATCATGTAAGATCCCAGTCTTTTGCAAATATTTATTAAACATCTCTCTGCCTCGATGCAATAAGGAATGAAGAGTTGCCACACACAATACTCACCCTCAGTACTTAACTCAGCTGCTCAAATTCATTAAATCCAAATTCATTAAACCAATGGATGGCTCAATGACAATATCAGAAAAGTTGTTTTAATTATTGCTGAAATACAATTTTAAATACAGGATTTTTTCCTTTCTTATAAATTTCAAATTTGAGTTCAATTAATTATAAAATAATTTTAAGAATTCTTTTGAAAGACCTGTTTTTTCTGTATGATTATATAAACTTCCACATGTATTACTAGTGATAGTTAACATTAGGTGGCACTGTTTTCCTTTTGAAAAAAAAAAAAAAAACAGAAACAATAATATAAAACCCAAATTCAAAAACCTACATTCATGTTCCTCTTGTCCATAATAGATTCTAAAGTATTTATAAGGAAGTAACATAATTAAGTTGTGGCAGATGCTTTGGAAATGTATTGGCCACTAAAAATTGTACATGCTAGGTGTTCTGTGCAGTTATGTAATATGCTATAAAAAGAGGAACATACTTTAAGGTTAGGAGTTATGCATTCAGTGAGTATACTTTATATTTTGTTCCTATATGATCATTCTGTCTGCATTTACACAGTTTGCAAAACATTATCTTGCAACTGAGAGGCTTTTTAATGGTGAGGGGAAAAGTTGACTTCTAAATAGACACATGAAATTTGATTTAGTTGTGATGGTATTGTTGATATTCATGTCTGCCTTATCATTATTGTGTTTGCTGAGCATCTGAAATCAGAATACGCTTGTTCACTTTGCTTACCATTACCCTTTGAAATATTTCCCATTCCTTTCAGGTTTAATATATAGATGTATATATATATATATATATATATATATATATATATATATATATATATTAAACATTTAACAGGTTGATGTAAGCAAATAGTTTTCTAGTATTATATGTGTAAGTTGGCAACAAATAATGGGAAAAAACACAAAATGCCATTATTAACTAGTTAACTGCCTATTGAAAAACAAAGCTACTTTTTTTGATACTCTTTCAATGTTTGTCATCTGTTAGCAGCACATTTTCAAATAATTTTCCTATTTCTTTCCTTTAAATCAGTCTCTAATGCCATGCTGTTTCTTCTAAAATATGAATTGTCAATGTCTTTTCATCTTTAATATATAATATTTAATTACTCTGTCTTGTGATTTTTAAATTATTTCATTTTGCGAATTCTTTTCTTGCTTTTGCTTTTTATTATACCTAAGAAATCATTGCCTAACCCAAGGTCATGAGGCCTTACTCTCATGTATTCTTCTAAGTGTATTATGCTGTAGTCCTCTATTTGAGAGGGAAGTGCTTCAAGAACCCCAGTGGATGCGTGAAACCATGAATAGTACCAAACTGCAAAATTCAAGGCCTTTGCCATCCTAACTAAACACTGATCATAAACTGTGGCCATAATTTCTGCAGTGAGACAGTAAAACTAACATGAATTTCTTCTCCCTTCTAAACAATTTCATGGATAAAGATTCATTTTTACCCTAGATCTTAGTCACTGCAGCCTTCATTTTTTTTTCTATTCTTAAATTGAGAACTTCAAACTTATCACTTAAAGAAAACACTTTCTTGCATCTCTTTGGCATATCCAAATTTCCACCATAAGTCCTCTTTTGCTTTGGGCCTTATAAGTAAAATAATGATTACCTGAACATTAGCACTGCCAGACCACAACAGCTGATCTGATAAATGAAAAACTAGTAAGTGACTAATAGTGTATTCAACATGGATTCACTGGACAAAAGTATGATTCTTCAGGTGGGAGGAAGAGAGATGACACAAGACTTCATTACATTCCTCAGAACAGCATGCAATTTAAAACTTATGAATTCATATATGTGTAAAAGAAAGTTATATCTGGTTTATTCTACTGTCTTTTCTATTCCCATTCCCCCTACCTTCCCTTCATTCCCCTTCATCTTATCCAATGAACTTCCATACTTTCCCTCCCAACCCTCCCTTATTATAAGTTAGCATCTGCATTTCAGAGAGAACATTTTGCCTTTGTTTTTTGGGGACTGGCTTATTTCTTAGCATATTCTCCAGTTCCATCCATTTTACAAGCAAATACCATAATTTTGTTCTTCCTGATCCCTGAGTAACATCCTGTTGTGTATATATAGCACATTTTCCTTATCCATTCATCTGTTGAAGGGTACCTAGGTTGGTTTCATAGCTTGGCTATTGTGAATTGAACTGCTATAGATATTGATGTGGATGCATCACTATAGTGTGCTGATTTTAAGTCCTTTGGGTATAAGGTGAAGAATGGAAATACTGGGTCAAATGGTGTTTCCATTCCAGGTTTTCTGAGGAATCTCCATACTGGTTTCCAGAGTAGTTGCACCAATTTGCAGTCCCACCACCAGCAATGTATGAGTGAACCTTTTTCCCCACCCACCCTTACCAATGCTTCTGTTACTTGTATTCTTGATAATTGCCCTTCTGACTGGAGATAGAATCGCAGTGTAGTTTTAATTTGCATTTTTCTAATTGCTAGAGATGTTGAACATTTTTTCATATAATTTGATAATTTGTATTTCTTCTTCTGTGAAGTGCCTGTTCAATTCCTTCACCCATTTATTGATTGGGTTATTTGTTTTATTGGTGTTAAGTTTTATGAGCTCTTTGTATATCCTGGAGATTAGTACTCTGTCTGAGGTGCAGGTAATAAAGATTTCTCATTAATGGTATCAAAATTATAATGGGTAGCACTCCATGTGTGTATAATAGGTCACATTACACACTACTGTCATGTGTATCTAAAAATAAGAAATAAAAAAATATTAAAGTACTGTCAGGGCCCCCAAAATTTATGAATTATTTATTTCTAGAATTTTACAGTTGATATTTAGAACTGTGGCTGACTGTGGGTAACTAAACTGGAAGGTAAAATACCAGACTGAAGGTGGCTACATAGTTTATTTCTTACATTTAAATCTTTGATACATTTGGAGTTAATTTTCATATGTAATGTGAAGTAGGCTTTTAGCTTTCTTCTTTTTATATGGTTATCTAATTGATTCAGAAACATAGTTGAAAAGATTTTATTTTCCCATTAAATTGTCTTAGAATCCTTGTTGAAAATTAATTGATCTAAAATTGAGTGTTTCTTTCTGGTTACTCAATCTTATTCCATCGATTCATATGTTTATCCTTATGCTAATAATACATTGTCTTGTTTCCTAGATCTTTGTAGTAAGCTTTGAAATCAGGAATGGTTTGTTCTTTGTTTTTTCTTCTTCTTTTTCAAGATTGTTTTGGCTATTTTAGGTCCCCTGAATTTCCATATAAATTTTGGTATCTGTTTGCAATTTCTGCAAAAGTTATTTGGAATTGCTTTGAATCTGTGCAGCAGTTTATGGAGTATTGCCATTTTCTTAAGTCCTCTGATCCATGAATATGGGTCCCTTTCCATTTATTTAGGTGTCATTTATTTCTATAGTATTTGTGTAAGATTCAGAACATATCTTTTGCATGCCTTTTGTTTAATTCATTCCTAAGTATTTAAATTTGATGTTAAATGGAGATTTTTAACTTCATTTGTAATTTGCTTATTACTATTGTATATGAATGCAATTTTCTTTATATTGAGTATACATCTTGCAATCTTGATGTTTGTTTATTAGCTCTAATTATTTTTGTGCAATCCTTATGATTACCAATATACAAAATCATGTCATCTGCAAATATTATCTTGTTTCTTCTTTTCCATTTGGATGTCATTTTATTTCATTTTCTTGCTTATTCAACCTGATTAGAACCTTCAGAACAATGTTGAATAGGAGTATTGAGAGGAGACATTCTTGCTTAGTCCTGATTTTAGGAGAAAAGTATTCACTATTAAGTATGTTGGCTGAGCTTTTCTTTTAATAGATAGTCTTTATCAGATTGAGGAAGTTTCTTTCTATTTGCAGGTTGTGCAATGTTTATCATTATTGCTAACATGAATGTTAGGTCGTATTGGG
>JAJEJO010001336.1:243907-267698 GCA_020662805.1 Glaucomys volans | reverse complement strand
AAAAAAAAAAGAAAAGAGGCCAAAAAAAAAATGTATGTGTTAATAGTGGACACAGCAAAGTCAAAATAAAGTCTCTTATTGATAATGCAAAAGTAACTACAGTAGAGCTGGATCTAATTGCAGGAACTCCTTTGTATATTCTTTCCTGTAGAACATACTCTGATTTGCATTTTCCTTGGTTGTGAGTTAGCCCATCATAGCTCTAGGTGCTACTCTTTGTAAGACAGCATAAGGTTATCACGTGAATTAACATACACCTATTGTTAGCTCTCCCAGAGTGTGCTGGCTGCAGCTTATTATACCAGGTGATAGATAAATAAATACAAACTGTACAGTATTTACATTGTCTGGAAAAACCCAAATAATAAGATCTAAAAAGAGGTATTTATTTGAGATGAAAATACCATTTTTAAAGTTCATGTTCTCATTTGCTATTTCATTGGACTTTTATTTTTCAATCATGCATTATTGATTCTTTGGGCTAAACCTGAGCATAATAATCATGAACTTTCCCCTGTACATGTGATTGCTGGCATTTTAATAGATTCCATTGTTGACTTCATTGATTCTAGGAAAACAGCTAATTACTGAAAAGTTCCCATTCATTTTGAATTTTCTTTTAGTATTTTTTCAACAGGAAATTATCATTTAATGAACTACCACAGGTCTATCAGAAAGAACTTGTTTTCAAATATTTATAGCTGTGTAGGGATGGTAAAATTGTTCTTAACCTTATTCACAAATGATTTTTATTGTCATAGTCTTCAGACCTGAACTTCTAACTTTCTCTAGAATATTTAGACATCCCATAAGTACTTTGAATGAACAAATTTGGTATTGAGGAAATTTTATTTTCCTAAGATGTATTTTGTACCATTTCACCTATAATTTCTAATATTATCAATATCTATTTGAAGAAGCCTGAAATCTGAAAATCAATTTTATCTATTCCTTCATTCCATATCACTTTAAAAAGTCCCATCACTTAAGAAGCTGCTTAACTGTTGCTCTCCAGATACTTGACTTCCGAAGTGTACATGTCAGTTGTTTTGTAGAATGTCCCTCTACTTAAGTTTGCCTGATGTTTTCTCATGGAGATTGAAGTTTTGCATTTAAATCGTAGCATATTGAGGTTATGTGATGTCAATATCTCTTATCACTGTTGATGTTAACCTCACTTCCTGGCTAAGATATTCTTTGCCAAGTTTTTTCACTAAAAGTTATTTCTTTCCCAATGTAATTAATGCCTATCCTGGCATAGATAGCCTGTGTCTATGCAAATAGTCTATTTTCACTTAATATTTTGACCACTGAAGGTTGTTGTAATCAGTGGATGTTGCCTGCAACTGTTATTACTGTGGTGTTCTCTGGGAAATTTTCTTAAATCTCCCTCATTCTTTCCAAGTTTAATAATTTAAATTGCTTAGTAGGAAAGATCTATCCATTTTTTCCCATTTATTTATTCTATTATTTATTTATGATAGATTAGACTTGTGACTTTTGTTCTATGAGTTTTAGACCAACACTGACATTATATTGCGATTTTTGACTAATTATCTAAGCTCTGGCTATCAGGAATTCTTTTTTTGGTTCCTGAATTAATGAATGAATAACTTAGGTTTGTGAATGTGTTTCTAAACTGACCTTGCTGAAACTTCATTATTTTGACACCTGCTATCACATTAGTAATTACTTTCTGTTTCATTTTAAATGGACAGATTTAGAGATCAGTTTTTTGGAAATATATCTTTTATAGGCCTTTTGTTCCAAAATAATCTTTGATGTTCAAGAAGATATGGAACAATTCAATAAAGATAATGATGATAAACAATTATTCTTCTTACATTTATCCAAGGAAAAGTTATTAGTTCATGTGATTATCATGAAGAAACCTTTTCCACTGGTCTATATACAAGAACATGGAATTAAATTTGTTCTGCATATGGTGTGAACTAAGCATTTGATAATTCTCTTTGCATTGACTTGATACATAAAGTTATGATTATGTACCCTCTTATTTTCCAGAGAAAAGAAAGCAATTAAAAATAATATTATTTTACATCATCTTATGCAATGGAGAATGTTCAATAGATTGTATTTAAACTGATCTTGACAAAATAATTCTGGAAATAAATGAAAACTATTCATAAAAATTTAAGAGAAAAATGGCTTAAAATTATAAATTTCACAACTGAAAAAATAAAATGTATTATCCTATATTTTAAGATATTATTAAAATAAAACTAAAACCTAAAAATATTAAAATGTCTAAAACATCCTGAGAACATATGAACAAATATTTTAATAATGTGGCATTTGTATATAATCTCAAAAGAGGGTAAGCTTTTATGTATTTAAAATTGCCCTTCAACAACAAAAAATCTTAAGCTAAACATATTAGAAATTTTATAAAAGTGACATACTTTATGAAATTATGGATACAAAATACTTTTTTTTGATTTTCTGTCTTTTGCACAGATCTACAATATCACTTTACACATTTAGGTGTGGATGGGAGACATGCTTATTTTTCTGATTATTCTTTGATCTATTTTGACTGAATAACAATGTTTATAGAAAAACATTTTTCTGCATTTTATCTATAAGGAATAAAGAATTATAATTACCAAAGACTTATTTAATGACAGACAATGAAGCAAGGTGGATCATATTAATTTATTTAGGTTTCTGCCTATGCTTTCCAAGTAGAAAGCAATCTTTTAGGAAAGTAATTTGATAAGTACTTTGGGAGGAACACTCATGATTAATGCCAAAGCTGCTGTATAAAGATTAAATGGAGAAACTTTATCAATTGGAAAATCGAGGTGAAATAGGTCACAAAATGTGTGCAAGGTCACACAGGCAATGATTAGAAAGGCTGGATTGTACTTCAAGTTGCTTTTTAGAGCCCAAGGTCTTGCTATTATGGCAAACTTTGGACCCATAATATTGAATGTTTAGTGATCCCCAGTTCTTCCTTCCCTGAACAGAATAATACCTTAAGCAAAACTATCCTCAGAGATCTAGCAAATCTAGTAGACTTGGGTCTACTTATTTTAGTCAAAATCTCCGAATTCATTGTCTGAATTCATTTAGCATAGGTGCTCAGATTTCATTTGGAAAGCAGTCCTCTGTTGTTTATAGCATTCCTAGGTATCACTCCTAATGGTTCAGGTTTAAGCCTACTGGGAACTTTCAAATGAAAGCATTTTATCTTTTTCCTATTTGAGAACTGGAAATTTCAATTACACTGGTATGGTTTACATCCTGAACCGTATACCTACCTGTCAACACATCATCTCAGTTTTTTCCTTGTTCCAGCACATATGTCTCCTGATATTAATTACAATTCTAAGGTTCCTGAATGTATAAATTGCAATAATCAAGATCATTCTAGACCCTCCTCCTCATCTCCTTCCCTTGAAACCTAGTACTCTCTTTGTTCTAATTTATTCTCCCTTGAGCATAGGAACAGATGGGGGTGATGGATATGGTAATGGACATTTCTTGTTTGTTATTTTCCTAGAATTCAGTCACACACCATCTTCTTGCTATAGTGCCTTGCTTTTTGCTTCCTGGAAACTATCCTTTTTACTCTAAATGCTTCAGGTAAAGCACTCCCATTCGTGATTGATTCAAGCATGGGATATGTACTCAACCCAATTCAGACCAGCCAGAGCCAATAAAACCAATGATAAGATTTTAGAACTCTCTGGGAAGCATGTCATCTCTTTTCTACTGGATACCTTTGGGATTTTTGCAGTCCTGTGAACATCACTTGTGGAAGGACATCTAAGAAAGAGTCAGCATAGAACACAACCAGCACAGAAAGAAAAAATGTGTTCTGGAATATCCTTGTATTTTTTTTCAAGCTATACCTGAG
The DNA here is from genome assembly GCA_020662805.1 of Glaucomys volans. Lineage (NCBI taxonomy): Eukaryota > Metazoa > Chordata > Mammalia > Rodentia > Sciuridae > Glaucomys > Glaucomys volans. The sequence continues at coordinate 263,815 of JAJEJO010001336.1, read as the reverse complement.
GCTGTTTATCTTTGAGCACTTCATTTAAAGCCAACAGTGAACCTATTATTAGCATAGACTAATTTTAGTTAGACTTTCTGCCATTTTCTCAGAAACATACAATAATAGAGATAGTGGCATGTAATATAACCTAGCCTGAAACTATCCAGAATAAGCATACTAGCTTCTCTTAGGCATTATCATTTCTTGGATTTTCTAAAAACATTACAAAAGATATATACCATCTGATGCCTAGTGATATTTGTTTTTCTGCTTTACCTTCTGAACTAATTGAATATCACATTATTAACATTCAGAAGATCAAATATTATGTTAAGCTTTTTAAAATCATACCTTCATTTTATTTCATATTTATTGATACAGATATCATAAGTTGAATTTCAGTTAATACATTTGATACAGTATTGATAAATGTTTTGATATATTAACTGATACATAGAGATACTGATTTCATAGATAACAGTCTGCTAAAAAATGTGACAAAATATGCTGACTGAAAGTGCTTAGTAAGCTGAATGTTTGCTGAGTCATCAGCATGGGTAGTACATTATTTTCACATTTTCCCAAGTGTGCATATAAATCTTTGTTGACTCTTTTTTATTTCTGCACCCTCTGTTTTGTAATTGTGTGAGAAAAGGCAAATGAAATGGCCAATTGAACAGTTTGAAGGTTATTCAACCATGGCCTGCTCTAATATTTTAGAAAGCAGATGGGGCATATTAAAATAACAAACGGTAAAAAAAAATTCCAATACCCTTGAATCGTTCTTTAACCCGTTCTGTGTTTGGATGTTATAACAGGAAAATTAGTCAGTAAAGGTATATCATCACATCTACCAATCAGGAATCTAATTTTCACAATGGGTTCCTATTGCACCTAAATTATTGCCACATACCCAGTGACCTATGTCATCTCTCCCTATTATCAAATGCAGGACTGACACAATTACCAGATGATTATATCTGTAGACCTTTTACCTACCCAAGACAGGAGTGTGGCAAAAGTTCTGGGGATGCTGGATTTCACTTAAGGATGTTGCCCTTGCCCTACGTGGTGGTGCACCTTTGTAATTTCAGTGACTTGGGAGGCTAAGGCAGGAGGATTGCAAGTTTGAGGCCAGCCTGGGAACATAACGAGACCCCGTATCAAAATAAAATGAAAAGAGCTGGGGATATAGCCTAGTGAAAAAAAAATGCAGCTCTTTTTATAAAAACATCTCCTCCCCTCTGGCATTTCTTAATGTTGTATAATGCCTATTTCTCATCTCTCCATAATATGTCCTCTTAATTTCTTTATTATTCCTTAAGATTTGCTGAGAATCTTTCAATGCCATCTTCAGATATAATTAACAGTCCAACTGAAAAAAATGAAATGTCTTTAGAAAATTAAAATACTCAATACAAATCTAATTCTAATGAGATGTTTGAAAAATTGTGCTCTCTAAATCCTCTAAGAATATATATATATCATATATATAGTAATATAGTATATATGTGTATCATGATATATGTCTAATGTATATGTACAATGGTTGCATATAATATAAACAGCATATTAAATAACTTGAACATTTTTTATTGTTGGTTCTGTTTAGTTATACAGGACAGCAGAATGCATGTTGATTCACTATACACAAATGGAGTACAAATTTTCATTTCTCTGGTTGTACACAGTGTAGAGTCACATAATTCATGTAATCATACATGTATGTAGGATAATGGTGTTTGTCTCATTCCACCATCCTTCCTTACCTTCCTCCTCCCCGCTGCTCATTTTCCTCTATGTAATCCATCCTTTCTCCATTCAAGCCTCCCCATCCCATTATGTATCATCATCCACATATCAGAGAAATCATTCTGTCTTTGGTTTTTGGGGATTGGTTTATTTCACTTACTGTGATATTCTCCAACTCTATCCTTTTATCTGCAAATGTCATAATTTTATTTTTATGGCTGAATACTTTTCCACTGTGCATATATACCACAGTTTATCTATTCATCTATTGAAGGGTATCTAGGTTGGTTTTACAATCTAGCTATTGTGAATTGAGCTGCTATAAACATTGATGTAGCTGATTGTACATTGATTGTAGTATGCTGATTTTAAGTCCTTTGGGTATAAACCAATGAGTGGAATGGCTGGGTCAAATGATGGTTCCATTCCAAGTTTTCTAAGGAATCTTCATACTGCTTTCCAGAGTGGCTGCACCAATTTGCAACTCTGCCAGCAATGTATGAGGGTACCTTTTCCCCCACATCCTCGCCAACACCTATCATTCCTTGTATTCTCGATAAATGACCATTGTACTGGAGTAAGATGAACTCTGAGGGTAGTTTTGATTTGCATTACTCTTACTACTAGAGATGTTGAACAGTTTTTCATATCTGTTGATCACTTGTATGTCTTCTTCTGTGAAGTGTCTCCTTAGTTCCTTAGCCCATTTATTGATTGGGTTATTTGTATTTTTGGTGCTAAGTTTTTTGAGTTCTTTATAAATTCTGGAGATCAGTGCTCAATCTGAAGTGTGTGTAGCAAAGATTTTCTCCCACTCTGTAGGTTCTCCCTTCACATTGTTGATTGTTTCCTTTGCTGAGAAAAAGCTTTTTAGTTTGAATCTATCCCATTTATTGATTCCTACTTTCATTTCTTGTGGTTTGGGAGTCTTGGCAAGGAAATCTGGTCCTAAGCCAACAAGATGAAGATTTGGGCCTGCTTTTTCTTCTATTCGATGCAGTGTCTCTGGTCTAATTCCTAGGTCCTTGATACATTTTCAGTTGGGTTTTGTGCAAGGTGAGAGATAGGGGTTTAATTTCATTTTTCTGCAAATGGATTTCCAGTTTTCCCAGCACCATCTGTTGAAGAGGCTATCTTTTCTCCACTGTATGCTTTTATTTTAATTTTTTTATTTTTACAGACTGCATTTTGATTCATTATACACAAATGGGCTGCAACTTTTCATTTCTATGACTGTGCATGATATAAATTCATACCATTCATGTAATCATTCCTGTACATAGGGTAATGATGTCTGTCCCATTGCACCATTTTTCATACCCTCACCCCATTCCCCTCTAATTTCCCTATACATAATCTAATGTTCCTCCATTCTTCTCTTACCCCCACACCCCATCCCAATTATATATCATTATCCACTTATCAGGAGAAACATTTGACTTTTGGTCTTTTGGGATTGGCTTATTTCACTTATCATGATAGTCTCCAATTCCATCCATTTATCTGCAAATGCAATAATATTATTCTTCTTTATGGCTGAATAAGATTCCATTGTGTATATATACCAGTTTCTTTATCCATTTATTGAAGGGCATCTAGGTTGGTTCTACAGTCTAGCTATTGTGAACTGAGCTGCTATAAACATTTATGTGACTGCATTACTGTAGTATGCTGATTTTAAGTCCTTTGGATATAAACTGAGGAGTGGGATAACCGAGTCAAAAGTGAGTCCATTCCAAGTTGAGGAATCTCCACACTGCTTTCCACTGTATGTTTTTGGTACCTTTGTCTAGCATGAGGTAACTGTATTCGTGTAGGTTGATCTATGTGTCCTCTATTCTGTACCATGGGTCTACCTGTCTATTTTGGTGTGATACCATGCCATTTTTGTTACTGTTGCTCTGTAGTGTAGTTTAAAGTTTGATATTGTGATACCTCCAGCTTCACTCTTCCTGCTAAGGATTGCTTTGGTTATTCTGGGTCTCTTATTCTTCCAAATATATTTCATGATTGCTTGCTCTATTTCTATGAGGTCCGTCATTGGGATTTTAATTGGAATTGCATTGAATCTTTATAGTGCTTTTGGTAGAATGGCCATTTGACAACATTAATTCTGCCTATCCAAGAACATGGGAGATCTTTCCATCTTCTAAGGTTTAATTTCTTTCTTTAGTGTTCTTTTGTGTTTCTCTAGAGTTCTTTCACCACTTTTGTTATATTGAATACCAAGTTGTTTTTTTTTTTTTTTTTAGGCTATTGTGAATGGGGTTGTTTTCCTCCTTTCTCTTTCAGAGGATTCATCACTTATGAATAAAAATACATTAGATTTATGAGTGTTGATTTTTTAGCCTGCTCCATTACTGAATTCATTTATTAGTTCTAAAAGTGTTCTGGTGGGATTTTTTGGATCCTCTAAATATAGAATCATGTCATCAGCAAATAGTGATTATTTGATTTCTTCTTTTCCTATTCATGTTCCTTGAATTTCTTTGCACTGCCTAATTGCTCTGGTTAGAGTTTTAAGGATGAGGTTGAATAGAAGTGGTGAAAGAGGAGATCCCTGTCTTGTTCCAGTGTTTAGGGGAAATGCTTTCAGTTTTTCTCCATTTACAATGATGTTGGCCTTGGGCTTAGCATGGATAGTCTTTACAATGTTGAGGTATTGTCCTACTGTCCCTATTTTTTCTAATTTTTTGAGCATGAAGGGGTGCTATATTTTATCAAATGCTTTTTCTGCACCTATTGAAATAATCATGTTTCTAAACTTAAATCTGTTGATGTGAAGAATTATATTTATGGATTTTTGGATGTTGAACCAACTTTGCATCCCTGGGATGAACCCCACTTGATCAGGTTGTGCTATCTTTTTAATATGTTTTTGTATGCAATTTGCCAGAATTTTGTTAAGAATTCTTATATCTCTGTTCATCAGGGATATTGGTCTGAAGCTTTCTTTCCTTGAGGTGTCTTTGTCTGCTTTTAGTATCAGGGTGACACTAGCTTCACAGAATGTTTTTGGAAGGGTTTCCTTCTTTTCCATTTTATGCAATACTTAGAAGAGTATTGGTATTAATTCTTTGTTGAAGGTCTTGTGAACTTAACTGAGAATCTCTCTGGTCCTGGGCTTTTCTTGGTTGTTAGGCTTTTGATGGAATCTTCTATTTCATTGCTTGAAATTGATCTGTTTAAATTGTGTATGTCCTCCCGATTCAGTTTGAGTGGATCATAAGTCTTTAGAAATTTGTCATTGTCTTCGAGGTTTTCTATGTTGGAGTATTGGTTTTCAGAATAACTTTTAATTATGTTTTGTATTTTCATAATATGTCATGAAATTTCCTTTTTCATCATGAATTTTAGTAATTTGAGTTTTATTGCTCCTCTTTGTTAGTGTTGCTAAGGATGTATCAATTTTGTTTATTTTTTCAAAGAAACAAATTTTGGTTTTGCCAATTTTTTCAATTGTTTCAATTTCATTGATTTCAGCTCTGATTTTAATTATTTCCTTTCTTCTTCTAGTTTTGGAGTTGGTCTGTTCTTCATTTCTAGGGTTTTGAAATGTAATGTTAGATCATTTATTTGTTGACTTTTTATTCTTTTATTGAATGAGCTCATGCCATGAATTTTCTTCTTAGTACTACATTCATAGTGACCCAGAAATATTGGTATGTTGTACTGGCGTTCTCCTTTACTTCTAAGAATTTTTGTATCTCTCCACTGATGTCTTCTGCTATCAATGCATCATTCAATAGCATATTATTTAGTCTCCAGGTGTTGGGGTAGTCTGTATTTTTTATTTTATCATTGATTTTTAATTTCATTCCATGATGATCTGATAGAATGCAAGGCAGTATCTCTATTTTTTTTGTATTTGTTAAGAGTTGTTTTGTGGCATAACATTTGTTCTATTTTAGAGAAGGATTCATGTGCTGCTGAGAAAAACATATATTTGCTCATAGATGGATGGAATATTCTACATATGTCTGTTAAGTCTAAATTATTGATTGTATTATTGAGTTCTATGTTTTTTCTTTTGTTCAGTTTTTGTTTGGAAGGTCTATCCAGTGGTAAGGAAGGTGTTTTAAAGTCACCCAGTATTACTGTGTTTTGGTCTATTTGCTTCCTGAAACTGAGAAGGGTTGTTTAACGTACATAGATGCTTCATTGTTTGGTGCATAAATATTTACCATTGTTATATCTTGTTGATTTATGGTTTCCTTAAGCAGTATGAAATATCCTTCCTTATCCTTTCTGACTAATTTTGGCTTGAAGTCCACTTTGTCTGATATGAGGATGGAAACCCTGCCTTTTTACTGAGTCCATGTGCATGGTATATTTTTTCCCATCCTTTCACCTTCAGTCTGTGGGTGTCTTCTCCTATTCAATGAGTCTCTTCAAGGCAGTATACTGTTGGGTCTTTCTTTTTTTAATCCATTCTGTCAGTCTGTGTCTTTGGATTAATGATCTTAGGGCAATACAATTCAGGGTTATTATTGAGATATGATTTGCATTCCTTGTCATTTTGACTTATTTTTGGTTTTTAACTTGACTTGGTTTCTCCTTTGATTGGCTTTTCCTTTAGTGTAGTTTCTCCCTTTGCTGACTTTCATTGTTGTTTTTCATTTCTGCCACATGGAATATTTTGCTGAGAATGCTCCCTAGTGCAGGCTTTCCATTTGTAAATCCTTTCTTTTTTTTTTTTTATCATGGAAGCATTTTATTTTGCCATTAAATCTGAAGATTAGTTTTGCTGGGCATAAGATTGTTGGTTGGCATCCATGGTCTTTCAGATCTTGAAATATATTATTGTTCCAGGCCCTCCTAGCTGTTAGGGTCTGGGCTGAGAAATCTGCTGATATCCATATTGGTTTCCCCTTATATGTAATCTGATGCTTTTCTCTCATGGCCTTTACAATTCTATCTTTATTTTGTATGTTGGGCATTTTCATTATAATATGCCTTGGTGTGGATCTGTTATTATTTTGTACATTTGGTGTCCTGTAAACCTCTTGTATTTAATTTTCCATTTCCATTCTTCAGGTTTGGGAAATTTTCTGATATTATTTCATTGAATAGGTTGTTCATTCCTTTGGTTTTTATCTCTGTGTTTTCCTCAATCCCAATAATTCTTAAATTTGGTCTTCTCATGATATCCCATAATTGTTGGAGGTTCTGTTCATGATTTCTTACTATCTTCTCTGTTTTCAACTTTATTTTCAAGATTCAATATTTTGTCTTAATTGTCTGAGGTTCTGTCTTCCAAGTGATTTAGTCTGTTGGTGATGCTTCTATTGAGTTTTTAATTTGGTTTATTGTTTCCTTCATTTCAATGATTTCTGTTTTATTTTCTTTCAGAATCTCTACCTCTTTATTGAAATGATCTTTTGCTTCCTGTAATTGCTCTCCTACCTGTTTGTTAAAGTGATCTTTTGTTGTCTGCATTTGCTCTCTTATAGTATCCTTTACTTCATGGATCATTTTAAATATGTACATTCTGAAGTCCTTTTGTAACATTTCTTCTACCATGCTCTCAATGGATTCTATTAATATAGCATCTTGGTTTGTTTCAACCACTTTCTTCTCATGTTTTTTCATGTTATTTGTGTATCTTTCCCTCTATCAGTTCAGATCAGAGGCATTACAGTTTCCTCCTTATAGGTTCATAGTGTCCCTGCAGGTTTCCAGTACCTCACCTTTAAGGGGGAGATCAGTATTTACAGTACCAAATACAAACAATATCCAGCCCTAAGCCAAAGAGCCCCTATTAAGATGTCAACAGTATTGTCAAAATAAACAGAGATGATGAGTTCAATTATTATCTACAGTATAAACAATAGGTTTGCAATAAGGTTTACAATTTCTAATGTTGGACAAAGAGGATGGGGCAGTTGTGTAGGATGTAATGTTAATGAGGTAAAAAGTGAGAACCTAGAGACACTAAATCATAGGAAGAGTGAAAGTGGAATCAAAAGATATTGGTTGTTAGCATGGAAAAAGGGAGAAAGAGACTCCAAGAAAACAGATAAATAAGAGGAGTATACAGTGAGAAAAATTAAAAAAAAACAAAAATAATAAAAAAATCTACAACAAAACTGTAATATACTATTTGAATCTCCTAGTCTTCAATAGCCTGATGCATGAAAAGTACTTGATTTCAAATGTGATGGGGATGTGAGAGCAGGAAATGGAAAAAGAAAAAAGAAGAAAAAACAGGGAAAAGAAAAGTGAAAAAAAAAAGTCTTGAATGAAAATTGAACAATTGTTTCTGTTGGAGTTCAATATCTTTTCTGTCTCCCTTCTCTTCTAATAAGCGGTGTTGTCTGAATTTTCCTGGTAACTCCACCCTCAGGGTGATGACAGACAGTTATTAAGGTGGGAGGATTAGACATGGAGGTGGGACTCCTGGAGGCAGGGTATAGCAATTGCCAGTCCCTCTTGAAGTCTGCACCCAGGACTCTCCTTTGGGGTCCACTCAAGTGACATAGGAGTCTGGTCTTAGCCCCTTCCCTCACTTGTGTACCCCACAATTACTCATCTATAATTCAGTCTCTATATTGTATCTCTCCTGTCCCTGCCCTTTCGACCTCCCAATCAGGAACCTGTCTCCCTGGAGGTCCTGAGTATTGAGTGCTGGGATCTGTGTACCTATCTTGGACAGTTGTTCTGTATTGTGCAAATCAGGACCAGGCATTGAAAGCTCTGTGCCAGCCATGTAGCTGCAGGCATAGGCCAGTTGGTGGCCAGGGGATGGTTGGAAGACTGGGTATTGAGGAGCCACAGGGCACTGTTGGTTGCCAAACCAGTGGGACCAGATGCTTGGTGGAGTCGTGCATCAGGTTGATGTTGGGTACCAACAAGTGCTCCCGAGTTGTCTCTGGGATAGTGATGGGTGCTGGGCTGGTTGGCTGAACAAGCTGGGATCAAGATGCCTTCCCACCCTTGCAAGGCTCTCTCCTTCCTCTGCAGCAAAATAGTGGTTGTTAGCATACCTACTGGGATACCTCAGATGCAATCATGCCTGCAGGGCCCTTGGTAATGATCTTTCAGGACCTGGCTGATATCCCTGGATGTAAGCAGTCACATCCCAAGTTGGTGGCAGCAGCATGGCTAACCTGTAGGTACCTTGATAATAAGCTTCTAGTGTCTGGCAGGTTTCGCAGGAAACTGCCCCAATTATGGATGGAAGCAGTGGCAGTGGGGATAATCCAAAATGGAGGTAGAGGTGTCCCAACACCTTGGTAGACAGGGAGCCACAGTGCAGCAGGCATGGCAGAGTCTGAATGGGTGGTGCTGGAGATCTGTGGCAGGACTTGGGCTGGAACTCACTTGAACTTTAATAGAAATAAATTATAAGAATATGAGCTTTTGAAAACTTATTATGGATACTTTAAAAAACTTACCTTCCAAACTAACTTGAATTATATTAATGACATTTCATTTTAGATTTGTTTAGAAGTTCTAAATATCATGAGGATAAAACTTCAATGTAGCAGACTATATTAATAAAGTCCATCAACTCTTCATGACTAGCTTTTTCATTGGTGAAGAAGTAATGGTATTTATCAACTGTTATCCCTTCAGCCACAAGCTTTTAACTATTGCTGTGAAAAAAAATAGTTTTAAATTATGAGAAACAAAAACCAGACCCTTAACAGAGTTTGAATACATTAGAGATTGCTGCAGACTCTCATGCTGTGGAGGCTACTCAGCTGAAAGGCTTTAAATTAGTAATAGCCAATCTGCTCCTATAAACTATTTCCTTGAAGATATGGCCTCCAGTTCTGAACACAACCAAGAAAAATGAAAGCACATTCTACAGACAGACCTCTGGGTCTGAAATATGCCAAGCTCTGCTTAATAAATAAATCTGATTTATGGGCATTAAGTATAAAGTTTATTCATGGCTATGTAATGGATGTTTTGCAGAGACCATTTTTACATGCACAATATTTTATTTTTCACAGTGAGAGTAGTGGGTTCTTAATGGGAATTGAAAAGAGAATGCTTTACTTTATATGTGCTCTTCTGCCCTTCCATTTCTGAATCAGAAATATCATTTCTCTTCATTAAATGTTGCTGCCTTAAGTGAAGAGAAAGATGCTGAAATGAAATGGAGAGGGGCATATTTATCAGCTATAGTAGGATCTCAGAGTGAGCTTAGGGTTTGCTATATTAGTGTATGAATATACCATAATTATGTCATTGGGTGATACATATATATATGAACATAGCATTCATTAACATAACAGATAAGCATATTAAACACATGCAAGCACACAGAGCTCAATTAAAGGGTGCTCTACTTTCATCCCATGTTTGAATGTGAGCATGAACATTTTTCTGTTCTATTATTATTTAAGGTATTTAAAATAACATGTGTAAAATATACATAGGTATAAACAAGTACTAAGATAGTTTCCAGTATACCTACTACCCAGAGTAAGAAATAGAACATTCCTAAATCCTTCATGATTCTTCTCATAAAATATCTTTTCTTCATTCCCAACAGGTATTCTTTAATCATGAAATTTTGTTTATTATTTCTGTGCATATGTGATTTTAGTACAAATTATATACACATAAAATTTAGTTCAGATTATATAATATATAAATTATATAATTTGATGCAAATGATATCTATTATGTATATAAATTTTATGTATATGTAATTATACATATATAGAGCATTGGTAAAATTTTGCATGTTTATATTTGCTTTTGTTTATATTTTATGTATGCATAATATGTATTCACATATTAATTGGACACATTTTATTACTAATTATTTTTACAATCAATATTATGTTTCTAAAGGTCAGTCATAATGGATTCAGCTGCCTGTCTTTAATGTTCACAGCTACATAATGTTGCATTTTGTGAATACAACCCAAAATGTTAATATAGCTCTCATTGTAATACTTTCTGTTTTGTATAGTAATGAATTCTGCCTTCATTAACATTATTATACGTGTATCCATTAAGCATTTCTGGGTCTTTGGACGCATTCATGTTAGCCTTTACTAAATAATGCCAATTACTTTCAAATATATTTATGAATTTATACTTTTATTAGATCTAAAGTTTTAAAATTGGATACTTTAGTTGCCCCTCACTCACTTTTGTATTGACATATTTTTGTATTTTACATTTTATTGAATAGGGCACATTTTAATTTGCATGTCCCTGATGTTGTGAGTTTGACTTTCTGAACTTCTAAAGATTGTGATTTATTTTCCATGTAATGTATAGTATGTTTGTATATACTTCCATGTAAGTATAAACATACTTTACCCAGTTTTCTATTTGTAAATTTGTCTTTTCCTCTTTATAATAGTACATGGAACACTTTACATACTGCAAATACATTTACCCAGTTCATGGTTGTATATTTCTTTTAGGTCAGGATATCAGGTACTCCTTAGCTCTACCTCTCAAAGGGCTCCGGGTAGGAGCAAGGATTATACAGACTTCTTACTGATGCTGTAAAACTGGTAGAGTCTGGGACTGAGCCGACCATGAACTAACCTAACATGTGAATGCCATCAGATCTGCTCTTGACATTTCTTATTGACTACAACCAATGGGATAACCAAGGGCAAGATAGCCTAGGGATTAGACCATGGCAGAGGAGAACAAGGTACGAATCTGGGATGAAGTATGGGCTCTGCTTCCAGAAAATCGCCGACAGGCCTTGCAGTTGCAGGCCTAGAAAGGACGAGTCAGAACATGGGTAGGTGTAGGCTTTTAAGGTGATAGGCCAAAGAAAACAGAAACAAGAATGTTTAAAGGACAGCTCAACGATCTCAATGACAAAGAAATGATCATTTGTAACCAAGAACTGAGTATTGCATTGCAGTACTGAAGGGTGGTCCTATTGATTTGTTGTGATGTTTCCTTGAAACTTAGATATGAAAATGGCTAACAGAAAATTAGGTGGACTGTTAGAACATCCCCAAATTTGTATTTAGGAAAGATATCATAAATTTATAAGTGGAAGTATCCAGCATTGACAGTGTCAGTTTTGCACAGATAAGGGAAGGAAAGTCTTATAAAAAAAGGTAATTATTTTTGGGGTTCATCTTTTTCTCTTAGATACGCAGAAGCTCGTCCAACATAAGGGAAAAAAGAGAAGAAAAGAAAATGGGGTTGTCCATCAAAATAGAAGAAGGATCAGTGGAGTAGAAGTGGATTGAGGGGGAGGAAGGAGGAAGAAAAAACAGTGGAATGAATCTGGTCTTTCTGATGTATGTATATAAACCACAGTGAATCACCATTAGGGATACCCACAAGACCCTAAAAGTAACTATAAGTAAATAGCAAAAAGATCAGCAGAAGAGAAGGAAGGTAACAGGGGAAGGTATGAGGATAGGAAAAGAGGGAGTACTAGGGACTGAATTAGGGCATGCTTTAATAATTATGTCAAAATGAATCCAAATATTATATATAACTAAAAAAGAACCAATAAAATATAATTTTTAAAAAAGTAATGAATAATGCACAGGATAGAGGCACTGGCATGCTGGCAAAGCTCAGTGGTAAGTATATAATGCAGGTCACAATTGATGATGATCATCAGTGACTACCTGATTCTGAAATGATAGAGACCAGGTAGCAACATTTTCAGCAGAAACAAGATGGCCATAATTCTTGCAATAGGCAGATATATTAGCATGGCTTTCAGGAATCCTTGAAACACAGAGGCTGTGCCCTCCATCCTATAGCCCATTCAGTTCATCCTGACAACCTTTGCAAAATCCAGGTAGATGATGTTGAGATCACAATATGCAATCATAAACATAAGAAGGTATTTGATCCAGTCTCAGAAGCTTTCCATTCTTTTATTTTTACTGATGCAGAGCAACACAGCCTCTGGCACTTGGTAAGCTGCTGTTCATCCTCATCCCCCATGAATAAGGCAGGTCTTGGGAATCCACCACTACCACCTACCACCTATGGATAGGTGTACTTTCACTGTTTTGCTTCTAGGCTGTGTTAATTTTCACACTTTCTGTCATTAATGTGTTTCTAGGGCATTTGCATTTTAATGTGTATATAAATCCTCTGGAGATTGTGTTAAAGATTTTGATTCAGGAGTAGGATCTGAGACTTTAAATTTCTAATAGGTTGCTTGATAATAGTAACACTTCTTAACAAAGATATAGGCAGAGATCTTGACTATTTTCACAAGGTGGGGGTATATCATGCTGTTTCCCCAGAGTAATATTTCACAAATTGAATTTGCTGAGCAAAAACCTACAAGTAACCTACATGTGCTAATAAGCCAATTGGATGTCAGAAGATGGAAAAGAAACCTTAAAAAAATTTAGTTTCCTGCCAACCCAAAGGATGTGTTTCTGTAGTTTCAGTCATTGTGTTGTCATCTCTAAAATTAAAAATTGTACTGGACCTCACATATTGAGAGGAGTTACAGCATTTGGTTGACCTCTTTGAATTTTAGAGATTTATATAGTGGTCTTAGGAATTCTACTGTAACCTACATAACAAATGACTTGGAAGACTGCTAGCTTCAAGTGTGGCCTAAAACGAGAGAGCTGCAACTCCAGCCTCCAGGACAAGCTTTCCTGAAACTTGGCCCACGTGATTAACCATGATTCTGACAGATGAAAATTCATTTTGGATATCTCTGCTCTGCTTCCTTAGAAGAGTCTCAGAAAAGGTCCATATATTTTTTAAGGAAACTCTTTATATACAAGTAGGGTTTTGCTTTTTCTTTAAAGCAATTTCAGAAAAATACTAGATCCTGACTGTGGGGCACTACTTTTCTTTATGACATGCTCTTCTTATTGTGAGTAGTGTTAAAAATATACTGACTTTAAAACTATGCGAGGACAACAATTCATTTTAGAGTAAAACTGGTACATTCAGGATCAGGCTTGAGCATGTCTAAAATGCATAAAAGAAATTTTACGAACAAATCACTCATTTCTATAGGTCTTGTGTTGCTCCCTCAACATATAATTAGAGATTTGCCCATCATCTTCTTCAACAAGTAAGAAATAAAAGACTAGAACCTTGTCCATAGATGGTACTGAGCAAGTTGTTGAAACCAACCTAGAACAGACTGCTATGGGATTGGACATCCTCCCAGGGATACCTCTGAATGACAGTGGTGAAAGAAAAATTTCCCATTTCTTGAGCAGTAGAGTAGCTCTACTTTGTATGGAGGGAGAAGTATCCTCAAGTATGAATTTACTCTGACTTCTTTGCAGTGCTGAGCAAGTTAGCTAATTAGCATCCTTAGAACTCCTGCTGCATGGAAGAAAGCGAAGACCATTACTAAGCTGACCACCAGGATTAGGAATCCAAACACTTCCATTCTTTGCATTTGGTCTACATTTTTATCAATTGCCTCAATTACACGAAGTGAATTTAGTAATAAACAGGAGAGCATAAAAGAAGTCTTGAAAGTGTTATGAACCTCATTGCCATTGAGGCACAAGAGTAGAATAGATAATTAATTTCTCAGCAAAGGTACCAGCTCAGTGCACACATTCTGAGAGAGTTTGGTGCACTGTTCTCAAAACAAACAAACCTATGAACTCAATCAATGTCTGGTATTTGGACTATACTCCCAATAGCTAGAATATAGATGTCTGAACCATATATTCAAAGTTCACTCCTTTCACCATTTAACCATCACTCCTAATGACCTTCATGTAAATTTTTATTTCCTTTCCCTGTGATCTTTGTTTCCTCATGATTATATGTCTCCCACAATTATAATGCTTTGGCCTATGCTATATTTTTGTGACTTCAAAAAATTGTATATTATAAATTCAAATATTTTAGCAGGCAATTTAAATACTTTATCTTTCATTTTATTATATTTTCATGATTGCACCCACGTGGCAATATCATGTGGTAACCATTTATATGTTGATAGAACTTAGAGGATATATTTATATTATGCTTGTCACTAAATAAATGCACACCAGGGCATGTAGCCTGTAATAGAAAAAGAATATAAAAGTTCCTATTAAATATAGATGGTTCATACTAAATAGGGAAGTATTTGAGAATAGAGTGCACATAAAATCAATGTAATTGAAGAGAAATTCAGGCTGCTCTGAAAAAGGGAGAGTAAAAATTGAAGCATTTGAGAAGACAGAGAAACTGAAGGAAGAAGATGGAATGTAATGTTCCTAGTCATCCTCTAGTCTTGATGGATATATAAATGATGGATTTTACACATAAAATTTCAGTTTCAATGTGTTAATCAAGTTTTCTGTACAAATCCTTTATAACATTTCACCTTGATATAAAAATAGTATCACAGAATATCATTTATGGAATAATGGTGGATATGACACATTTTTTTCTGTCCTCTAAATAGGCTCAGAGCTTAAGGAACTCTATTGAAATGCAAATAAGATTATTATTATAATTTTAAATGGATATTTTCAAAAGCGGTTATTGCCTGTCAATAATGTTAATGATTATCCCAAATACTTTAATGGCTCTCTTGAGATATTGAAATGCAAGGACAAATAAATAGTTTTCAGAACAGATCTTAATGGAGGCAAATAAAATCCTGTTGGCTGTTCATTTTGAATAATTTCCTTATTTTTTTGTAGATTTTTAGGATCAAGAAATGTAGTATCTACTTACTAATGTTGTTTTGAAAAATCCTTCTATCTTCTTCTTTGATCCTGAAATACGTGGGTAAGAGGATTATTATATGTATTTTAAGGCAATACTTTGAAACTATTAGTAGTTGCAACTGATGGTATTAGTTGATAATACTAACTCCATTACAAATGAGAAAATTCATGCTATCCATGCATAATTTAATGTGGATTACCAAAATACCTATAACAAGGTAAAGCAAAGGTGAAATTTCTTGGTTATCAGCAATTCATATGAAACAAGTAAAATTTTAATAATTGAGTTACATATAATATAGGGGCATGAAAAATAGTTTGTTCTAAAAGATTTTGTCAGTTGTGTATTACAATGTGCTTTCATGTGCAATCAAACTGGAAAAAATAACCTGAATAACTGAATGAACTATAATAACAATAATGTGTTATTCAGTCCACCAGACAAAATGTTGAGAAAGTAAAAGAATGGTAATTATTTTTACATACAGCAGTTTGTATATTTTGAAATATTTTCCATGCTGGACATCAATTCACCCTTATAATAATCCTATGACATTTTATTATCAGTTAATATAAGAAAAGCATTTTAATGATAGTTTAAATTATCATTATTTGTTTCATTATTAACATATGATCTTGTTTTCAGTATTTTGTTTCATGTTTACCCTTTTTAAAATGTTTTCCAGTGTGGCTTTTTACTAGTGAATTTTGCTCTATTGAATTCTGCAATTTATGGATTAATAATATAAACTACTTAGAATATTGCTTTTTATGGGTTAAATTTATGACATTATAAAGAAAGATATTAAACAAGTATTCAATAATTTATACATAAGTAAGCAGAGTACTAAATAATTACATCATAAATTCTTATATTAAAGTAATAATATTACAGATCAAACTGCAGGATCTAACTAAATAGAATTTCCAAGATGCATACCTAAGAGAAAGATGCAAGAAGTAAATTTCAGTACTGAAACCAATGATCAAGCACTAAAATAGATGTTTCATAATGGCAAAGGGTAAATTCACATGATATGATTAGAGAAATCATAAGTTCTCCTGAGATCTCTTCTTTTGGTCATGTGCTAATCTCTCCAACTGTATTTATTATTATTTTCCAGTTTCATTCCCTTGAGGTACAAGAGAAAACATGATATGATTTTAATTCCTTCAAGTTTCTTCAGGTGTATTTTGTGGCACAGAAGGTGGTTTATCTTAGTGAATATTACCTGTGAGTTTGAGAAGATCACATAATCTGCTTCCATGGGATGTAGTCTGTAGATGTCAGTTATATCCTGCCGACTGATGGTGCTCTTGAGCTTAGCTTTGTCCTTCTTGACTTCTTGCCTGTGAATCTGTCCATTTCAGATAGAGAGGCATTAGACTCTCCAACTATAATAGTGGATTTATCCATTTTTCCTTGCTGTTTTATCAGTTTTCTCATATAATTTGACATTCTATGAGATGCAGACATTTGAAGACTGCTATCATTGTCTACTCTTTTATCATTATGTATTATCTCTAAATATTTTTTTGCTGTGAAGTCTGCTCTGTCTGAAATTAAAATAGTTATTTCCACTTTCCTTTGATTAGTGTCGTATGGTGAATCTTTCCCTGTTACTTTACTTTGAATGGACATATGCCTTTATATTTAAAGTGGGCCTCATGGAGATAACACATGGTGAGGTCTTGTTTTTTGATCCATTTGGGCAATCTCTGTTTTTAAAATTGATGTGCTTAGACCACTGATATCCAAAGTGATTATTATTATAATTGGCTTAATATCTACCCCACTTGTCACTCTTGCATTTGCTCCTCCTGTCCTTTGTTTATATTTTTGTCTTCCATACTTTTTCTGTTTTTTGTGGTTTTAATTTAGAATTTGTTTGGATTCCATTTATTTTCCTTTCTTAGCATATCAATTATACGGCCACTTCTTTTTTTTTTAAACATGTTTGTAAAATGCATTTACAACTCAGTCAAGTCCACATAACAAACAAAATACTACTTCATGGATAATCACATATCTTATTTGTTTTGTTTTTTTTCTGTACTGGGGATTAAATCCAGATTGCTTTACCACTGAGTCACATCCCCAGTCCTTTTATTTTTTATTTTTTTTATTTTGAGGCAGGGCCTGGCTAAGTTGCTGAGACAGGTCTCCAACTTGCAATCCTCACCTCAGCCTCCCAAGTCACTAGGATTATAGGCATGAGCCACCAAACCCAGTGCACATACTTTATCATAACAAAGTATCCCTAATATGTCCCTTCCTTCCATCCCTTGTATCTTGGTTGTTATTCATTTAATTATACATAAACATATATGCACACTAATATATGCTTATGGATGCTTATATATTCATGTACATATTTATAATAATTTTCATGTAATTTTATATATATAAAATAAACCATACATATGACTATCCTAGGGGATGCTCTAATACTGGCGAGACATTTCTGGGTGTGTCTGTAAGGGGTGCTTTCAGAAGAGTTGTTTTTTTTTTTTTTTTTTTGGTACTGAGGATTAAGCCCAGGGTACTCTGCTACTGAGTTACATCCCTAGCCCTTTTTATTTTTATTTTGAGGTAGGGTCTCACTAATTTGCTAAGACTGGCCTCAAAATTGAAATCTCCCTGCCTCAGCTTCCCCAGCTGCTGGATTACAGGCATGTACTACCATGCCTGGTTTTTAAATTTGTAAACAAAGTCAAGATCACTCCCATTTTATCCAATCTGTTGAGGTCCTGGATGGAAGAAAAAGGCAGAATAAAGGCAAATTTGCTTTCTCTTGAACTGGAATATTCATCTTCTCCTGAACTCAGGCATCCTGGCTCCTGTCATTCTTAGGCCTTTGGACTCTATGGCTTCCTCCAGTGTACATTCACTTCATCTGGCTCTCATGTGTTAGCCTAGGACTGAGATTTTAGCATTGGCCTCCTGGTTCTCAGACCTTGAATGTGGGCTGAAATTATACCACTGGGTCTCCTGGTTCTCCAGTTTTTAGACAGCGTATTGTGGGTCTTCTCAGTCTCTATGATTGATTGAGTCAATTCTTATTTTAAATTTCTTCTTATAAAATTTCCTCTTATATATCTCTGTGTGTATCCTATTGGTTTTTTGCTTAGAGAACTCTGATCAATACTATATATGTGCTGTGAATAGGGATATATTCACAACTGAATGCACTGTTGCTATTACTATGTGGAACAAACTATAATCTGTTAAATAAACTAAAAATAAGAAAGGAGTTTTTATTTTATCTTTATATTCCTTCTCTTATGCTATTCCTTCTGTACAGCAGATTCACAATGCTGATATACAATTTTTCTTTGCTCTGAAGGATTTGTCATGTTCTTTTCAGGGTATTTCTACTGGGAACAAATTCCCTCAGTTTTTGTTTGTTTGAGAAGGTCTTTGTTTCTTCTTTTGATGGAGAATATTACAGGGTACAGAATTCTGTTGGTGGGTATTTTCCTTCAAACATTTAAACATTTTACTCTGCTATCCTCTTGCTTTTATGCTTTCTGTAAAGTTCGATGTAATTTTTATATTTTCTCCCCCATGGGTGAAGTCTTTTTTTCCATTGTGCTCCTTAAAGCATTTTCTTTATCTTTCTTTCATTCTTTTTTTGTTCGATGTTCGAACACAATATGGCTAGGTGTAATGTGTGTTAATTGTATTTGTTTGTTTTTGGCATTTGCCCTTCTTAATGTTCTCAGGGATTACTGGATCTGTAGTTTAGTGTCTGAGTCATTCAGGGGATGGTAAAACAGATTGCAGTTTGTATCTCTTTCTTTTTTGATATTCCCATAATGTATGTTTTATAACTTTCTCTTTATCCAAGGTTCCTAGATATTCTGTTTAACTCTTGTGTTCAGTTTCTTTCTGTTTTGAATTTGTGTTTCAGTTTGCTTTTCTATTTTCAAAGTTTGTATTGAGATATCAATTCTTTCTTCAGTGGTGTTCAGTCTGCTAACAAATCCATTAAAGACATTTTTCATTTCTGTGATAGTGTTCTTGGTCTCTCATATTTCTTTTTGATTCTTTCTTCCAACTTTTAACACTTAACCTTGTCCACTTGTTCTTTGATATTGTCTGCTTTTTCTGTCATGCTCACCGTATCAGACTCTTCTTTTATTTGTCCAATCTCTTTAATCTACTCTGAGGACTTTTTTTTAATGTTTGTTTTGTTTCGTTTTGCCTTTTAGTGTGTCTCATAATTTTTTTGTTCAACACACACACACATGATGTACTGGGTAGACAGAATTGGGGCAAATAGATCTTTAGTAATGTTAATAAGATGTGGAGAAAGGAGAAACAGTCTATGGTTCTATCATCACATCTTTACATCTGAGTCTTTTTTATTTTTATTTTTTGTACTGGGTGATTGAACCCAGGGGCACTTTACCACTGAGTCACATCCCCAGCCCTATTCCCTTTTCCCTCCTTCCCTTTTCTTTTTCTTCCTTCCCTCCCTCCCTCCCTTCCTTCCTTCCTTCCTTCCTTCCTTCCTTCCTTCCTTCCTTCCTTCCTTCCTTCCTTCTGCCC
>JAJEJO010001336.1:115559-243507 GCA_020662805.1 Glaucomys volans | reverse complement strand
AGTTTTCCACATTGAGGCACCCACAAATTTAGTTCAGGTTCTCCTGCCCTGACCCTGATTCCCACAAAGATTTCTACACATGGGTTTTGGTTCTATAAAGTTGTGAATCTCTCTTATTTGGAGGGAAGCAGTTATCCCATGACTTCAGTTCTCTGACAGATTAAGATGGCTTGCTGATTTTTCATTGTGTGTAGATTTTTACGTTTTGTTACTAGAAAATGTTGATAACTGAGTTCCTCTCTTGTTGATAACTGAGTTCCTCATGTACTTACCAAACGATATTTCAAAATGCTGTTATGATGTTAACTGAAATTCTAAAAAAAATGGTAAATAATTTGAAGGAATTGGCAACCTCACAATATTAAAGACGTGTACCTAGTAACACATTGCATATTTCCATTTATGTTGGCAACTTTTGTGTTCTTTCCTAAATTTTTAAAATATGTACTTTAGATCTTATTGATTTATCAGTAATATTATGCTTTCCATTTTGAACCCTGAAACATGTAAAAAATTAAATTCTATAATTGCTTACTGCTGGGATGGAGAAAATATATAGAATTTTTTCATATCTATCCGATATCAGACAGGACCTTTGACTCATTTTAATTAAGCAGAGCTTCCTTTTACTGAACTTTAATGACCAATACAAAATTCATTTTTATGTATGTTTCAAGTATAATTTATTTGGAAATACTTTTTATTGAAAGAGTAAAATAACAGATATTTACATTTCACATTATATATTTCAGAAGCATTGGCTATTATGTCATCCAAAAATTACATATATATATGTTTCTAATATTTTGGTCTTTGTGAAAATTAATGATCATTAGTAATGTCTCCTCTATATTGATAATGTGACACATGATGACTTGCACTCATTTATTTACCAACACAATTCAATTTTGTAGTTAATAAAGCTAAGCTGGACAGACCAGTAAATTACCCAAAGCCATATCTAGAAAGCGACAGCAGTAGAATTCAAACTCATAACACTGATATTCAAAGTTGCAGCTCTTAACTACTATGAAACATACTTAATCTTAATTTTACTATATTTATATTTTTAACCAAGGACGGAACCTAGGGATGCTTAACCACTGAGCCCCATTCCCAGCCCTTTTTATTTTTTATTTTGAGACAGGGTCTCATTAAATTTCTGAGGTTGGATTTGAACTTGTGATCATCCTGCCTCAGACTCTTGAGCTGCTAGGATTATGGGTATGGGTCACAGTGCTGGGTCCTTAATTTTACTATAATTCTTAGATGATAGAATATATTAAGGCTGATATGCTAAAATGGGGCTTTAAATTTTATTTCGCGGTATGTTAAAAATTAAATGTTTTCATTAATATTACTAATTCTATCTAAGGTCCAGTAATTTAATGAATCCTAATCTATTTGTGTTTCTCAACATCCAGTGATTTTTTTCATTAGGTTTTTTTTAATCACAAAAGTGAGTATGAGATTTATGAAAAAATGTTCAACATCACTCATTATAAGAGAAATGCAAATGAAAACCACCTTAAGATTTCCTCTTACCCCAATTAGAATGTCTTTTATTAAGAACACAGGCAACAACTGGTGTTGGCGAGGATGTGGGGAAAAGGGTACACTCATACATTGCTGGTGGGAGTGCAAGTTGGTGCAGCCACTCTGGAAAGCAGTGTGGAGATTCCTTAGAAAACTTGGAATGGATCCACCGTTTGACCCTGCTATCCCACTCCTTGGTCTATACCCAAAGGACTTAAAATCAGATTACTACAGTGATGCAGCCACATCAATGTTCATAGCGGCACAATTCACAATAGCTAGATTATGGAATCAACCTAGATGCCCTTCGGTAGATAATGGATAAAGAAACTGTGGTATATATACACAATGGAATATTACTCAGCCATAAAGAAGAATAAAATTATGGCATTTGTAGGTAAATGGATGATGTTGGAGACTGTTATGCTAAGTGAGATCAGCCAATCCCAAAAATCCAAAGGCCGAATGGTCTCTCTGATAAATGAATGATGATGCATAATGTGGGAGGGGAAGGGTGGCAAGAATGGAGGAAGGATAGAAAGCATAGAGGGAAGGGAGGGGTGGGGTCGGGGTGGGGGGGTAAAAATAATAACAGAATGTGTGATAGATACCATTGCCCTGTGTACATGCATGAATGCACAGATGGTGTGATCCTACTTTGTGTACAACCAGTGAAACAATAGCTGTACTCCATTTATGTTCAATGAATCAATAAGTAAATAAAAAATAAAAAATAAAAAAAACACACCTACACATCTAAAAAAAAAAAGTGAGTATGAGAAATTGAAAAAAGATCTAGCCACGTTTTTCTTCAGCGTTGTATTTAATGTAGTAATCTTTATATGTGTATGTATTTCTAAAGTTTGTCCAACAATAACACTTTCATTGTAGTTCATAATTACTTTCAGAAATTTTTAGAGTATTATTTGTTAGATAATTAGAACACTTACATACCAAAGAAAACTAGAGTTATATAACTATTTCAATATGGGGCTCATCTAGACAAAATATAGGTTTCTTTTAAGATAAGGGAAAGAAAAATATTTTTACCATATATGCTCTATTATGTATATGTATTTAAATATATTCTCATGTTTATATATCTGTTTCTATGATCTATGGATAACTTCTGAAATATTCATTCACGTATAGACATATATACATACATTTATGTACAAACTGAAAAGGTCTTGGAAGTTCTTATGAAAGTGACAGGATAATAAAGTAAAGTAAGTAACTATTGTGGAACACTAACAATCTCAAATAATTCTCAAAAGAACTTAGCAAAGTATGTATTATAAGTCTCAAAAAATGTTTAATCATTTGATGAAATAAATAGACAAGACCCAGGAGTGACTGTTAAGCTCCAGAAGTTACTCTTTTCTTCTGCGTATTTTACCTTTTGCAGGAGAGAAAAAAAAATGATAAGAAACCAGTCATACCATTTAGGACCATAGACTTAGGGGATTTCTCAAAGGTTGTCTATCTAGTGGAAACACTGGGCAGAGACGGCACCTTAACATGAGAGCTAAAGGTTTTCATCACCCAGTGACTTATTGCCTTATAGTATTAGAAGAGTAAAACTTCCATTTACTCCAAATGTAAATTCTCCTCACCCGCCAGGAGGGACGTGCTCAAGATGCCATTATGTCATCATAGTTATAGCATTTGATCCAGATGCAGAATTTTGAGGTAAGGGAAATTATTTTAAACCCATTTTTCTTTTTGGTAACTTTCATCCACCTACTTTCCTTTCCTCTTTCAATAGTTCCATGATGTTAATAGCAAAAAATAAATAATTTTCAAATGATAATAGTGAGTCAGGAAAATCCATGAATGTGTGTGTGTGTGTGTGTGTGTGTGTGTGTGTGCATGTGAGCATGGAGGTCTTGAAAGCCTTAGGGATGATTTTGGGCTGCCTTTAGGATAGAATGTTCACCATGTCTGAAAACACAGTATTGTTGTTGCCCTGCCTTGGCTTGATGATATGATTTCTGCTCATATTTCCAAATGCATCTTCTCATAAAATTTCATCCCAAATTCTGCAATGATCCTATTGTATAAAATTTCTATCAGTTCCTAGTAAACAACCAGAAATTTCTCTCCTAAGAAGTCTGCTTATGCTTCTACTACTAAATTGAATAATATTCCTATTTTCATTGATGGTATTTGTCTCATGTATCAAATCTTAATATGAACATGACCTTAGAAAGGCCAAACTCAACCATCTATTCCAAAGTTCTTCCTACTTGTCTCAGTGTCCTGCTATGATTTACTTGTTGTC
Organism: Glaucomys volans; assembly: GCA_020662805.1. Lineage (NCBI taxonomy): Eukaryota > Metazoa > Chordata > Mammalia > Rodentia > Sciuridae > Glaucomys > Glaucomys volans. The sequence continues at coordinate 239,687 of JAJEJO010001336.1, read as the reverse complement.
TTTAAGATAATTCAGTAGACCCTGAAATATTATTATCTATTTGTTTTCATCCTCCTTCACTATAATACAAGCTCTGTGGGCACAAATATTGTCTCTCTTGCACACAGTTGTCAAATGAGGCATCAGAAGAAACACAAAATCAATTTAGAATATCGTTAAAAATTGAGGCCTTCCCATACATATCTGAATATGTCAAAAATATATTCAAGGTCATGTTACTAATTCTGACTATATAGGCAATATGAACATGGACTTTTAAGTCTTACTATAGAGAACATTATCTTACCAAACCAATAAGGCTGCAAATACAGATAATTGAAGTTTTAATTACAGTGTTGTAGTAGTTAAGGTTTATCTGTCACCTAGGAAACCACTGACATTTAGATAAGGGGAATAATAAACTCCACACTCTAAGAAATAATGATTGAAATTCATTTTAAGAAGCAAAACAGGGAGCAGAAAAATATAGTCAGAAATTCCAAATTGAACACAAACAAGCATTGATTGATATGGTATGTGTACAAAGGAAGCTGGTTTTTAAAGTTTAATTTCTGAAAGAAATCTATATGTGCTTATGGATTTTGAAACTGTGGTTTGTAACTCGTTTTAACTCTTTTATTTTTGACTATGAGACAATGAAGCTATGAAATTTGTCTAACAGAGACCATCAATTTGGGTTTGAAACTCAACTCAAGCATTTACATTTACTGATTCTATTATCTAAGGATATGACTACATATTTTAACCATCAGTCTTCTCCTATCTTAATATTGATAATAATGCAGACTTGGATAGATTTCTGGGAGGATTACTTGGAGAAATAAGCTTAAAGATTTTTTCCAACTAATAGCTACTAATATGTTGACACAATATAGTTATTAATCATTTTATTAACATCCTCAGCCTTCTTTCTGAAAGATTGCTGGTGTGAACATGTGTTCTTGGTATTTAGGCCAAGGCAGATTCTGGAGCTGCAGGTATTAAGGATCTTTTTGATTTCCTCATCACAATTCTGAGGATCTGTCTTTTCCATTATGTCCATTGCCTTTCCTGTCATGACCCCTTATTTCTAAAAGTGAATTTCTGTTCAGTGTTTCAGTTAAAATTTTTACCCTGATCATATCTTTTTATCTTTATTTTTTTTTACAGACTGCATTTTGATTCATTGTACACAAATGGGGTACAAATTTTCATTTCTATGGTTGTGCACAAATGAGACAGGCATCATTACCCTGATAATATTTTTAAAAACCTATTTTTAAAAATTTTCAAAGTGCCATTATATTTTTTACAACTTCTTTTGAAACATTAAAAAAAAAAAAACAGAGTATGAGATGGGATGAAATATAGATAGATGATTGATGGTTATATGGCTGGAAGCATTTATAATATGATAATATACTACTTATAAAATAGACACATTAGTTATACAAGTGTTCACTGAAAAACTCATTTTTCTGTATGTTTGAACATTTTCATAATAAATTATTATGAGAAAAATTCACCTTTTCATCTTTCTTGCAATTTATGAGTTTTCCTTACTTATATGTCCAATCTATTCATTCATTTCCTATAGTTATAAACTCATGGATATTTATTTTATACTTTGGGTTATTATACAATACCGTATTATTTACTTTCTTGCTGATATTGTTCCAGCTTTGACAAGTAGAAGTTCTGTCAGTTAACTCCTATGTCCCTTTGACATTACCTAACCAATTTTTTTTAGCACTTCCTTACTTTTAGTACCTTATATTTCCTGTTTGATCTTAAAATCAGCCATTTCTCCAAGAAGCTCTGGGTGTTTTTTATTGGAGAGTGATATTAGAAACCAAGATCTGGGTGCTAGGTGTGCTTGTTGCCTCTGGAGTATTATTAATCTAGGCTATCTCAGAGGGCAGAGTAAGAAAATAAATGTATATAAAATGTAGATAAACACACCTCTAGCTGTTTCTGTATGTAACCATCTCTATACATGTAAAGAAAAACATGAGCTCATACTGATGTCTCCAACTGGAGTCACTGTGAATGAATTATGGTAGACACTTCTCTTGTTATCTTGGAAATTTTTCACCAGTGGAAACAGAGAAAATTGGGCCCACAATCCTCCATCCATAACTTAATTGTATAATCACAGTATGCATATATAGTAGTATCAGAATTGTTAATTTTTACCTGAATAAGAAAAAAAAAAAACTTAATCAAATACAGCACAAAGCTATTGAGCAGTATTTTTAAGTCTTATAGACTGTACTCATGGAAGTTTCTAGGTCATCACCTCCCTCTCCCTCACCTTTAATAAGAATGCTTCGTACACTTGTAATATAGTTATGTTATCGGGTCATAAGCCTGCATTTCATCCTAGGAGTCCCCAGACTCCTAAATTATATTAAGGTTGACTCTGTGTTGTAAAATTATATGAGCTTAAGCAAATGCATAAAGTTATATATTTATCAACTATACAAGCAGTTGTAGACTACTTCTCTTCCTCCCAATTTCTGTGTTTCTCCTATTCAATCTTCCCACCCTCTCTCAACACATATGGCAATCATTAGCCTCTTTTACTGTCTTCTGCCTTTTTTCCAGAATGTCATATGATTGGATTCAGAAAGGCTATAGCCCTTTCAGACTGACTTATTTTATGCACCAATATGCATTTAAGGTTCATTCTTCTCTTTTGTTGGCTTGATAGCTCATTTATTTTTTTTCATTGAATAATATTTTATTGTATGGATGCACCAATTTATCTATTCAGCTATTTATGAACATTTTAATTCCTTCTAGTTTTTAACAATTATGAATTAATCCCCTTAAAACATTTGTGTGCAAGCTTTTGTGTGGACATAAGTTTTCAACATATTTGGATAAACACAAGGACAGTAAATGCTGAAATATGTGGTAAAACTAAGTTTATCTTTGTGGGCAGCTGCCAAAGTGTCTTCCAAAGCGGCTGCATTTTGCATCACCATCTGTTAATGACTGAGAGTTCCTGTTGCTTTGCATCTGACCAGCCTTTGACATTGTCAAGTTTTATCGTTTGTGTGTTTTTAGCTATTTTAATGTTGCACAATGGCCTCTCATCTTTTTATTTATTTGCAGATATAATGCCAAATCATGTTGAGAATCTTTCCATGTATTTATTTAAATCTGCATATCATTTTTGGCGAGGTTACTTTTCAAGGCTTTCACTATTTTTTTTTTAATGTAAGTTCTTGAATTTATATAACTCAACTACAAGGAAAGAAAAATCAAATATGTGTTTTAAAAATGTTTTCTAGGACTTGTCTTTCACTCTCTTAACAGGGTCTTTTTTATAGAGTAAAAAAATTTAATATTAGTAAGACCAATGTACGAATTATTTTCTTCCATTATATATTTGGTATTGTTTTCTTCCAAGTTTCATTTTGGATTTTCTTCTAAATTTTATTTTAGAAGACATATAGTTTTGTGATTTAGGTCTATGATTCATTTTTTGGCATGGTATAAAGTCTGTCTAGATTATTGTTTTTTCTTTTTTGCATATAATTATTCAATTGTTGCAACAAAATTTGTTGGGAAGGTTATCTTTTCTCTAGTGGATGGATTTTGCCACTTTATGGCCAATCAGTTTTATTTATGCAGGCATACTTCTGGCTCCCTACTGTGTCTCATTGATGTGTATGTCTAATCTTTTTCTAATAACATGTTTTCTTGGTTGCTATAGCTTTACAGTAAGGTTGAATTCTGATAATTGAAGATCTGAAATTTTGTTCTTCTTTAATATTGTGTTGGCTACTCTTGGTCTTTTATCTTTTTGTATGAACATTAGTATCAGGTCATTGACGTATAAATAATGGATCTCTGGAATTGTGATTGATATTGAATTGAACCAACAAACCAACATGGGAAGAATTGCTATCCTTATAGTGTGTCTTCCTATTTAGAGACACAAAGAGTCTTTCACTTATTTGGAATTTTTTTTATGTCTTTTATTAGTGTTGTAGGTTTCTATGTACCAACCATGTATTTTGTTAAAATTATAGCTAAGTGTTTCATTTTTGGATGCTTAAAACTGGATTTTGTTATATCATTGCTGTTATATAGGAAATTACTTTTACACATTAACCTTATATCTGGAATACTTGTTGTTAATTCTTTGGAATTTCCTACATAAGCATAACGACATGCATAAACAAAAATAGTTTTATTCTTTCTTCCCAATTTATATACAGTTTCTCCTTGCCTTATTATAGTAGTTAGTATTCATTCATTATGATATTGAGTAGGAATGTTGGGTGTATCCATGATTTGTTTCCTATCTCAAGCAGAGATCCCATTTTTTCATCCTTAAGTATAAAGGGGTTTTGCAAATTGTATTTACAAAGTTTAATAAGTTTTCCACAATTCCTACATTAATGAAAGTTTTTCATCAAGAATGAGTATTGAATTAGATTATATAGAGGGAAATGAGAGGGGGTGGGGTTTGAAAAATGTTGGAATGAGACAGACATCATTACCCTATGTACATGTGTGATTAACAAGAATGATATGAAAGTACATGATGATAGAAACAAGAATTTGTACATTGAATCAAAATGAAGTCTATAAAAATAAAAAAATAATAAAATGGAAAAAAAAAAGGTATGAGTATTGAGCTAGGCTCAGTGGTGCATTCTTGTAATTCCAGGGGCTCAGGAGGCTAAGGCAGGAGGATAGAGAGTTCAAAGCCACCTTAAAGCAAAAGTGAAGGTCTAAACAACTCAGTGAGACCCAGTCTTTAAATAAAAAAAAATAGGGCTGGGGACGTGGCTCAATGTACGAATTCTCATTAAACCTGGTGATATGGTAGGTTATATTAATTGATTTTCAAATGTTAGACCAATCTGGCATACCTGGAACAAAATCAACATGGCTATGATAAATATTTCTTGTTACATATTGTTGTGATTAAATTTAAACTACTTTGTTGATATTTACACCTATTTTTGGGATACTTATTGATCTATGGCTTTTGTTTTATGTAATGTCATTAAACTCATAGCATGAGTTATGAAGTGTTTCCTTTTGCTTCTGTTTTGTAGAAGAAGTTGTGGAAAAGTTGCATTTTTCCTCTGGGCTTGATGATTTCTCATTTTAATTATTAATTTTATTCATAAATTTTGATAGATGAAGGCTTATTAAAATTATCTATTTCTTCTTGTGTGAGTCTTCTTTCAAGAAATTGACGATTTCATCTAAGTTATCAAATCTGTGGGCATAATATTGTTCATAGTATTCCCCTACTATCTTGTTAATGTTCATGGGATCTGTAGTCATGGTACTCTTTCATTTCTGATATCAATAAAATTTGTATCTTTTCCCAGTTTTATTTTTTAGCCTTGCTAGAAGTATGTTAATTTTATGGATTGTCCTAAAGAACCAGGTTTGGGGTCATTGATTTTTGCTATTTTCCTAATTTGAATTTCATTGATGTCTGTTCAATTTTTTTAATCCTTTTCTTTTGCTATGTTTAACTAAAATAACTCTTCTTTTATTGATTTTTCCAGTAAAGTCTTATTATTTTTTATTGTTATGTTTTCTCCAGATTTTATAGTATATAAATTCGAACAAAATGTAGGTCAATTCAATAAAATATCTTCTTTTGAACCAGTTTTGCCTTTGTTTTTATGCTCTTTTTCACTCGCTCTGCGTTCAGCACAGGCCAGGTTGTCCCTTTCCTTAGGTAACCTGGTACTCCTGGATTCTCCCTTTAAGCCATGTTTGTATCAGGCCTGAGCAGTTGCCTACTCCACACAGCACAGTAGCCCCAAAGACCAGAGGACCCCTGATCCAACAAACCCTGCATCCTGGAGAGCTAGAATTATAGGTTCAGGTCAGGTCATGGTGTCTGCGTATTTTGATGTTCTTTTTGAAAGAAACAACTTCTAGACTAAAGAACTAGAACTGCCTCTTAGCACTTGGTATAAATGCATTTGATCTGTAAATTCTGTCACCAGTCAGGGCTTTTTTGTATTTCAAAGGTTTGTATGTAGGCTATCTCTGTTAAAATGCTCAGATGTTGCTTTACTTTGTTTTGCGTATGCATGAATGTTTATTTTGTAAATGATAGTAGCTTCCCTGTAAGGATTTTACAATCAGAGTTTATAGTGTATTTTGCAGTGCACATCATTGTAAGCAAAGCAAGGAATTTCAGAACAAAATCATGTTGTCAGATGGTTTTTATATGCAAAAAATCTGATTCAAATTTCAGAAATTTAACCACAAGCCCAAAGATCTTTTTTTGAAAGGTAGAAAAAGAAGTCGATATCCTTTGATGTAATTCTCTAAACAGATATCTGAGCACTATATACCCTTAAATGATCTTTCATGGTAGTTTCATCAGAATATAAGAAGGAATTCTAATGTCCTTTTAAAATCTGAAACCATAGATTTTAATCTTTATATTTTTATCTATTTATTTAAGGAATATGGCTTGGTGATTTAATATATATAGTGAAATTATTATTGCAGTTTAGCAAATTAGTCTATGTCTCCTCATATTACCCCTTTTTGTTTTAATAGTACCTAAATGCTAATTTCTTAGCAAATATCTATATAGAACAGCATTACTGACTATAGTTTTCATGCTAGACTTTACGTTTTAGAATTTTTTATCCTACATAACTGAAACTTACTTCATAAAAGGTTTCTACCTAAATGCAAACATGAAAAATATTCTACTTGTGTCTGTGTTGCATGTAAAATGCATTAATTTAGAGCTAACTACAGGGATCTGTGAATGTTATAATGTTTTGAATATAAATAGAGCTAGTGACCTTCTAGGGAATTTAATACTTGTTTATTTAATTATTTAGAGATTTAGTACTAATGAGATGCTAATAAGTTCTTGGTTGAAATGTCACAATTATCAACCAGCTTTGCATTAAAGAAAAAAAACCTCACGGGCATAAAATATGCTCTTATCTTTTTCCAATAGCCATATTGAAGCAGAAAGAGAGACAGAGAGAGGGAGGGAGCGAGAGAGAGAGAGAGACAGAGACAGAGACAGAGAGAGAAGAGCTGCATAGAGCATGGCAGCTCTTACAGTAACCAATTATCAGCATAATAGAAATTATTAAGATGGTTAAATGTGAAACTGATTATGGTGACCAGTCCCTCTGCCATGCATGTATGCAGGTGAATCTATACATTCATGAATTTACAAAAGAATGATATAAGTGGAGGGATATTATCACTATCAGTGTTCACATATCTGTGTGAAGTCATGTTTTTTGCTGTTCCTTCTCCTTTTCAATACATATTTCTTGGTTTATTTTTGTTGTTTTGGTTTACTTATTATTAATTGGCAGATAAAAATTTCATGTATTTATGCCATGCAATATGAAGTTCTGAATATACAAACATTGTGAAATGGCTAAATCAGACTAATTAACGTGTACTACTTCACATATTTATTTATGGAGAAAACACTTAAAATCTACTCTCTTGGCAGTTTATGTAATATATTGTTGTTAACTCTAATCATTAGTAGTTTATTAACTCATCCAAAATAAGTTGGGAGAGTAAATAAAATAAAGCTCAAGCTACACATTACGCATCTTCTTTTGTAAGTATGAAGCACTTACAACTAGTATTTTTTAAAGGCATGTTATCTTAATAGTTTATGGAATAAAAACAAGGTGCTTATTATGGGAGGAGAGGTGTATTTAAGAAGTTTGTATAGCAAAATTGGCTAATTGAGTGAATGAGCAAGGAAGAAAAATAGAAAGACTAAAGATAAGCGGGATTACAATGGCACCTTGAAAATGTATATGAAACCCGAGAAGGGAACTGATTTGGGGGAGAAGAATCAAGTTCAAGGTTGGACATGACAAGATTGAGTTTCTTATGGAAGAAAGTTTCAACTGGATCTATTCAGTACTATTTAAAATGCATGAAGAAGCTCAAAGGAAGAGGTTAGCACTGCATGGAACAAACAATTGTGCTTGAAAGGAAAACTACATTGCTTAGATCCTGATTGATTCTGATTAGACAGGGCTTCTGCATCTTTCACTTTGTAGTCATCTGCTTGGAGTGCAATAGAAAATACTACAGATTGGGTGGCTTAAACTAAAGGAATGTATTTATTCACAGTTCTGGAGGCTTTAATTCCATGACCAAAGTTCTGGCTGATTTTGTTTCCAGTGAGGGCTGTCCTCCTGGCTTACAGATGACCATTTTATCTGTCCTCATGTGACCTTTTCTCAGTGTTTGTACACAAACGGGAGAAGAGAGAGAAAATGCATGCACCTATGCATGAACAGGAGTGGCTAATCCTGGTGTATTGGGCCTCACATATGTGACCTCATTTAAAACCAATTACTTCCCTAGAGGACCCACCTCTAAATACAGTCACACTGGGCATTAAGGCCTCAACATACAAGTTTGGGGAGGACACAATAATCAATCCATAACACATTGCTTTTGAGTTATTTTACAGCTCTCATTGTAGATAACTGATAGAATGCAATATAATTTTTTTCTAAGGCATGTATATTACTTTCCTATTGCACCTATAAAATAGCACCACAAATTGAGTAACTGAAAACAATGCAGGTTTAATATCTCGTGGTAGTGGAGGTTAGAGGACCTAAAATTAAGATGCTGGCAGGGAAGTATTCCTTTTAGAGACTCTGTGGGAAAGAGTCTATTTCTTTGCCATTTCTAGCTTCCAGAAGCCAACTGCATTGCTTGACTCCTGGCTCTTCTCTCCATCTTTAAAGAACACGGCTCCAACTTCTGCTTCGTCGTTTACATTCTTGCCTCTGTCTCATAAGAACCCTTGCAAGTATACTGGCCCCACCCAGTCTCAATGAAACCAAGCAAGCACATCTCAAAATGTTCATTTTCCAGGGACATTATTCTTCTGTCTACTATGTGTACAGATGCTTCTTGACTTATGACAGGATTATTTCATAATAAACTCATCAATTGAGAGTATCACAAATTTAAAATGCCTTTAACACACCTCACCTACTTAGTAACATAGCTTGGCCTAGTCTATCTTAAATGTACTCAGAAAACTCATATTGACCTACAGTTGGGGAAAACCATGTAACACAAAATTATTTTATTATATAGCATTGACTGTTTCATGCACACACAGATGGGCATTTTGTAGATGTGAGGGTATGTGAAAGCACAATGTCCATAAAAGACACTGACAACACAGCATCCATTATTTACCCTCCTGCTACCATGACTGACTGGGAACTGTGGCTTGCTACTATTGCCTAGTGTCATGCGAGTTTAGTACTGCATACCAGTAGGCTGGGAAAAGATCAAAACTCAGAACACATGTGATGGTTTATACTGAATGCATGTTGCTTTCTCACCATCATAAAGTTGGACAATTTTAAGTCAAATTGTCATAAATCCAGTGTCCATGTTGTCTCTGTGCATCACCGGGAAGATTCCATTGACTTCCTTTCTCTTACTGTCAAGGAAAGCAGTCTCCATGTACACATTGTATTATACCTGATCTGCAATTATGTGTTTGTGAATTGTTCTTTACACTGGTTCTAACAACTGACTGGTTACCTCATTAATAATCAGTTGAATAAAATTTATAATACATGTTCATTTTATCTCTTTATGAGAGTCATGATTCTTTTATTCTTTAAAGATTTAGGATTCATAAGTATCATGGAAATATGTAAAACTAAAGGAGAGCATTTTTAACAGTCAGTCATATAGATATTAAAGGAGTAGTATTAAAGAATTTCTTCCTGTTCAAAATTTTGGGGGTCTTCTAAGTATTGGTATACACTGTTATCTTTAACCTAAACTATGGATTTTAACCTCTGGTATATATAACATATAGGCTTTTTAGGTTAAGTAAATGATGGAAGAGTGTTTACTTCTGAGATATTATGAGAAAAAAGTGGTTTATTATAAATATAATTGTGGTTTATTATATAAGATTATGGTTTATTATAAATATATAAATTATTTGTGAGAAATGTGAACAGACTAAAATTAACAATAAAATTAATGGCTGATTGTAATATGCTTGTGTATTTATTTTCTCCTAATCACACAAGACTGCAACAGTTGCCTTTAGTGGTTTTTGATATCATGATATATTCATTTTCTTTATTTGTGCAGCTCAATTTTAATTAAAATATTTTAATGTGAATTTAGAAAGTCAGGCAAGTATGAGTATCTGACATTTTGGTTATTTAAAAACTGGGGAAAGACATTGAGAAGTTCCAACCTGTGGTGTTTCAGAACACTCTCCCACTAGGTGAAATTTGTCTGCATGGAGAACAGTAGCTTATTAAGGCATATCAAATAGCCTCAGGGTGCATGCATCTGAAACTAAAGCACAAGGCATTGTTCATCCCTCATGTTTTAGCAGCTGTTTAATGAAAAGTGCCAGCTCAGTGTGTAGTTAATCTATCTAATAATTAATACAACAGCAGCCTGGGACCAATGTGGATATAACTCCAAAGTCCTTGCTCATTTGCAAATTAACACAGAGACTTGCTTTTTACAGCCAGTTGGTTATTTAGGAAGGAGACTAGGATATTTAAAATTCTTAATTTCAGGATGTCTATTTGATCACATTTCATTTGAATATGCCACATAAAATAGAATTTGAAATGATAATGCTTAAAATTGTAATATAAAAAATTAATCTCCTTATGGTTATTAAGATACATATGTAATCCTCAAGGCTAAAATGATACCAGTGTGTTTTAAATCCACAAAATGCTAATTTGAAATTAAAGCACTTTCTAAGCCCTTAATAATATGAACGTCCTTAATTTATCTGTTTATAATCTAGGCAAAATTTATCTAATATATAAAATTAATAAAGTCAGTTAATATTTTTGAAAATCCTAATTTAATTTCATTTTTTAATATGTTGAATTCTCATATAAACTTATATAAACAGTATATACTTATTAATACTTATATAAACAGTATATAATTATGAGGTGTTTTCTAGATGTCAAAAATTGAATATTGTGTAAAGAAATGATTGTCATAATGATCAGGATGGACCAAGGATCTAACTGTGTAAGGGCAGAAGTGAAGTAGCAAGGAGAAGATTGTGGGATCCATGAATTTAAGGTGAGGAGGAAACTTTTTTGGAAGTTACTCTCAAGAAATAATCTGAAAAGAAAGGAATTGGTAGTCAGCAAGTTCAACACTTAAAAATACTATTAGTATTTTTCATTGAGTTTCTTTCTGAGGTGAGGAACTCTGGCTCACTGAATGAGTCAAATAATTGAGAGAACTGGATCATGGCCAGGTATATTGAAATATTGAAATGACCAAGAAATCTAACAGTTATTGATAGATGGAAATACCATCCTAGTTCAAACTGACTAGGTGGTAACTGTAGGAAGGTGGAGTGTGGTTGGAGGAGGTAAGTCATTGGCCGTCCCAGAAGGGTTCATCTTCCCTGTGTCCCCTACCTGCCCACTGCCTCTGCTTCCTTGCTGCCATGGGGGGAGCACTTTCCTCTACCATGTCCTTCCTTCATGATATCCTGCCTCACCTTGGGCTCAGAGCAATGGAGTAGACCTCCAAAACCATGAGCCCCCAATACCTCCTCTAATTTGTTCTCATCAGATATTTTGGTTAGAGCAATGAAAATTGGACTAAAGCAACAGGTGAAGAAGAGTAATTCATTATCTTTTCTCATATTTATATCAATATGATAGTTACTTTAATGTAACTTGACTGGTCCATTATCCAATGGACCAGATATCCAATTAAACTTTATTTGTGACTATGTCCATGAGAGTGTTTACAGAAGAGATTAATAATGAATTGGTAAATCAGATTCCTTCCCTAATGTGCGTGGACATTATCCAATTCTTTAAGGGCCTAAATACAACAAAAAAGTAGAGAAATGCTGAATTCATTCTCTGCCTGAATGCTTGAGTAGGACAAGGATCTTCTGTTTCCCTCAGTTCTCTGGTTCTCAGGCTTCAGAATCTCCTGGGAATCTATAACATCAGCTCTCTAGCTCTGGAGCCTTTGGAATCTACACCACCAGAGTACAGATCTTTCCTAGGTCTCTGCTTGTAGATGGCAGATTGTGAGACTTAGATTCCATAATCACATGATCCAAAACCATATAATGAATCTCTGTATATATCCATATCATTTTTTATCTACAAATATCTATATAATCTGTCCTACTATGTAGATACATATATATTCTTTTGGTTATGTTTCTCCATGGAATCCTAAAATGATCAACCTACTATGTGGCAAATGAGGGTGTATTGAACCCTTTAAGACCACAGGATAAGGCGGTTAGAGATTGCAAGCTCCAAAAAATCTTGCAAACAAGAATTTCACCTTGAGAAATTATATGAATGAATATCAGAACCCACGCTACTGTCAGGCACAAGGCCAAGTGAGGCCAAGTGAAAAAGCCGAAGGCAAGTTTGGAACAGAACCAGGAGAAAAGAGATGTAAAAACACTTCAGGAGGAAAAACTGTTAAGAGAGCTTTAAATATTGATTGAATTTAAAATTTTACTGATTTTTAAAATCTGGAATAGACTAAAAAATCAAAAACTTTGAAATAGCATTATATTTTCTATAACTCATAGAAATACTCAATGAAAATTGAGTTCTACTAGAAAAATAAAATCAGAATAGCACATACTTCATTTGGAATTGTCAATATATAGTTGTGATTTTGGGGTAATGTAATGAAATTTATTAAGTTTCCATATGTAATGGAAAGGCACTTATATATAATAGTGCTGACTCAGCTCTTTTCCTAAATCTCATAAAATTCCAATATTCTAATGAAGTTAATTTAATAGATGTTATCCACAGTAAACAGAAATCATTTATGCTCTTTTAAAGATATACATATATCCAAGATACTATCTGAGCTTGTTTTCTGATGTCTACTTTATATTATACTGGAAAAAACAACAATAACAGCCACAAAAAAGCCTGAAGTAAGAGTGAGGTTAGAGCTAACAATTAATAATTTGTTGGTTTTTGTTCGCTCTTTAACATTTTCATCTGAAACATTTTTCTAATCACAGGATATTTTAGGCATACAAAATGCAGGAAACCACACTGAATCATGACCCAGATTTTGCAAATAATGACATTTTGTCAAATTTGCTTCATGTACACTTTTTTAAAGACATGAAATCAGAGCTAATCTCCCTCATGCCTGTTTCCTTCTCAGAAAAAAAGCAAATACATGACAATTTGAGGATTGTGTACATTCTTCACAAATTTATTTTATACTTCTATTAAATCGTCTTACCAAAGTAAAAATATTCTTTTTAATGTTTCTCAATGAACATAAATTGTTTAAATTATTTGTGCTATGTAAAAACTTATTTTTAATGTTCCAAATTCTGTTTTTCTGATTGCTCTACACTATTGAATGTAGTTAAGTGAGTGCTGGGTTCTATCACACTAAACCACAGCTCCAACCTCCTTTTGTCCATCACTCCAGGCTCCTCTTGGCTGCCCCTCAGGCCAGGTGATCATTATCTCAACATGTCTGTTATCTATTTGAAGCATTGTGGCTGGGAATCTCTACTCTGGGGTATTTAATTAGGAGAAAAAGTAATGGGTTGTAAGTTGTTTTACCAACTTATACTCCCACTATCAGGCATTCTCAATATGTTTCAGAACCTGATGTTTTCAGACTTTATTTTTCTCTAAATTGATGTGTGAAATAGTAAAGCATTTGGGTATAAATTTGAATTTTCCTCATGACTAGTGACATTGAAAATCATTTAATAAACTACTTAGCCATCATAATTTCACCCACTGTGAATTAAATATCTATAACATTGACATTTTTCTATTGATATTTTCCTCTCCTTTTTTTTTTATTCTTTTTTAATTGAGACATACATATTCTGGCTACTGGTTTTTGCTAATTGTATATATTGTAAATATCATCTCTCCAATTATGATTTGCATTTTCACCTAGTTTAAGGCAAGTTGTCTCTTACAACATTATTTTTTAATTTTAAAATTTTCACATGGTCTTATTGACATTGAAGAAGCATGACAATAAGATAGATAAGAGCATGAACTATAAACCTTGCTTATTAGGCAGTGTGATTTTATGTATCTCCACCTTTCTATACCCCAGTTTCTTCATTTGTAAAGCAGATAATAATAATAACAAAGCCTGACTCACTGGGCTGTTAGAAGGATTACAAGAACATGTACTTGCATCAGTAGTGGTGGACATGACATGTTTAGCTCTGATTACATTTGCCATTTTTTCTTATGATTTGTGCTTTTTATAATATTTTGCTTCCCCTAAGCCACCAAAAGACCATTTATTTTGTTATTTGAATGTCACCACACCATCCTGGGGCCCAAAATTTGCTTTTATCATTTTCATTTTTGAAAAAAATATCCAAAATGGGGCGCAGGCACAAGCTTCATGTTAGGTTCCATGGCAGGTACAGTTTCACTTTGTGCTGCTCGTCGGAGGGAACCCCAGCTCTTATGTAACAGCCTATTTTTAGTGCTCTACCTCATGGACACCCAAGACCACATGTTCAGGGCTATAACTCCAGCCTGTAGTCTATGGGACAGTTCATCTTTTATGCTCCCATTTATTTCTAGAACCTGGAGATCTTCCTTTCTTTGTTTATACCTTCTTTATAAATTTAGTATTTTTTTTTTTTTTTTTTGGAACTGGGGATTGAACTCAGGGGCACTCTGCCACTGAGCCACATCCCCAGCCCTATTTTGTATTTTATTTAGAGACAGGGTCTCACTGATTTGCTTAGGGCCTTGCTAAGTTGCTGAGGCTGGCTTTGAACTCGCGATCCTCCTGCTTCAACCTCCTGAGTCGCTGGGATTACAGGTGTGCGCCAACGCTCCCTGCTATAAATTTAGTATTCTTAAATAACCGACTAGTCAGCATTTTGGTTTTAATAATGGAGACTGAAGGGAAAAGAAGAGGTCTGTTAGCCTGGTCTAAAATTTTGCTGAAAAAAAAAATAAAATAAAATTTTGCTGAAATCAGATGTATCTGTTTTTTTTCCCTTATCTTTCTTATCCATTATAATCAAAGGTATTTTTCCTTAAAATATAGATTAGATGTATTCTGTTGTAAACATAAGTCAGACACCTTGATAAATGAATGAATTTGTAGAACCAAATTCCTTCTGGGTTATATTCATTATGCAAATGCAATTTTTGGAAGTTAAAAGCAGTTGATAGTGGCAATTTTATAGTATTCACCATAATATTATTAGTACATATTTCATTGAGAACAGTCTTTTTGGTTTCCTAGTTCACCATTGTTTATATTATTTTTAGTGAAAAAAGCACATCTTGTGTTTATAACAATTGTTTTATCATTTCTACTTTTACTTATATATTAACATTACCTGTATTATATCATAATTAAGTATATCTCAACTGTATATGTAATTAACTATATCCATGTGTAACATAAAAATATTTCTGTATCAATTTACTTTTATTTAATTATATTCATTTTTAATTGATACAGAGAATCTTAAAAATTGTGTATAATTACAGGGTACATATGATGTTCTGACACATGTATAATAGTATAAGGTTTAAATCTCATGTATCATATTTCTATGGTGAAAACATTCAGAACACTTTTTTCTACCTTTTTGAAATACATGGTATCTGTTGTAACCTGTCATACTGTGTATTGTCACGCCAGGACTCTTTACTCCTATCCAACTATAATAGTGCCTATCGATCAATCTCTCCCAATCCTTCCTGTTCCCTATTCTTCCCAGTCTCTAGTAACCACCATTGTATTCTAAACTTCTAAGAGATTAACTTTCTTATATTCTACATATAAAACAGTTCCTTTTATTTTTAAATTTTGCAGTTTATTTTTAAATTTTCCATCTGGGGATGGATCCCAGGACCTCACACCTGCTAGATAAGCACTTTACCACCAAATTATATCCCAACCCTTTTTATTTTATTTTGAGACAGTGTTGCCCAGGCTGGCTTTGAAATAGTAATCCTCTTGTCCTAGCATCCAGTAGCTGGGATTGCAGGTATGGGCCACTTTACAGTATGCCTTGGGATAGACTTGGTTAATTTAAATTCACTGGTGACCTTTCACCTTCCTGCACCTATTTAAGTCCTTTTCTAGGTTTGGAAAGTTCTGTTATTATCTCTTCGTTTAAGCTTGCTGCTTCTTTGTTCTTTGGCATTCTCAAGTCCCTCTTGAGCTCCAATAGCCTAAATATTTGCTAGTTTAATGTTGTTCCAAAGTTTCTGTAAGCTTTCCTCGTTTGTCCTCATGTTTTTCCCTTCTGACTGCATTTTCAAACAGCCTTTGTTCTCAGTAATTCTTCTGTTGAACCTATTTTGTTTTTAACATCAATTATCAAATTTTTATTGTCACTTTGTGTATTTTTTAGCTCCAGGATTTCTGTTTGATATTTCTTAATTGTGGGTGACCCATATACTATGTTACGTTTGTGTAATTTTGTAAAGAAAAGATTTGACCCACTCAACCTCAATCCACATTCCTTGAAGTATCTCTATTTTTAAGAGAGTGTAGTCTAAACTCCTCAGACGATTATATTCTAATCTTCCTACAATCTTTGTCAAATCAGGTGAATTCTTAAATCTTATTTTCTCCCAAACATACTTCAGACCTCACAAAAGAACTCAGAGGGTCTTAAATATCAAAGTCAATTTCATACTTTTAAACATTTGTTGGCACTAGTCATTTTCCTCAATTTGTTTCTCATACATCTTCCCCTAGGTCCCCAAGAAATTCCTCTCCAAAATTGAGCTCCAGTTCAAAGCCCATTTCTTCTAAAAAGCTTTATTTATTTCCTTGAATATCAATTACCATTTCTTCTGTGTTCTATTCATTTATTTCTTGTATATTTACCATTTTCCACACCCTATGTTATGTGTTTGAAATAAAGAGTAGTTTAACATCTCAAAGACATCTTTATACGCAGTAGGTATTCAATAAATATTGCAGAAACGAATCAATAGGGAAGCAGGATTTTTAAAAATGCATATCATCTGCATAGAAATATCAAACTAGTTTTCAACTTTAATACTGAAAACTATCAAAATGTTGAAATACAACCTTTTCTATGGAAAATAATCAAATTTAAATGATAGAGTCATCTGATTCAAACAATGTTTTATTTTTTCTCTTTCTTTTTTGTGTCTTTTCCACCATAAACTTTTAAGAAATTTTAAAATGCTCTTGAAAATTGACATTTCTCCCCAAATGAGATTTACATGAAAACATTGGTTATTCAGAAAAACAATGCATTGCTTTTCAACCACCTATCCAATCACATATTTTGCAAATATTCATTTATTCCCCACTGGTACTTGGATTTCATAGAGCAGTGCATTGAAAACAAAATAGTTATTTTAACTAAATAGCCACAGAGAATCAAAATTGCTAGGCATCTACAAAGCTTTACCTTTTTTTTTTTTATTTCTCTGAATTTATTTTGCACGTTGAGAAAGCACAGTATGGTTACCTGACATTTTCTAACTAATCCCTAATTACAGAATTATAAGAACATTAAAAGCCCAGAAAAAATGCAACTTCCCTTTATGACAATAAGAATCAAACTGTATTTTCTCGTATTGCCTGTGTAAACCTAGCCAAGGCTGTTGCACTGACTCCAACCTTTAAACCTGCCCCTTCTTGTCACGGGTCTTTTCTCTGCATATTTGCACCTCTGATTTTAGAAGTTGGCTTCATGTTTTAGCCTTTCCTTATAATGAAATTCTGAATATGTTCACTGCAGATTAATCCACTATTTTTTTATTCTCAGGGAAAAAATGCAAATATCAGTCTGTTGGTTTTCTATGTGACGTTTGAAAAACTGTATGTCAGGAGACTGCTCTGCACTCCACTGGTTCCAAGTTTTATGCTAATATTTCTTTTGTGAATTATACTCCTTAGGTTGTGAACTCTTGGATTAGTTTTAGTTTCCAGCATTTTCTCCCTTATTTTCTGTTGTCAATAAGAATCCTACATGTGTTACTATAAAATCCACCTTTGGGGAAATCTTTACTTTTTTCTTTTCTTTTTCCTGTAATAGGATATATTTCTTCTGCACTATTTTTTCCCCATTAGCTATTAACCATTTGCTCTTTCTTTTTTTATACAGACAGAACTTCAATGTCTTTTATTCAACCTTGACAATAAAATTTTTATTTATCCTAAAGAACAAACTAGACCATGAGATATATGATGAATGATGAATCCATAACTATATTTCTAGCACTGGGCTAGACATCCTGACAAGTAGAAAAATCTTTCTTGAGCTAAAAATATTTCCTTTACTTTGGTGTTAAGTAGAAACCCCTGTCTGTTAGCCCCTTCATTTCTCACCTCCCCAACCGACTCCTCAACCAAGGGGCAACCCTTGATGAAAACTTTTCTATGACTCCCATCCCTGCCTGGATTAGCATTTCTTTCTGTTTTCTCACAATACATATTTATAGAGCTATAGTTGTAGCATCTATTTCCTAAAACTTTGAATTTTTGAAGATCCTGGCTTCATCTAAATTACCTTAACTTCCCCAAAGTTTATCCCAATATTGGGTGATAGAAGAATAAATGACTTTCTACAGAACCTTGTTATTTTTAGTGCATGATTCTTTAAAATTGTGCACTAAAAATACAACAGAATTAATGGGAGCATTAGGACAAAGTCATAATGAAAGTACTAATAGAAAATTGTATGGTTTTGTAAAAGTTTGAAGATTGTTTGTTTGTTTTGAAAAAAAAATATTAAAAAGCAGTAATAAATTCCTAATAAGAAGAAGGGTCTAGTAAATCATGAACCTTCCTTTAAAAATAAATTAAAATTAGTTAAATGGGAGAAGGTAAGTTTGACGTTCCTGAGTTACAAATGCAAGAAAAAAAAATCACATAATTGCATGGAGAACAGAATAAAGCAATCAGTACTGCCAAAACTGAGCACATGGGCAAATATTAGAAACACAAAAAATGTTGGGTAAATTGTTATTGTGTACAGAATTCTATAGAATTTTATCTCTGTTCAATACTCAGCTGTGTTAACATGCTTAACATTCATTTGAATTCATTTGAATTCTTGGAAATATCAAAGGTGAAGCATGCTAACATCTGCATTATACTGAAATCATCCTCCTGTTCACTAATCACATACCAACTGACTGTGCTGAAGAAATATGCTTTCTAGTCTATTGGACAAAGAAAAGGACCTTTAATATATACAATATTTTCATGAAAAAATTCTCAAATTTCCTAACTGTGATGTTTTAAAAATTTGGGGGTGTTGTTGTAGAGAGACAGCATGCCTTTATTTTATTTGCTTAGTTTTGTATTCAGTGCTAAGGATCGAACCCAGTGCCTCACACATACTAGGCGATCACTCTGCCACAGAGTTATAGCCCCAGTCCAATTGTGAATTTTTGTATAGGTTAATATAACTGATTTTCCAAGGACTACAGTGAATTTCTTGTGCACTACGAAGTAGTATTCACAGTGGCTGCGTGCACTCCTCCTGAGATTTAAAAAAAAAAATTGAATCCTTTTTAAAGGAAATGCTACTTACCTCTGTTAGGAAAATGAATATAACAGGTATTTAAGAAGTAGTTCCTGAATCAGCACAATGTTTGACAGTATTTGGTCTACTCTTCTAGTTGAAATACACATTAATATGTTGGGAATGTTTAATTTGAAGCTGTAAGGTGAACACAAGATCAGAATTTTTAGTATGTTGTTTGTAGACCAATGCATTTGAATTTGGTGGAATCTTTTTCTTTTTCTAGTGTTTTTGAGTCATCTCATCTTTCACTGGCTCAGAAATAAGTTCAGTAGATAGGACAAACATCTGTACAGGTTTACTAACCTGCAAACTGTCAGAAATATGATGAAATCTTAAATCTGACAGATGGGAAGCATCCTGACAGATCAAATTTAGTCAGTTTCATTCAGTAAGCACTTTTTGCATACTTACCATATGCCAGGCACCATTAAATACTCAGAAAGAAGATGATGGTAAGCAGAGACCTGTTCCTCAAGGATTTCATGAAGTAAGTGACATCACCCAGGTTCCAGCTCAGACCTTGCATTATTTGTATAGATAAACTTATGTTATGGTTTTGATATGAGGAGTCGACTCAAAGCTCATGTGTGAGACAATGCAAGCATTTTCACAGGTGAAATGATTGTACTATGAAATCTACAATCATTTGTGACCTAATCAGTAGATTAATCAGTAGATTAATCCATTCATGTGGATTAGCTGAATGGTAACTGTAGGCAGGTAGGGTATGGCTGAAGGAGGTAGGTCACTGGAGGTACAACTCTGGTGCTTATATTTTGTCTCTGGTGAGCAGAGTGCTTTCTCTGCTTCCTGACTGTTGTGTCCTGAACTGTTTTCGTCCTCCACACCCTTCTGCCATAATGTTCTGCCTCAGTCTGGGCCCAGAGCAATGGAGTCATCTCTCTGTTGATTGAGACCTCTGAAACTATGACCACCAAATAATCTTTTCTTCCTCTCAAATTGTTCTTGTTTGGTCTTTTTGTCACAGAGATGAAAATCTGATTAAAACAACTTGCTTATCATTCTCTCACAAAGATCACTTCATGATCTTTCTATATGCAGAATGATAATAAATGGCCAGGTATTTTATTAGACATAATTTTGCAAATTTTTCCATATGTCCCTGGGCATGCATCCATGTTGTTTGAGCAGAGGGACCCATGTTGCAGTCTCTAACTGAGCAATGTCTGTATCTATGATCTCAGGTGATTTGCTTCCCATTCAAATTCATAACTTTCTCACTATTAAAATGAGCACTTGGACCAGGTTACTACTGTTTGCTTTCAACATAATAACCTAGACCTTTATTAATCTCATTAAAGACACAACAAGAATGAATGTATGGAAACTAAATGCCATTAGATCATAGTTTTTTTAATTTGGTAGCATTTTGAAAATAAGTAGTTTAATCAAATGCTTGAGACTGCAGAAAGAGGAATTATAATGTCAGGAAGGGGACAATTTTTTTTAACAGAAACTTAATGATACAACTTGCTCGAGGCTGTGTACATGACTATTGCCCAGCTGGATTTCATAGTGACTGACTATTTCTTATAGTGCATATTTTTAAGTACACAATTTTAGTTCCTAAATTCATACCCCTAGGCTTTCCTTTTTAAATTTCTAAACCAGACTCATATCTATTTAAGGGCCTTAATTACATCCTTGGAAATAACAATTGTTAAATCTTTGTTGTCAAAGTTCAAAAAAAAGTAATTATAAGTTGAATGAGATCATTCAAATGCTTCCAACACCAAGATACTGCATATAGTCATTTGTAACAAAGTCAACTGTCACTAACTAAATAGACCTCATAGTAGTCATACTAATTAATTTCTTGTCACTTTTATTTACCAGGAAAGAGTAAATAAAATTTAGGTCGTGTTAACTGTGGAGTAAATGGCTCATGTTTGCAGTGTGTAGAGGTATATAGTGTGAGCTTGACTATGCAGTTGTATATATTCTTGAATTTCAAATTTGTGGTTTGTGAAAGATAGGTTAGATAATATGTTTCAATGATTTCAGTGTTTTTCTAAAGATTTGTGTTACCAACATACAATCCCCTGTTCATAGTTATGTGAATAAATAGGTAGATAAAATAGAAGAATATATTTGCTCTCTTCTACACAATGAATTACTTTCCATGAATTAGGTCATTTTTATATTTGCAACCAATCTATAATAATCATTACTAAAATATTTAGACTACTTTTTTAGATGAGGATATTGAAGAATCCAGAATTTAAAGTAACTTGCCTAAATCCTCAGCTTGGATTTATATTCAGTCTAGTTTACCATGGCCTGTGTGCTAACCAACATAAAGTATCTTACAAAGTAGGTAGTCACACGAAGACTCTTATTCATTAGTATTCATCTAGTCTTCCACTACAATTGCTGATGTTGAAACAGCATACAATCATGCTTATGATGAGTTGATGTGGAATACCTGTACAAACCGTTCATGTATCTATTATAAACCAGCTGGGACAATCTCAAGCTGCAGTAGGTTTCACATAGAGTACTGAGAACAAGAAGTCAGTGATGGCATTACTACTGAGCATGTATGGAATCTTGAAAGAAATCAGAAGACTTCAAGTCCAGTTGTGATCAACAGAAGAATTTCCCAAGCTATCTTAACCTACTGCCTTTTTTGTTTGTAAAACATTGATTTGGAATCTAAGTAACAAAGGAAGCAAAATTCTTAGCCTCAAATTAAGAATAAAATAGATGTTATGAGGAAATCGCATTATTGTGGAAAGAAAAAGAAACATAAGATATATAAAAAGTAAAGAGAGGTGTTGGATTAGAAGAAAGGTGTGCTTCCCAGCATTTCTTAGCTCCAGATTTTGAAAAAGGGAAGACTGCTCCTTGGTGAAGTGGAAAACCAAGGAAACACACCAACATTCAATATTGAACAGCAAAAGAAACCACAGATACACAAAGTTGGAGACTTCAAACATAATATAAGAAGTGATATGTGAGAGAAGCGCCAGCTTGGCTGGTGGCAGCAGCAGTGGCAGGGTCGGCAACCACTGCAGCTGAGAGGAGGGGGAGCACAAGGAGAGAGAGAGGAAAGCATGGCAAATCAATGAAAAATTAATTTTAAAAAATTGGCTTGGGCAAACCTGTGCAATGGAGAGGGCGGCTAATCTTAGTGGATCCAGAGTCAGCGGGGAAGTTGTTTAGTGAAAAGCAACCCAAATCACTTAACCCATGAGTGAATAGTTTGGTGGGAACCAGGGTCACCAGTGTGGGAACCATCTGAGGGCTGCATGGCAGCAGGCAGAGGCAGGAGATAGGGAACTTATAAAGGAAGTTGCCAGCAAGACACAGGAGTGCCCATTATAGGCCCCAGAATGTGCCTGAACCGTGTGACTGAAATAGATTCAAAGAGAATTGTGCATACGGGATTAGGCTCTGGATATCATGGAGAAAGGGCTCCTTTTGTGACTAGCATCCCGTAAGAGCTATTGGGATGACAAAATGGGAAGATGTCAAAAATCACCAAACAGGAGCATCTGCACTTTGATTCTGATCCTGGGTACTCCTCCATATTGGTGAATGTAAAACCCATGGAGGTTTAGACTTCACTCCCTGAAATTGGAATTTGTATGAATTTCCTGAGACCCAGACATCAAGCAGAGATTGGCTTCTTCACAGCAACAGAGGTTATGGATCAAATCTCAAATACCTACTGACAGAGTTCCAAAGATCAGCTCAGATTAAATCTCAACTACTGACACTTCTAATTTAGACTCTGTAACCACCCTCAGTACAGGGATACACAATGTGTCAGGATTCTCCACTCTATTCCATCCCATGCTGGGAGATAGGAAGCTGAGAACCAGCTCTTAGTCACAAACAGATGAAGCACACAAAGACGGGAGACTGAACCACCATCAGCCCTTGACCCTGGGGCTTCAGAGCCCCCGAATAAATATGAAGACTAAAAATCCATCCTCCCCAGCAGCTTTGACCACCTCAGTGAAGACAATTCCTTTTATTTCTCATTAATATATATCTCTCATGTTCATATATGAAGACAACACAGTGAATCCTGCCATCAGGTACAGTCATAAGAATGGGATCCTAATTAGAATAAGATGTATTCCATGCTTGTATAATTCTATCAAAATGATTCATGTATAACTAAGAAAAACCCCACCACATTTATAAAGAATATTTATATTTTTCATATTCCCCATTTTTTTCTGTTTTAAATTTTTTTTCAAATTTCATATTATTTTATTGTACTATATATACTTTTTCTCTCTGCATGAGGGTGTGGGTGTGGGTATGTGAGTGTATGTGTTCTCACTGTGCAGATAGGTTTGGAAATACATAGGTGTGTGTTCATTAAAATTTTATTTTCATTTTAACTGTTCTCTTCTTCATCCATTTATTAATTAGCCTTGCTGTGACATAGGTGGGGTAAAATTATACGTGGTTTTTATTTGTTTTGATCTTATATTTGTTTGTTTGTTTGTACCTTGGGTTATCTTTCCCACTTATTATCCCTTCCTTACTCTCTTCCTCCACTAATAGCCAAGTGTTTCTGTTCCTCTTCCTCTTTCACTGTTTTTATTTTTTATTTTTTATTTTATTTTTTGGTGGTCCTGAGGTTTGAACCCAGGGCCTTGTGTTTGCAAGGTAAGCACTTTACCAACTGAGCTATATCCCCAGCTCCCTCTTCCATTGTTGTTTCACTTGTTACTTTTAGTTATATTTTTACTTGTCCATCTTCATAGTTGTCATCTGCTATCTCTTTCATGCCTCTCCTCTGCTCACTTTTTAAATATTGCATACTTTCTCTTGCCTTTCTACCCTATTTTCTCCTCACATAAGAAACTGTAATCCCAAGATCTGATAGAATTTTGTAGTTTATGTAACTCCTACCCCACGCATGTGGTTGTGATTATTAACACAGTGAATGATGCCGTAGACACTTGCTGTTCAGAGCCTTATCTAGCTCACAGTCGTTCCTTGTTTGTGCTGATGATAAAAACTGACCCCACCATTCCTTTACAGGTGATAATTAGTGTTACAGATGTCAAAAGAGGCACCAGAAACGTATCTTAAGGCTCTACTTTGGTTGCTAAGATTATTGCTGTTCCTGGCTTCCTCCCCTTCCTCGCAGAGGAGGTGGGAAGTGATTGGGACACCTCAATTTCAGAGCAGAGATCTTTCTGCTGAACCTCTCAGTCACTCCAAGTAACCGCAAATCTCACTCCACATGTGACTGAGCCCTTGACAATGCTTCAGTATGTAAAGTAGGGGACACACAAAACCCAAACCAACAGTCCTCAAGAAGGAAACACTGGAGAGGAACTTCAGGTAATATTCCTGAACATATACTCACATATCAGAAACAGAGAAGTCCCAGAACGAAAAATATAACTACACACTTAAAGACACACATATAGAGTAAGTAGGATCCATCTTAATTGAAGTCCAAGACTTCTAAAATCATGAGGAAACAGGCAAACAAATCTCCCCCAATTCACAATCCCCCAACAAAGGATTCCAAAGATAAGAAAGTGAATGAAATGCCAGGGAAAACCTATAAAAAACCTGATTATTAAAATGCTTAATGACCTAAAAGAAGATCTAAGGAATGAATTAAGCAAGCAAGTATAGGAGATGAAAGACAATTTTGATAAAGAAATAGAGACATTGAAAAGAAGCCAATTAGAACTCCTGGAAATAAAAGACATAATGGATCAAATTTAAAATTCACCTGACAGCATTAACAACAGACTGGATTATGTAGAAAATAGAACCTCCAACCCTGAAGACAGAATCTCTGGCATTGCAAACAGGGTATATGAACTTGGATACTAAGTATGAAATAAAGAATAAAACAAAAGAACATAATCAGAGTATGTAAGAACTCTGGGATAGAAACAAAGAAAACAACCTGAAAGTCATTTGGATAGAAGAGAACATGAAGGTACAGGATAAAGGCATCAAGAAATATTCAGTGAGATAGTGGCAGAAAAATTTCCCCATGTTAGAAATGAGATAGACATCCACTAAAGTAAGTATAAAAGACCACAAACAGAGATCAAAACAGAACCTTTCCAAGACACACACAGTAATACAAATGCCTAAAATGGAAAACAAGGAAAGAGGATTAAAAGTGGGAAGAGAAAATTGTCACATTTACTGGCAAACCAATAAGGCTCATTATTCTCTGCTCATCATATCCTAAAATGAAGGAGGAACTGGAATGATATAATCCAAACTCTAAAAGAAAACTATTGACAGCCAAAATTTCTATATCTAGTAAAGCTATCTATCAAAATTGATGGAAAATCAAAACTTTCCATGGCAAGGATAAACTAAAAGAATTCATGGCCACTGAGCCAGCACTACAAAGAATACTCAAAGATATACAGAACACAGAGGAACCCAAAAACAAAACCCAGAACTCCAAAATAGACAAAGATTACTAGAATAGCAATCAACTAAATGAAAATTGAAACAGATTTAAATATAGCAATCAAACCAAAATTGCAGGAAATAACAAACACCTATCCTAAATAATGCCGAATATAAATGATCCTCATCTCCCTATTAAAGGACATAGATCAGCAGAATAGATTAAAAAAGCAGATCCAACCATGTGCTGCTTGCAAGAGATTCATCTCATAGGTGAAAACACCCAACACTGAAAGTCAAAGAATGGATAAGTTATTCCAAGCAAATGGAGTTTGAAGAAAAGCTGCAATAACTATTCTCATATCTGACAAAGCAGATTAAACCAAAATTAATCAGAAGAGACAATGCTACTATATACTGGTAAAGGAAATAATTCAACAAAATATAACACTAATAAATATATGTGCCCCAAATGTCAGTGCACCTCATTACATTAAAAAATCTTGACAATGAATCTTAAGTAGACAGATAGACAATACTTGTGATACTTGTGATGTGATAATACTTGATGATTTAAACACACCCTTATCATCAAAAGACAGGTCATTCAAATATAAAAGCAATAAAGATATTTCCAGACTAAATAATACTATAAATCAAGTGGATGGGTCTAATAAACATCTACACAATATTTTGCCCCAAAACAGCTGAATTTACTTTCTGCTCAGCAGTTCATAAAATCTTTTTCAAAAGAGACTATATTCTAGGTCACAATGCAAGACTTAGCAAATACAAAAGAAATGATAAAATCCTATAATCCTGTGTACCCTCTCAGATTATAATGAAAAGAAACTAGAAATTGACAGCAAGAAAAATAATAGAAACACATAAACAAATGGAGATTGAACATTACTATTGGATCATAGAAAAAAATGAAAGAATAAATTAAGAAAATTTTAGATACAAAGGAGAAGAGAGATGTACCATATCAAAATCTCTGGGACTCTATGAAAGAAGTTCAAAGAGAAAAATTTGTAGAATTGAGTGCCCACATTAAAAAAATAGAGCTCCCTAATAAATAAGTTTATGCTCTACCTAAAGACCTTAGAAAAGGAATAGCAGACTAATTTCAAAATTGGTAGAAGACAGGAAATAATTAAGATTGGAGCCCAAATTAATGAAATTGAGATAAAAAAAAAGCAATATACAGGATCAACATAACAAAGAGTTATTTCTTCAAAAAAGATAAATCGCACTGATAAACCCTTAGGCAAACTAACCAAAAGAAAAACCCAAATAAACAAAATTAGTCATGAAAAAGAGATATCATTACAGACACTTTGGAAATAGGATCATTAGAAACTATTGTGAAAATTTATACTCTAATAAACTGGAAAATGTAGAGGACCTGGACAAATTTCTAGACACATATGACTTGCCAAGGTTTAACCAGGAAGATACAGAAAATCTGATCAGACTAATATCACATAATGAAATTGAAGCAGCAATTAAAAGCCTTTCAAAACAAAACAAAACCCAGGACCAGATGGATTCTCAGCTGAGTTCTACAAGGCATTGAAAGAACTAATACCAGTCTTTCTCCAATTATTCCATGAAAGTAAAAAGGAGGGGACACTTCCAAATGCATTCTATGAACCCAGTATAATCCTAATACCAAAACCAGAAAAAGACACATCAAGGAAAGAAAACTACAGATTAATATCTCTGATAAATAAGATGCAAAAATCTTCAATAAAATATTGGTAAACTTCATTTAAAAACACATCAAGAAGACAAAACACTATAATAAATTTTTTTTTTCAGGGGAAAAAGGTTTGTTCAACACAGGCAAACAAATAAATGTAATTCACCACATAAATAGAATTAAAGACAAGAATTACAAGATCATCTAAAGATGCAGAAAGGGCCTTTGATCAAAGCCAGTACCCATTTATATTCAAAATATTGGGAAACTGGGGATAGAAAGAACTTGTTTCAACATTATAAAGGCTATATGTGCCAAAACAAAGCCAACATCATACTGAGCAAAGAAAAATGAAAGCATTTTTTTTTCTAAAATCGGCATAAAATAAAGAAGTGGTATCCAATATCATAAAGATAGGAAAGATCAGTGTATTAGAAGAATTAACTCAAGAAGGAGGAAGGAGAAAAGAAAGGAAATGGGAAGGGAAAAGAAAGGAAAATGCAGCATGAATCTCACAAAATCCCACAGTCATGTATAAATATACCACAGCAAATTCCACATTTATGTGTGTGTGCATGTGTGTGTGTGTGTGTGTGTGTGTACAACTTAAATCCTCTAGAGTAGAGAAAGAATAATAGGGGGAAGCAAGGGAGAGAGGTGGGGACTCCAGTAACTTAAATGGAGCAAACTATTTGTCCTTTTGACAAAATCATATCTATGCACATATCATTTTGTCAAAAGAAATCCAACTATTATATATAACTATAATGCTCTAATAAAAGTCCAAAAATGTAGAAAAGCTTAAATATGTTTTCTTAATAATGCAGAAGATATCCCAACAGTGTTCTCAATATTGTCCACTTGATTATACAATAATGGAGGACATGTTTTGATAAGATTGTTAAAACAATAGATTTCATTTCTATATGGCTCATCAGGAATCCACATTCCCTGAGGTCTCCCTGAGGTCTCTTTCCATCTTATTACTTCAAATCCAACATGGAATAATTGTAGGTTGCTCTTGGGCTCATCTTTTTGTCTGAACTTAAGCTTTTATGATATTAATTTTATTTATGATATTATGAACATACTGGAATTTAAATAAATAGTGTGTTTTCCTTAACTACTCATTTCTTTTTCTCAATTAAATTGTATCTTCCTCCACATAACCTGGGATGGGGGGTAGGGATTGCAGGGGGGGACAAGAGAAGAAAGGAGGAACTTTGGATGGTATAGAGGAAAATGGGACGGAAAGGGGTGGGGGGAAGGAAAGAGTAAAATTGAGACAGACAGTATTACCCTATGCATATGTAAGATTACATGAATTGTGTGAATCTACATTGTATACAACCATAGAAATGAAAAGTTGTACCATATTTGTGTACAAATATAAATAAATAGATGAATAAATTGTATCTTCCTGTTGAATAATGTGTTTCTCACTGCTGTAATTATTTTCTGACGTATGCCCGTGGTCTTAACAAAGATTCTTTCACTATCTATCTTGAATGTTGGAGTAATCATGTAAATGGTTTTCCTATTGCCAATTTATATTTCCTCAATTTCCCCAATATGATGAAGCTATTTCCCCCTACAACATAAAAACAATCCTAGTATTATTTTGTGTGAGAGCTGTCATTTGCTATTAATTGTTTACAGAATACAGAAAAAATGACTACTTGATATCTGACTTTTACTTCCAACAATATCTCCAATATTATTTGTCACACAAGTTTTAATCTAGATTTTCAGGAATATTTCTATAGTTCAAGTTTCCTGAAAGACAACACACACACACACACACACACACACACACACACACACCACACACACCACACACCCCTAAACCACTTTATAACTTATTGACTAAATGAGAAATCATCACATTTTGGTATGTATTTATTACTTTAGCTTTTTTCAATGACAAGTACAAAATTATTTTTTCCTCAAAGAAAAATGCGTTTTCAAGTGTAATCTACTAGTACATTACGTAAAGTGTCTTATTTTGAAGGCAGGTACTGAGTTGCATAATATAATTGGCCAATCATTCCTCTGACATGACCCCTGTAGGAGGAAACTGCTCAAAGAATGTTTTCAATATAATAAGGCCACATTTTCTTCTCTCTACTTCTGATGCTTTGTTAGTTTTCTCATTTCTAATAAAATCTTCAAAGACTGCAGTTAATACCATACATTTGCATACTGATTAGTAATGACATTATCAAATACATTAAATCCTTTGTAGAGTACAGTATTGGAATAACTGTCAACAATAAAGGGGTCATCAAAATGTAACCTTATTAAGGTGCTTTTGATTTCCTTAATAACTGATTAGAGATTAAATTTCATCAGCTTTTCACACAGGATCATCTGCTATGTATAGAACAATATTGCACATTAATTCCATGTCTCTTTATTTCTCTTGCTTATTGCTGTAATTGTGGAAGAATGAAGTGAAATACAGTATAAAGACATACCAGAAAATTCTATTTGCCCTCTATCCTGATTAATCATACTTGAAATGTGCATTTGAATATAGGAAAATACTAATAGTCAACATTAACTTGTAAAAAGTGTCATTGATTTATTTTAAAAATATTTTAAAGTTTTTAAATGCTTTTCAACAAATAATAGTTTATATCAGAGTTCTTAGATGGAGATCATGGACCATAAATGTTTTGAAAGCCCAAAGAAATTATGCAAACAATTCAATGTATGCATATGCTTTTGATTTGAAGAGAGGATTCATACACATTCTTTTAAAGATTCAAAGGAGATTGAAGTTAGCAATCAGATTTATACTAATAAACATCATTATGCTAATACTACTTGTGCTAATAAATAGTCCTTTTCTTGACTGTAAACTTTCAATTATTAATTTTCATTGCACTCAGTAGTTACACAACAGTTTTGTGCAATTTTGGGTTTTCTATTTAAGTGGACTTTACTTTTATGTATCAGACAATGGTTAAGAAGGAATTACCACCAAAGAGACATGGTAGAAAACAGGGAGAGCAATTGGAGGGGAAAATAAAGGGGAGAAAACTTTGTTGACAAGCAGCTGCTGTTAGGCAGACATTGTTCTAAGTGAAGACATAGGCAACATTATTTCCTTCCTGCAACACTTTGGAGAACTAAAGTCATTTTTTTCTCTGACTTTTCTGTTAGAAATGAATAAAATTGTCAAATGGAAATTCAAGCCTAGGTAAGCCCTGTTGCAATACCTCTTTACTCTGCTGCACCACATTATCTCCATTTAAAATTAAAAACAACCTTTTCATCCAAATTCAGGAGTAAGAAGGATTACTTTAGAGTGGTTTTACTGTAAAATATAGGTCTAAAACACACACATATATATGTAAGGAATATTATTTCCTTCATCTACTTTAAGAAATGGAATTTTCTGTGTTTTGTTTTTTTTTTGTTTTTTTGTTTTTTTTTTGTTTTTTTTTTGGTATCAGGGATTGAACCCAGGGACACTTAATCACTGAGCCACGTCCTCAGCCCCTTTTATTTTTTATTTTCAGACAGAGTCTCACTAAGTTGCTTAGGACCTCATTAAATTGCTGAGGTTGGTTTTGAACTTGAAATACTCCTGCCTCAGCCTCCCAAGCTGCTGGGATCACAGGTGTGCACCACCACGCCCAGGGAAGAAACTGAGTTTTATTAGTGCCATAGGAGCTTGAAGAGTTCCTCTTCTCTTCTGCAGCCCTGTCCCTCTCTATAATCTTTTACTCACAATAATGATTTTGTTTTATTCATTTCTGTTCCTCTCTCCACATAATTTTGTTTTCTAAGAATTTATATAAATATAATTTTTGGTACATGGACTTATGTAATTAAATACTGTTCAACATTAATTATTTTTTAGTTTCATGCATGCTATGCCTTTGGTTATAAATCATGTATAAAGTACCTATCCATTTTCTTGTCTGCATATATTTGGAGCATTCAGGTTATTTCTACTACAGTGACTATATATAATATTATTTTTTCTGGGTGTACATGTGTAAGAGCATCTCTAAAGTGTATATGTAAGGTTATAATTTCTAGATTTTAGGGAATACCATTCTTCAAATCAGTGAGTTAATGAAAAATATATTTCTTGAATTGATGTATTGGCTATTAATAAGATTTTCTAGCTGGGCATGGTGGCACATGCCTATTATCCAAGTGGCTTGGGGGTGCTGAGGTAGGAGGATCAGAAGTTCAAAACAAGCCTCACCAAAAGTGAGGCAATAAGCAATTCAGTGAGATCATGTTTCTAAATAAAATACAAAATAGGGCTGGAGATGTGGCTCATTGGTAGGGTGTCCCTGTGTTCAATCTCTAGTCCCCCCCACAAAAGTTAGCCAAATGGTGTTGTAATGCCAAATGGTGTTGTAACTCAATATAGTTTTAACTTGCATTTTCCAAATCACTAGTGAGACCTGAGCATTTTTTATGTGTACATATTGTTCTATGAAATGCCATCCTGTGTCTTTAGCCCCTTTCTCCCTAATCGGTTATAGTTATTTTTCTGAGTAAATTTTAAGAATTCTTTTCTGTATTGTGGACATTGATTCTAGGGTTAATATGTGTTGCAAGCAAATTCTCTCGATTTGTGGTTTATCTTTTCATTTCACAGTTTTTTTTGAATAACAGAACATTCTAATTTCAATGTAGTTGAGTCTACTCATCTTTCTGTAATGGTTTGCACAAAACAAATCTTGTTTAAGAAATTTTTCTCAGTCCCCCAATTTAGAGCCTTCTAAAAATATGTTTTGCCTCCTGATTTTAAATTTTAAATCCATGTGAAGTTAATATTTTATGATTGGAAATGTACTTGTGCATACATCACACATACGTACACACGGAACTAATAACTTCAGTACAAATTATTGAACAGTCCATTGTGAAGGTCCTCTCTCCACGTCCCATGTGCAGGAGAAAAGGGTTAACTGCCAGAGGAGGATGTTGGCAGTATATCACTCAATTACCCAAAAAACTTATCTACTCAATAAGCACACAAGAGCCAATACTCTTTTTAAATGAGAAGGGGCATGACGGGTCTGGCCCTAACAACACAACTGGCTGTGGCCTCGTACAACACAACTTGCTCAGCTCTCTTTTATTTATAATATACAGTTAAAGGGATCCAGGACCAGGAGGAGTTTCTTCTGTGATGGACAGGATAGGGTGGAGTTAGGGGAGCCATTCTCTTAAAAGGGAAATTTCCAGAAGGACATGGGGAACCACTCCCATGCAGTGCCACATGCTTCCCGGCAGTTCCTAGAAGCCAGGCCTCTGTGCCCCATGGCTCAACCTAGTCTGATTCTGCTAAATAAGAATGGTTTCCCACAGTCCATCCTTCTCTCATTATTTTACAATACTTAAATAAAAATAATTATTTTTGTAAACATGGCAAAATATGTATACTGTAATGAATTAGCTTGTGTACACTATATATTGGTCTGCCTATTTGCACATTTCTGTACCACTTGATCCATGCTTTAATAACTCCCATATTTTTGTCCTGGACCTATTGACTATTTTTTGTCTTTATATTCCAGCAATTAACTTTATACTTAAGTCAACCATGTCATTCCCAGTCTATCTACTTATTTTCCATAAAATGGTATATGTGCTTTATTTACATCTCAACCTTACGTGAGAATCAAATAAAATAATACAAGTAGAAGTTCAATATTTAAATTATATAAAACATCATGAACACTATTGTCTAAAGAATAGTTGTGTTTTTAAAAAATTTTTGATTTACAAGTCTGTTTCCTCACCCTCCCAGTCTTACCCCATCCTGGCTAACCTATGGATCCAAGATCACTATTCTATGCTAATAGAATTCCTATCAAAGCTTATCTGTGCCTACACAAATTTATCAGATTTTTCCCTATTTTTTCCAATAAGAAACTATTTTTTAGTTCTTAGATTTAATGTTCAAACTCAAAAAATAGGCTGAAGAAGCTTTGAAATTTTCCATTCAAGGGTCAATAGAAAATGACTTAGTTTATCTGAGAATGAGGAATTAATTAGCAAAAAAAGTTTGATATTGACATAAGATTTGGATTCAAATTTGCATTTGGGAAATTAATTGCCTAACTTTGGCTAACTTGTTTAATCTTGTCAGTTTCCTTAAACATAAAGCAAAATGTAATAATACATACACATTATCGTTGTGACAGTGGTAGGAGGTGTAAAGAAATGCTTTGTGTACTTCAGTGTGTTATTTAAATCATATTTGTCATTATTAAATTGCAGATGTGAACTTGCCACATTATACATGTCAAAACAAGTTTGAGGTGTTCCAGGAAAACTTACTTTTGAAACAAATTCTAATAAATACATTTAAAAAGTAAATAATCACACTTTAATCCAAATAATTCCAAATAAGTTGAAAATATAAACTGATATTCTTGAATAACCAACATCTTGTGATGATTCAGTTGCTCATTCATTCTAAAATTGTTTTCATCTACATAGCAGGAGTGCTTCCATTTCTGTTAAACCAGAGGGGAAAAAAGAAGAATCAATTTAAGCATTAAAAGAATCTCCTGAGACCATGAAACCAACAAATAATTGGTGCTCATCTATTAAATTATTTATGTGTTATGAGTATAAATTAGTATTATTTGCTTTACCTTGACTTAGAAATTATACTGTCTCTCTCATTGGTGAAGTATAACAGATCACTATGAAAAATTCTTAGTTCAAGAGACAGGAGAGGTCGTTGCTTAAAAAAGCAAATGTACAAATCAATAAATGTTTTCTGTTTTTTATAAGAATACATGTATACACAATGGAGCATTACTCAGTCATTAAGAAAAATTGGATGGATGTAAATGGATGTACAAGTAAATGGATGGATCTGGAGACTACATGCTAGATGAAATAAGCCAATCCTAAAAAAAATAACAAAGATTGAATGTTTGCTCTGATATGTGGAAGGCAGGGAAGGGGACAAGTAGAAGTTCAGGGGACTAGACAAAGGGGAATGAAAGGAAGGGAGGGAGAACAAGGAAAGGAAAGACAGTGCAATGAACCAGACATCATTTTCTTGAGAACATATGTGAATATACCACAGTGAATCTCATCAACGTGTACATCCACAAGAATAGGGTCCTAATTAGAACAGATATATCCCATGTTTGTGTAATCATATCAGAATGGACTCTACTGTTATAGATAACTCAAAAGAGCCAGTAAAAAAAAAAAAAAAAAGAATACATGAACTGAAGGAGAGATAAGAGATGGTACAAAAATATGAATTAACCATTTTTCATAACAGAAAGTCAGTCAATATTCCCTAAAACTGAAATATGAATTTTTGAAGATAACTTCAACTTTTGACT
Source organism: Glaucomys volans (assembly GCA_020662805.1). Taxonomy (NCBI): domain Eukaryota; kingdom Metazoa; phylum Chordata; class Mammalia; order Rodentia; family Sciuridae; genus Glaucomys; species Glaucomys volans. Next base: position 204,682 of record JAJEJO010001336.1, on the reverse strand, counting down.
TATTTCCATAATCATTGATACTTAAGTTGGAATAACTGTTTTGGAAATAACATTTTATATGATAAAATATCTTGATCTGAAAATTGTTGAGTTTTTTGAAATTGTTATTTTTATAGCATTTTAAACTGAATTAAATGTAAATATTAAAATTAAACACAGATTTGATATTTCTACATTAATATTACCTAACCATGAGGAATAAATTCACACATTCCTAACAACAATATAAATATTAAATATTTCTACCAATTTTATGGAATTCTGCCCCGATACAGGGATACAGGTTAAGAGAAACAGAATATCAAATCTGTATATTTCTCTTAAGTCTTTTTGGAAAATTTAGTGTTTTAGAGTAGCTAAATTACATTATGAATGTATAAATTCTAATTATTTTGGCTAGTAATTGCTACTGAATAAAAACAGGAAAGAACAGTGCTTAGAAATGTGTACAGGTTCAATAAATATTGGCTTAGAGTATTACAATTTGGATTATAAAAAAGAGTGTTTAAGAATGTGATTGCTCTGGAGAAATTGATGCCTGACTTGTGTGCAAGACCCTAGGTTTGATCCCTAGCACCATATACACGCGTACAACAAAAAGTTGTATGCCTTTCTGATTTCCTCCCTGCCAAAAACTTGACCAAAACTTAGAAAGTTTGCAGGTGGCAATCTAGATAGTAAGCTTTTAAGAAGTATTGCTGAGAGCAGGACATAGAGCCTTTGTAAATCAGACTTTTGTTCATTCAGTCATATTACTTTCTGTTTTTGCTTTACTGTTTACTTTGCATGAAAATAAAATGAATACATATCTTAGAACAAAGACAACTGGCAAGGAATAGTATGCACAGGCCTTTTATTCCTCATTGCCTATTTTAATAGTTTTTATTGAGTTATAATTTAACTGTGCAACCAAATGCAACCGTCAAAGAGTTCCATGACTTTTGGCAAATTCATTCACATGGATACCCATCATCACAGTCAAGATTAAAAAAATGCCATGATTCCATTCCCAGTTCTCCTTTGTTTCCTTTGATCTGCTTTGTGTAACCATAGATTTTAGTTGCCTTTTGAAAAAATATCTTTGAATGGAATTATGCATATCTTTTTTTTTTTTTTTTGAACCAGGGATTGAACTCAGGGACACTCAGCCACTGAGCCACATCCCCAGCCCTATTTTGTATTTTATTTAGAGACAGGGTCTCACTGAGTTACTTAGGGCCTCACTAAGTTGCTGAGGCTGGCTTTGAACTCGTGATCCTCCTGACTCAGCCTCCCAAGTCGCTTGGATTACACACGTGCGCCACCACGCTCGGCTAATTGAGCATATCTTTTATGCTTGTCTCCCAGTATTCTGCTTGCTTTGTAATGATTTTTCCTCATTGAACCAAGTTGTACGTACATGCTGATTTATTCTTTTCATTACTGATCTCATGATGTGAAATCATACACACATACTACACATCATTTCATATAGCACACTTAAATTTATCAATGGATAGTGGGTTATTTCTGATTTTGACTTTTACCAGTGCAGCTGCTATAATCTTGTGCACGTACATCTTTTTGAGGTAATACATTATGTCTTGGATAAATACCTGAGTGTAATGTGTAGATTTATATGATAAGTGAGTGTTTAATTTTTTAAGAAACAGATAAACTTCTTGCCAAATTGACAGTAAGATTTTATGTTCCTACCAGCAATAAGTGAGTTGTAGATGCTCCATAACTTTGCAAACATATGGCACATCGCTCTTCAATTTCACACATGCTAAAGGTGTGTCATGATCTCTCATCATGGTCTTAAGTTGAATTTTCCTGTTTAGGTTCATCTTCTTTTCTTGTTTTCAACCATTCATTTAACTCTTTTTCCATTTCGTCCATTTTAATGGATTCTTTGTCTTTTTGATTTGCAGGACAATTTTATGTACTATGAACACAGTCAATGACAAAATATGGATAACTTTTAAATTTTTCAACTTCAAATTTTTGTCAAATTTTAAATTTTGATGAGTTTCAATTCTTTAATTTTTTTTTTGATTTGTGATTTTAGAAGTCATTGCTTACACTACTATTGGAGAGATCAATCCTATGTTATACTTTAGAAATGTTAGGAGGATTTTGAATTTAGAAATGTTAGGAGGTATTACATTTATGATCCTATTGACTTAATTTCTTGTACAACAAGAGACAAGATTAAGACATGGCTAATTATGTTTTTGTGGATAATAAATTGTTTGGGACAATTTTTCCAATTAAAGAACCTTGGCACCAGGTTTTAAATCACTTTAACCTTGTATATTGTCTGTTTCTGTGTTCTGTTCCACTGATATACATGTGTATATTTATTTCAATATATCTTGTCATCAGTAAAAATGATCTATGATAATGTTTGAAATGAGGTATTATTAATTTTCTAACTTGTCTTTGTTTTCAAAATCATTTTGACTGATTTAATTTTTTATATCTCAATATAAAATTTAAAACATTCTGGCATATAGTAAAAAATCACATGCTGAGATGTTAAGATGATAAGTCTTGAAATAAATTTATAGATACAATGTTTAGGAAGTTGAGAGCTAACCTCTTGACCTTGTCATCTCATGCATGAGCATCTCATATTGCTCCACATATTAGATTTCTTTCAGCAATGCTTTATAGTTTTCAGTACACACATTCTCTGCATATTCTCATTTATTTTTTAGATTGACAAAATGTATGTATTTGTGAAACACAATGTGATATTTTGATTTGTGGACAGTTGTTAAATTTATCATTATTTTGGGTGCTATTTTGAATAGTATTTTTTCAATTTCAATAATTTATTGCTTCTCATATTATGTAAATATTATACAAATTTTTGCATGTCTAAAGTTTTACTTACTCTCATAGATGTTTGTGTATTTTGCAATTTTATTTTATTTATTTTTACAGACTGCTTTTGACTCATTGTACACAAATGGGGTACAACTTTTCATTTCTATGATTGTACATGATGTAGATTCACACCATTCATATAATCATACATGTACATAGGGTAATGATGTCTGTCTCATTCCCCCATCTTTCATACCCCCGCCCCCTCCCCCTCTCATTTCCTGCTATGTAATCTAAATTTCCTCCATTCTTCTCTTCTCCCCACTCCCACCCTCATTATGTAATGTATATATACATATGATCATGTTTTATGTGACTAAGGAGATCTTTGCTTGTTTTTTCCCCCTCCATATGTATTCTTTTATTCCTTTTGTATGTCTTATGGCATGGGGTAGAATTTCCATTGTAATTCAGAATTGAAGTGATTATTCTAAATCTTAGGCAGGAAGCATTGACTATTTTACCACTAATTTTGATGTTTGTTATAGATTGTCTTAGCAGATTAAGAAATTTTCTATTATTATCTTGTTGAAAATTTTTATTGTGAGATTTATAATGAACTTGAGAAATATATGTTGTCCCTCTATTATGACTAAATTATTGTTTTAATATTCTGTGAATATTAAAAATGAAATTGATTGATTTGATTTTTAACTTTTTAAAATTTGTCAATTTTTTTTTGTACTGGGGTTTGAACCCAGAGGTGATTTACCACTAAGCCACTTCCTGGGCCTTTTTTGCTTTCATTTTGAGACAGGATCTGACTCAATTGCCTTGCTAAGTTGCTGAGGCTGTCCTTGAACTTTCGATCCTCCTGCCTCAGCCTCCAGAGTCAGTGGGATTAAAGACATACACTACCTCACCCAGCTATTTTTACAATTTTTACAAATCACACAATAACTTGTAATTTCATTTACTTTCAATAACTGTTTTAAATAATCTTAATGAGAAAAAAATATTTTGTATAATTCTACCTTCTTTCCTTTTTTTGGTACTCTAGTTGCTTGGAGAGTGCCATAAATCATTATGCATTATCTTTTCTTTTTTCAACTTTTATTTTTGTTTTATTTTTATTTTATATTGTTATGTCCTCAAGTGTACTGATGTTTTCTTCAACAATTTCCAATTCTGTGAAATTCTATGATTCTGTGAAATTTATCTCGAATATTATACATTATTTTAAGAGTTATAATTGGTTCTCTATCTTCCACCTCTGTGCCTATTATGTTCACATGTTTGTTTAAATATTTGAGCACTAAGCATATTTATACTACCTTTATTCTGATGATTTTATCGTCTCTTTCATTTCTTTGTCTGCTTGTAGTGACTGAATTTTTTTTCCTGGGCACCTGTTTCTGCTTCTTCATTTATGTATAAATTTTTATTGAAGACTGATCATTATAAATATCATGACCTTAGTGACTTTCCCTACACCTTCCACGAGTGTTTGTGTTTGTCTCTGAATTTAGGTTAGTCACTTTCAGATCAGTTTTATTGTTCAAGACTTGAATTTAAGCTTTTTTTCTTTTCTTTTTTTTTTTTAAACTTGAGGGAGTGGGCAGATGTCGAGAAGTGTTTATCCTAGGGCTCTTTATGACCACTTCTAATGTATTGTGCTTCTGTGATTGCTACCAAAATGTCCTTGAATTTATCTTGATTTTTTCATTACGAACAGTGAGAATTCTAATTATTCCTGCCATTTGTATACCTTGGGAATTCTGTGGCTGACAGGTCCTAAGTAACATTTCTCTCCTTGAAGTTGTTCTTTACTAGGACTTAATAGGTTTTCTGCCTAAGGTCAGTGTGTTCTCTATGCTTGATTCTGAAGGCTGTCTTTCCTGTATGGTTCCACATAATCTGCCATGCATATTCTAATCTTCTTGGACTTCCCATTTCAAACTCATTCTGCTTGGGTTTTTTCATCAGTATGCTCTGGTCCTGAAATTGTCTCCCGTACATGTTAGGTTAATGGTGAGAGTCACCTTATTTTCCTCTTATTATTAGATTCACAGTCCTAAAATATTTGTTGTCCATAGTATGAAAAAGATTCATGAATTTGTTTTTCCAGTATGGTCTATTATTCACTCATGATCACAATGGATGCTTGCCATTATATTTTAGAAGGATGCATAAAGATGTATCAGGACACAAAAAATTGGTAAAGGAACCCAACAGTTGGGCAACACAGCTTTTAGCATATATGATTAGAGCTGGGCACATGGTACACACTTTTAATCTCAGCACCTCTGGAGGCTGACATGGTAGGATCACAAGTTTAAGGCTAGCCTTAGCAATTAGTGAGACCCTCAGCAACTTAGCAAGACACTCTCTCAAAATAAAAATAAAAAAAGGCTGGAGATGTGGTTCAGTGCTAACACATCCCTGGGTTCAATCCCCAGTCCCAAAACAAAAACAAAAACAAAAATAAGATGTATGATTAGAGAAATATCAGTTTTTCCTTTTGCTCTTGCCATTATCAGAGTCCAAGAGGTTAAAACCAATAGAACATGGAAAACCCTTTGCTTTGGTCCCACCCTGCCAGCTAAGCTGTAAACAACTGTCTCTTCCCCTTCCATATTCAGGGTCCTGGGCTAAACACTTGCAATTCCATTTTACAGCATGTCAAGTCAATGGCAGGACTGACCATATCAGTATTTATTTTTGGTGAAGCCAGATATCTTCCCTGTTATCAGTAAGAAGTGAAGTTTAAGGATTCTGATTGTCTAAGAAATGCTTGCTTTAAACACTGGATCTCAGTCATTTTCCATGGAATTTTGTAAAGGCTAATTTCTCATCTAAAAATGAGATGTTCCAACAGGGACAAATGACCTTGTGATACCTGATTTTCATAACTTATTTAAAACTAGATGGAGAGAATTTCCAGAACGCTAGTACAGATCTTTAGGTGTATGAAATATCCTAGTGCTTAAAACTTATACTGCTGCACCAAATACTTATTATATTGTTTTGTGGCTTTAATTTTTTAATTTGTTTCTAAAATCCAAGTTATTGCATAATTTAAGGTCAAAGTAATTAACACTTTAAAATAACAAGCATCTGTCATCTCAGAGTTTCTAAGGGTCAGAAATCATGATGTAGTTTAGCTCAATTGTCTGGTTCGGGGTCTCTGATAAGGTTGTGGTCTAGCTATTGGCTAACGTTTCTTTCATTTGAAAGCTTGACTCATGTGGCTACTCTGCAGCAGATTGCAGTTTCGGGTAGTTATCAGATAGATTTGCTCATGGGATGGTAACTGGCTTCCTCTAACAGGAGAAAAAATCCAAGAGTAAGAGTAAACAAGAAAGAAAATGCATTGCTTATATTACCTAATATCAGAGGTGGCATCCTTTTGAGTAGAGGAACAACTTTGATACAATGTGGAAGGGATTTAAACAAGGACATTAGTACAGGAGGCAAGCTCACTGGACTCCTACTTAGAGGATGTCTACCATAGCTATCCCTCTAGCACCTGCTGGTTCATTTCTCTCCCATCTAGTAAATAATCTTTCGTTCATTCCAGGCAACCATGTCTCATGCCATTACATAGTACTGTCTAAAATACAGCAGCAAATAATTTCTTTTTTTTTTTTAATTATCAGGATGTAAACAATCCAAATTCATTAGAATTTTTTAAAAAATAGAACTTGAGCACTTAGAAAGAAGAGTGTGAATTTGTGAAATTTCTGACATTATAAATAATTTTCTCTGGTTTCTGTATAATTTATATTTGACACCTTTCCTCATAATATTTTAACTGATAATTCTTTTGATAAGAATTAATTAAATATTTATTCTTTTGATCAGAAATGCAAGAGCCTCAGGCACTCAGATGTGTTTCTCATTCTATGAAGTCATGTGTTTAACTTGAGAGGTCTATCAAACATGATATAATGTCAGGATTGCTTTCAATAAAATTAAAATGATTTCCTACAAAATTATTATGAGAGCATCCATAATGCAATATCTTTTAATATAATGTTTCCCCCCATGATAAAATTAAAGATGCCATACTGAATAAAGAAATCTTTATTTTGATCATAGTTTTTCATATGAGTTTAGTCAGGTTTATGCAAATAGTTGTCTTTAATTCAAATAGAATCTACCCAAATCTCAATAATCATTTTACAATTTCCATGAATTATATTAGGTATTTCTAAATGTTAAGTAGTACCTCTCCCTCTGCCCTTCTCTTTTATTCTTCATAAACAAAATTAATTTTTTAAATTGTTTTTCATAAAAACAAAGGTCTCAAAAAGCTTAGTGTATTGGAGAAGGCATATATAATCAGATTAGGATGCAAGTTTGATTTCCTATACCAAGTACACTGTTTTTTCCTGTACTCATCTCTGATTCTCATGATATTATGTCTAGTACTAATTATTTGTTGCTATAATATAGTTGGTTTTCAAACATAAATAATAATATCTTTTCACAATAATTACCACATTAAATTGAGACTATTGGAAATATGGAGAGAAATACATGAATTTTTATAAGAGATTAATGTAAAAATTTTCAATTAGACTCAATTTTAAAAGTTTTAATATGTTGTCTTAAAATAATCAACAGAGGCATATTTTCCTGAGTGCATTTTGGAAGCTCAATATACCTACTGTAAAGAAAATAATGTTAAGAATTTGGGCATATTTTAACGATTCCTTATACATACTAAATTTAGATAGTCATACCAGAGATGGGAACACTGAAAATATTGAACTGAATTGTGGTAAAGATTTAAGGATTTATTTTATTAATATAAATTAATTAGATTGTAAGCTTCTACTATAAGCACAGAATATAACCAACAAAAAAATCATTTAAAAATCTGTTTTAATGACAAAAGCCAAAAAAATAGTTATGGAATTTGAACATCCAAAATCAGCGAAGCAAAATATAAATAAGGTAAAAAATTTACATACTGAATTATACATTACTATAAGGGATGCATTTATTTAGACATCCATTATAATTTTTGTACTCATCTAGAGCAAAAATATTTATTTTATGTATTACCTTGTATAGAAGTTATATGTGTGTTTTGTAATATGAATTACTAATCTCATATGTTTAGAATAGATACTAAAAGAGAGAATTTGAAAAAAAAACTGGATAATATTGCATCTAAGAATGATCTAGTTTAACTAGCATTCTTTTTTCCTTTAGATGATGATATTCTTACCAAGCAATGAATCTCATACAAGCAGGTTTTTGTATTAAGCCAGTGAGCATGGAATTGCTCAGTGGTCCTAGGAAAAAATGCAATTTCTTTGTGATTAGGGTAAATGCTAAAAATTCAGTCCATTTTTTTCAAATTTCTATAATTTATCTTTGGGAATTCTTCCTGTTTTGCTACATGAATTATGTTTTGGTCACTTAATGTTAGGATAAAACATTTTAATAAGTAATTGTCTCAATTTTTCTTCCTGTCATTTTTGTCTTGCTTTGTGTGGGGTGAAATGTAATTTTTGAGTAGTTTTTCTTTTTAATATGAACAGTATTTTTAAAATAATAAACGAAAGCACATTAATATGTTTCTTTCATTTCTCATTTTTATCAATAGAGTTATAAGTTAGTGGAACATTAATATTTTTCTAAAACTTGTTAGTTCATCCAATGTACTGCATTTGCATGAACTCATACCTTCTAAATTATTTTATTTAATATCTTTTCAGAACTTAAATTTTTTAAAAATGGAGATGACTTCTGGCATAATTCTATTGATACAAGTTAATGTGCCTTTAATTCAAGAACATTTTGTTTGATCATGCACTTAAGTTTTCAATTTATTTTCTCTTTTTGGTTAAAAGGAATATTTCTACCACTTAACACTGGTGAAATGTTAGAACCAGATGTAATGGAACCAACTCCATCAATAGCTGCTGGATCCAAAGACATATCTCGCTTGGATTGTAACTGAAGAATTTCAACAGTCTTTTCCTGAGGTTCTTTACACAGAGAAAAGTAGGAGACTCTATTGTAGGCAAACATATAAGTTGCATGATCATTATTGTCTTGAAAGATGAGTATTTGTCTTAATAACTATTTATAAAATAGCTTTGGAAAATAATGTGCAACATCTTTATTTACTCCTTAATATACCTTATATACGCCTTAACACAATCTTAATCATCTTATGTATTTGTTCATAAATGGGCAGTATCAAACTAAAAGATTCTTCACAGCAAAGGAAACAATCGAGAGCATGATGAGAGGGCCAATTAAATGGGAGAAAATCATTGCCACCTGTACCTCAGATAGAGAATTAATCTCCAGGATATACAAAGAACTCAAAAAACTTAACACCAAAACTAAAAATAACCCAATAACTAAAAGGACAGAGGAACTGAACAGGCACTTCACAGAAGAAATATGATTGGTCAACAAATATATGAAAAAATGTTCAATATCTCCAGTAATTAGAGAAATACTATTAAAACTATGGTGAGATTCCATCCCACTCAAGTAAGAATGGCAATTATCAAGACCACAAGTCACAATAAGGATGTGGGGATAAATATTCACTCATACATTGCTGGTGGGACTGCAAATTAGTGCAAGCACTCTGGAAAGCAGATTGGGGAGTCCTTAGAAAACTTGGAATGGAACCACCATTTGACTCAGATATTGCAATCCTTTATATGTACCCAAAGAACTTAAAATCAGCATACTATGGTGATGTGGCCACATCGATATTTATAACAGCTCAATTCACAATAGCTAAGCTATGGAACCAAACTAAATGCCCTTCAACAGATGAATGGATAATGGCAATGTAATGCATAATGGAATATTAGTCATAAAAATGACTTCATAACTTTTGTGGTAAATGGATGGATCTGGAGACTCTCATGCTAGGTGAAATAAGCCAATCCCAAAAAACCAAAGCCAAATGTTCTCTTTGATAATGTGGATGCTAATACACCCAAGTGCGGGGGGCGGGGATAAAAATTCATTGGATTAGATAAAGGAGAATGAAGGAAAGGCAGTAGAATGAATTGGGCATAACTTTCCTATGTTCATATATAAATACACCACCAGTGAAACTCACATCATGTATAACCACAAGATTGGCATCCTAAATAGAATAAGTTATACATGTATGAATAATATGTCAGAATACACTCTACAGTTGTGTATATCTGCAAAGAGCAAATAAAATTATTATAATTTAAAACTGAAAAATAAAGAAACATATTGAGCAATTTCTTCCTCTCTTTTTCTAGGTTTACCAGAACTATGTATGGGGTTATCAGAAACTGATAATTATAATATATTATATTAATATTATATATTACATTAGTAATATTAATTATAATTATAATATAATGTAAGTGAATTAACGTGATCCAGTTATTTCAATCCTTTATATATATCCAAAGTACTTAAAATCAGCATACTATGGTGATGTGGCCACATCAATATTTTTAACAGTTCAATTCATATTTAAGTCTTAAAAAAAGTGATCATTTAAGTCTTAAAAAAAAGAGTTGCAAATAGCATAGTTGTGATCATTTAAGTCTTAAAAAAAAGAGTTGCAAATAGCATAGTTTCAGACATATCATACTCCACAGTGTCTTTGTATGAAGGGTTGGACTTCTTCAATGAGTGATACTGGCTGTTTGAAGTATGATGCCTGATGGCATTCTCAGAGCCTTTCAACTATAAATTTTATCCAATTCCATCCTTGCATAAGCAAATGTGCTAAAAAGTTCTTTCATTTTAGTGACCTGATGTCTGAACATCAGTCTTCATGTCTTCACTTAGATAAATGATAATCATGAAAGGCTGCATTACGAATCACTAAAAACAGTAAATCTGAAATGTTACTACCCAAGAAAGACAAAAATTATAATATTGGAATAGAAAATGAAGATGTTCACAGAATCCTCAACATCTGTTAATTTCATTAGTATGAATTAAAACTGAGAGTAACTATCATGTGAAAGAACTTATTTTGATTGATGAATTTTTAAATTGCACTACATTTCAGTGATTCCTTTTGCACTCATGATATACAGGCACAAAAAACATCATCATATTATATCTAATATTCAAAAGACTCCTATAGACCTCCAAAATGTAACTATTCATATAATATCTGTAGCTATAGATCAAATTCACCATCTTGGAAATTTTCGAATTCATGTAATCATATAGAATGTACTCTTAGGTGCCAGGCAGTTTTTTTTAAACTTAAGATGAATGTGAAATTCATTTATGTTGCCAAACAAGTTAGAATTTGCTCTTAATACTATACATTTTTTTCTGCTAGGTGGATATACCAGTTTATTGGTGCAATCTAGTTTTTAGTGTTGTTTGAACTTGTCCAGTTTTAAGTTAATACAAGTAATGTTGCTATATAAGTATTTGAACTAGAATTTTATAAATATGTGTTTTAATTTTATAGGAAAAATAACCAGGAGTAAATTTCTGAATTACAGTGCAGGTATAAGCAGAGATTAGTTGATATTGTATAACAGATGGGTAGAGTGTTTGTGTCAGTTTACATTCTCAACAGCAATGTAGGAGAATTCCAATTGCCTATGTGTCTATCAGAACTTTTGTTCTGTCATAAGATTAATTTTAGATATTCTGAAGGGTATGTGTGGGGCCTGTTATGATTTTAATTTTAATTTCTCTCAAGTTTAACTATCTTCTAGATTATCTGTTACTTTTTATGTTCTATTGCAAAAGACCTTCCCAGGAGTTTTGTCCATCACTTTATTGCTGTCTATTCTTGAATTAATTTTATAGTGTTCTTTCTATGATATATGAGGGTATTTTTTCATATCTATGCATGACCAAGATCTCCTTCCAGACTGAAACAAGCATTTTTTACATTTAATATTGCCTACTGCTGAGCATTAATTTTAATATTAATGAATCAATTTGTAATCATTTTAAAAATGGTTTAATGATTTTTGCCCTGTTTAAGAAAGCTTTGATTACTCTAAATGAATACAAATATTCTCACCTCTTCTTTTTTCTGTTAAAAGTTATTTTACTCTCCATCCTATAGTTGAATTTGTCATATGAAATCATTTTTATGGAAAAATTCAGAAATGGATCTAGATATGTCGTTTTGTAATGCATGCCTAATTATTCTGACACCACTGAAAAGTGATATCCTTTCTACATAAATAAACAGTGGTGATTTTTCTGTAAATCATATGATTGGTTTCTGGGCTCTTTGGGGATATTGATCTATGATGTCTGTCTTTACACTGGTACTTACTATTTTTTGTACATTATCTTTTGACACAACTTGATATAAAGTAGTGTGGATTCTCCATCTATTTTTTCTTTCAGTACTGCCTTTGCAACTTCAATATTATCTTTCACTTCTATATAAATTCGAGGAAGAAGGTGTTAATTTCAACAAAGGTTCCTGCTGGGATTTTGATTAGAATTTCATTAAATCTATAGAACAATCTTGGGGAACCTGACATCTTAATAATATTGGATGCTGTGAAGTACAACCACAGCATAGTCTTCCATTTATTTTGGATTTCTTTAAGTCCTCTCAGTAATGGTCCGTAATTTTCACTGTAGAGATTTTGCATATTTTTTTTAGTGTGAATTGTAGATAATTGATGTTGTTTGGTACTATAGTAAAGATCTTTAGAATTCTGTGTCCCAATTGGTCACTGCTCATGTACTGAAAGAGAATTAATATTCCTCTGTTTGTTTATTTACTTATTTAATTATGGTGGTGATTGAACCCAGGACTTAATGCAGGCTAAGCGTGTGCTCTACTCTTGCCCTTATAGCCCCCAGCCCATAATATTTATATATTGGCCTGCTAGATTAAAAAAAAAATCTTATTTTTGTAATTTGTAGATGGATTTTCCAGTTATACAATTACCATCAATGATCAAGCTGTGTGTGTGTGTGTGTGTGTGTGTTGAATTGTTGTTTTAAATATCAACAATTGCCTGTAATCCCAGCAGCTTGGGAGACTGAGACAGGATGATCACAAGTTTGAGGCCAAACTCAGCAATTTAGCAAGGCCCTAGGCAACTTAGCAAGATTCTGTGTCTAAATAAAATATAAAAGTGGCTGGGGATGTTGCTCAGTGGTTAAGTGTTCCTGTGGCCTCCCACAATATTTGTGTGTGTGTGTGTGTGTGTGTGTGTACGTGTGTGTGTGTATAATATTTCCTTAATTCATCTTTTTAATCCAACTTTTATCTTTTCTTCTATTGAATATATTGATGAAATCTATTTTAATTATAACTTTTCTTTCTTTTTACTTATTAACTAATAATTTTAATTGTATGTATAATTAATTTAATTGTGTATAAGAAAACTGTCATGACAGGATAGTTTTATATTTTATCATTTAAGTCTTTTGTGATCACCTCTGGGCTGGTTTGGGGCTACTTTGCAGGTTTGATGAGATTTCACCTACTTCTCCTCCCTTGCAGAGAATCCAGTTTTACTTGCAGTAGGAGCAGATGTCACCTGGGCTTCAAGTGAAGAGCACAGCGGCTCTCTTTCTCAGCCTGGTCAGTTCTTCAGAGATTTGACCTTTATCCATTGATCTACCACTACTCTCTGCTCCCCATTTTTCTTTTTTCTTTTTTGGAGGAGGAAGTCATGTACATTCATTGCATAAGAACTTGAAAAGTTGTACCTCATTTGTATACAATGAATCAAAATGAAGTCTGTAAAAATTTAAAAATAAATAAATAAATTTTAGAAAATAATTTGAAAGAATAAATGCACCATGGAGAAATGGGGCACATATTTAGAGATTTCTGTTTCCAAGTTATGTCAAGTTACATGTCAGTACCTGTAGACTAGGCTTAATATGCAGCCCACATTTAGAATTAGCAAATTATCCCATGAAAGAAAACACATTTTTTCACATAGGAAAGGCTCTTCTTTCTGTGAAATTTCATTTCATGTAAACCTGTTTCCTTCCAGAACTTCAATATCTTTTAAAATATGATTCAAAATACCTGTGGAATTTTTTTACTTGATATGGTAAGAAAAAGATCTATCATTTTTACATTATAAGTAAAACAAGATTCTCTTTTGATAATGTAAACTATTACTCTGATTTTGCTTAAATATGTATAGACAGACATTAATTTGGCATAGATATGGATTGTACATTAAGGAGTCTTGAATGATTCTATTTGATGCACTGGATCATAGATTCAAAATAAAATAACACTTCCCCAACATGTGTGAACATGTGTTCCTAATGTGTGAGCACAGCAATACAAAACTACAGGCTGATTCTAAAATCTTCAACTCCTACATAGACCAAATAGCTATTTTGAGCTTGATATCTATGCAAATTTCAGTGTAAAAATTCAGTTGAAAACTAGAGTCTTTCAAATATTATTATTTATTTACAAAGGGAAAAAATTTTGTCAAGAAAAAACATGATAATATCTCCCACTTAAAAGGATTCTGACACATTTTAGGGATATAGGAGAATAATTTCAATATGCACAATAGAGTTAGTATTTTAAAAATGTGATATATATGTGTATATATACATTAGAGTATGTGTTACACACACACATACACACACACACATATGAGTTCAAGAGACATAAATGTTGATGTGCGTGGCAATAGCAAACCAAGAGGTCACCACCAAGAATAAATGAAAGAACATTCAGACATACATTTCATATGAAATGTATAAAATTTAGTAAGATGTGAAAAGATAGTATTAACAGAAAAGACACCACCTTTAAGTATTTTTTTGTTATGTAAGAAAATATTCCTTTAAAAAATCCTTACATATCATTTAGCCAAATCTGTGTATGGAATGGGGGTTTGGCTTAAAGGAACAAAGGCAAGTTCCTTCTGCTTGGTCTTGATGTTGAGTACTGCAAAAACATTCTTCTGCATCAACTTCCAGTGTGGTCTTCTTCCTTGGATCTGTTTTCCATGACTAATCATAATACTGGTCTCAGTATTTCTAGTTCTGAGAGTTGACCATAGAGTAAATACATGCAGGAAGTTTGAGCAGAAGTTGAACAAATAATATCCTAAGGTATCAACATGCCCAAGACCCTTCTAGCATATAATGAAACCAGATTTGAGAACTCAAAAGAGTGCAGGCAGAAAAATCAAAGCTGGAGCCCCATCTTTCTATTATACTACGTTGCATCATAAAATTCTGAATATATTAAGAATTTTAAATTTAATCTTTACTTTCCAGGTGGTTATAAAAATATATTTGTCTGTGTAGGATAATAAAACCTATATTATTTAGCATTTTGCAAGCTTGACATAATTTTTAAATATTTAATTTCATGAGTTTAAATGCACTAAGAAAAAGTGCAAACTAAGTGTGTTTTTAAAAGGAGAGCATAATGCAATGAAAGACAAGCTATTTGTAAAGAAAACCAAGTGGTGGTTCTTTTCCTGAAGGGCTTCAGGTCATGTGAAGTACATGAAATTCAAATGTTGCATTGTATATTTGAAGAAATCTTTCCTACCCTAGAAGCAGAGGAAATAAATGGAAACTTCATGAAGTCACACACTCATCCTTCTGAGAAAAACACCTATGAGTATGACCGTACCTTTGCAGTTTTTTCATTTAGTCAACAAGATCTCCATTCTCCTGAGTTCTTTTTAAAATATGTCTTCTTCATGTGAAAAAAATTATAAAATTTGACATTTTTTTCCAATTTCATTACAGGCCTAAATGGAATGATTAAAAGTAGATGTAAGTACCAACAATTATGTCTATCATTTTGGCAAGTATGAACTTAGAGAGCTAAGTATTGCTTTGATTGATTGCCAAGTGAAATAATTTTTTCTTGTAAAGATAAATTGATTGAGAGGACTGCTTTAAAAGCCCAGGCTTAAAACAACTGCTAACCCCAGGATTGCTACTGAAATAACTAATAAAATATAAAATTGCAAAAGCCCTTTTTACTACCAAGAGGTGAGATGACTTGCCCCAAATCTCAAGACATTTCTCTAATAGACAATATGTGCATGGACAGTTTGAATATAGCATCAAGGGCTTTACTCCTTCAATTCCTCAGAAAAATCAACCTTACAAGCAAATTGATGTACATTTTCTTGGCAAAGGTGCACCAACACCTCCTCCAACTCAGGCTTGAAAAATCATAGTTCATATAATTGAAGATCATAATTTGTAGTGCTTGCCATCTTTATTGTTGGTTTCATCCACAGGTTTTAAAGATAAAAGTCAAATCCTTCTCAGACTTCTTTATTCCTTCAATCTTCTCTGTTGGGCATCTAAATCAAGATATCCATTTATGTTAAACACAAGTATGTGTAAACTTTTGTTTCCCTTCAGTACTTTTTCTTGGATAATAAATTTTAGGAGGTTTCATGAAATAAGCTCAAGCATGAACTTTTACTACCGATGATCGAGAGTAGTCAAATGAATCTATACGGGTAGATCTACAGTGTTAGTTTGATCACCATCTATTGGATCATCTTTATGGTTAAATGTGATAAATTTATTATTAAATATGATTATGATTAAATATGATTTATGATTAAATTTATGATTAAATTTATGATTAAATATGATTATGATTAAATATGATTAAATGTGACTCAGTGGTAGAGAACTGCCTAGCATGTCTAAGGCATTGGGTTTGATTCTCAGCACCACATATAAATAAGCAAATAAAACAAAGGTCCATCAACAACTAATAAAATGTTTTAAAAATGGCTAGAATTTTTAAAATTATGCTGTAATGGAAAAGAAGGAAAACCCTTACACAATCCAAAGAAAGAACAGAGTGTAGAAATGTCTAAATATTTTCTCATTTATTTGTTTAATAAAATACAAGCTGTTTACCTTTGTACTTAACATTTCATAAAAGTAGAATCATCTAAGATGAATAAAGAAAATAAAGCCTGGTAAAGGAAATAAGGGCCATAATGAGGGAGGTTAAGAGCATTTAGAGACCATCTTCAAAAGTAAATTAGCAAAGAACTAATATCTAAAAAATCCTCACAAAATTTACAGAACAAAAAAAAGATAAATATTGCTAATAAAATTATAAAATGTGCAAGTAAGATCAGGGATGGAAAGTTAATATAAAATGTGTATCCTTTTACTGCTGAAACAATACCCAAACTCTATACCAAATTCACTAAGTCTGATTAGTTAACCAGTTTTGTGCTTTAACCAGTTCTGTGCGGGGCCAATCAGAAAACACTTTATCCTAAGCCTGTACTATGCCAAAAATCTGTAAATGTACAGATTTTTTGCTGCTTTCCAGGGCTTTTCAGATACTATGACCTGGAAAGCCTGGAGAGAATTCACAGAGCATTCATCCTATGAGTTACGTGTGCGACCCTGCAATTGTTCTAACCAGTAGAAGGTGGGAACCAAAAACTTGATGTTGCCTCCTTTGATTCCTCAGGCAAATAATGGTGAGACACATTCCAAAAAGCTCTTCAGAACATTCCTAAATTTCAAACCTCAGTCATCCATATCACAGGCCATATGGAGAATGCATTCTTGTTTTGATTTTTCCTCCACTCCTGTTGCACCACTATTAGCTTTTACTCTCTTAATTGCTTCCTAACTAAACGACCTGTTTGCAAACTTTTTTCTTAGGAATTGTTTTCAGATAGGTTTTGTTACACAAATGTTACAAAAATATTCATCTTTAGTATAGGATTTATAGAATATGCCACATGACAGTTAGATGAAAACAATGTCCATTATACAGGAGGCAGTTGAGGGTGGTGAATGCCCTTTAATATAGGATTTATAGACTGTGTCACATGAGAGTCACATGACCACAATATCCACCGTGCAGGTGACAAGGAAGAGTGGTGAAAGCCCTTGGCATGCAATATCCTCACTATGACCTGGGATGCACCAGTGCTACAGCACTCAGTATAGACACAATAATTAGCATAAGCTATGGAGAATTTGGGCCTTCTAAAAAATGCTTTAAGACCCTAAAAAATAATAACAGGAACTGATTAACCAAATTTCCTTTATATTCATACTATGCTGATTGGATTTGCTGAAAATAAAATAACAAGTAGCCTGGATGGTCATACCTGCATCTGCATACATGTCAGGATGAAGTTTTAAGATTCTCCTACTGGGTAAAATATTAAGGAATTGAGCAGCGTGGAGCAGTCTAGAATGTGTGCACTAGTAAAGTGTGAAGTTTACCTCCTGCTACTTTGAAAGACTGAACAGTAAATGGTGCACCTCTTTGGAATATTCTGTATTACTTATAGGAACACACTTTTCTGGTACATTAATTGGTGATTCTGAAATATTTCTATTTTAAGTGGGGCCCAGCACAAGCAATAGTGCTGTAGAAAATTGTTACAAGAACCATTTTGAAACTGGAGTTTTGAGATTCAAATTCTATTCACTGGTTCTGCTGGCAGTTGGAGTCTGAACAAACTGCAGGCCTCTGCAGCTGAAAAGTGTTATAGCTCTTATTGGTGGGATATGCCCTCCAGTGTTGTAGCAGCAGCTTGCCATCATTCTTTCTGGGACTTGTCTTATGAATTTGAAGAATGAAGTCCAAAGACCAGAATGGGTGAGTACAAAAGCAGGATTTATTACAGTGTGCATACAAACAGAACTCCCCTAGGGCAAGAAGGGACCCAACCAGGATTTCCCTATGAATGTGCTAGTCTAGGGATTTAGATAGCATTTAGGTCAATGCTGTTGGTCCAAACTTATGCTAATCAGGGTTTGAAAAATGTACCAATGTTATTGGTCCAAAATTATGCTAATTAGGGTTTGGAAATGTAAGAACTTTGTTGGTTAGCCCTGAGTGGTATTCAGGTTTGCCTTATTTACATTTTCTTCCTGCTTCTCAGGAAGCTAGAGGTTGAAATCAGTGAATTGAACTTGCTCAGCTTGGGGATCTGGAACTAGAGCCCTGCAGCACTGCGTGGAGCTGCCTCTTCAGCAGGCATCCACATCGTGTGTAGGCCAGCCTGCCCGAGGATGACAGGGCGGCTTGTCCTGGTTCACCTCTGCAGGCATGAGACTCCCACCCACCCATGCCTCAGGCCCTAGCTGGCATGGCGGGCTCTGCTCGGCCAGTGTTTGCTACCTGTGCTTCTGTGCACCTGGCCTACTAAGCTGCTGCTTCATCACTCTACTGCTGCTTCTGGTAGGGGACCTCTGGGCTGGTGCAGTCTTGGTGGCATGGGAGCCGTGTCAATTTGATAGAGCAGTCATCATAGGACTATAGGTATTCATGGTAGATAAGAATCCTGTGTAACATCCTGTGTAAGCCCCGTAGGAGAACTCCAGCTCAGGTATCTCCGGTTCTGGAACTACTTCTTTTATAGAAGAAAACTTCTTTTTCTCTAATAATAGTGAGGAAAGTTCCTATGATGCCACTGTGACTACAGTGATCCAGTAGGATCTGAGTTCCTAAAGTGCTCAGATTGAGCTGGGCATTTTTACATAACCCAGAGATACTTAAGGAATCTATAGTACTTTGTTGTATAGTGAAAATATGTCAGCTTCCTTCAGCATCTACTATTTGCACTGAAAACTCTCTTTTTGCATTTGTGAGATTTTGAAGAGCAAAGAAAAATATGTCAGGTCTAGTTCACAAATGGATTGCGCAGTATGTTAGTATCTGCAAATGAATTATTAGCACACTATTGTCACATTTAGCAATGACCTTTAAGTTACCCTATTTGTCATTCATTTGTATAGTGGAAATAATTACCTGAGTTATGGAAATGCACAGACTAAAGAACACAGGTAAATGTTTTATTTAGTTGATCAGGGATCTGAAAAGAAAACCATTTGTTGAGAAATGAATGGACTTAGAAATAGTTGTGCAGATGGACTAAAGGGTTACCACAAAGCCTAGGGGAGATCAGAAGTTCTCAGCAGCTACATCTTGGTTTACTAATCCCACAGTTGAGAGCCAGCCTCTTTACTTAGATGCTATCATGAGTAAAATGGTCTCATTAAAGGCAGGGTATGGTGGCATGGGAGAAGATACTTGAGCATAATGGCCCAGGTTTCCTCTCTCCACGTTTCAACCTGCTATTACCATTATTAATTCTTCTCCTGTTACAACAGGCACTTGTAGCAGGATCTCAGGAATATGCTTCCAGTGGGAGATGAAGTAAGTGTTTTCTAAACTGGAAGTCACAGCTACTTTCTGCTCAATATGAGTTCATTATACCAAAGCTTTGGGATGCTAGCAAAGCCCTGGGTAGTGAACGAGGACAAAGGTCATAGAAACTGCTACGTAAGTTTTGTTTTCAGAAAAATAATATAACTGCAATACACGTATTTTTTTATGTAATATGTGTATGTATATGTGTGTATGTGTGTGAAGTATTCATGTCAGGAAAGAAAGTTGTCTTTAACCACTATGCAGGAAAGGTGAAAGGTGATCAAATAAAATAAAAAATTCATATATGGAAATTTTTAAAAAATGGTTAAAGTAGAGGGGAGAGACAACAGAAGTTAAAATGTGACTGAATAATTATCCCCAAAGCATTATAAAATAATCAAAGACTGTTATTCCAATGTTATTCCAAACATGGTTCTGTGCTATTTCCTTGTGATGTAGTTCAGTCTCCTTCCAGGAAAAAATTGGCATTCATGATAAACACCTAAGCAGTTTTCATATAAACTTTAAAGAAATTAAAGCTTCCTCTGCAAAAGCGAATATTCACATACTTAGCTGAATAAGTTCCAAATTCTTGTAATCTCTAGCTAGCATTCATTTTGCTTGAATTCAGTCTAAAAATGATTATATAATAATTCTCTTTTTATAAAAAACAAAATCCCTGAAAAAAATTCTTTCGAGTGACCTGCTAGAAACTTCTTCTTTCTTATGGAAATCAAAGAAATCAAAAGTTGACACGTGATCAAACAAATTCTTCAAAAATATTTCAACTTAATGGAACAATAACAACAATTTATTTAAACAAGTTAAATTCCTCATGGCATAGAGAGACTATCAAACTGGATTTATTGATATAAATGAACTGTACTATGAGATCAGTTTGATGAATAAATGAAAAATTTGCATAAATGTATGTACATTATGTTTCATCGATACTTAAGAGATATTTATTATTAATATCTAATGTGAAACATTAGAATATTCCTTATGGTGTATGAGCCTGTACGTAAAATGTAAATACATATTCCACACATACATGTGTATATATGTATATGTATATAAATATGGAAACCTATCTATGTATATGTATCATTTGCATTTTGTTTTGTTCTGTCTAATCCATTCCAAGTAAAAAGGATAGGTTAGTGTCTCCTTTAGCCATTTGACAAATTACTTATCCTTCCAGCTTTGTAAAATATGCAAATTTGCTAACATTGCAGCAAAGACAGTTATGAAGATTTTGAGCCAGGCACATCACTGGAGATTTTCTTGCAATCAATATTGTCTTACATTAACTTAAAACCTTCTAACTAGATGTTTTCTCCATAATTTGATTGAATGACTATTTTTCAAAGTGTTTCTGCAATAAAAGAAACTTTGAAGTAATACAAATCTTCTTCAAAAATCATATTTCCTTCTAATAGTCAAAGTATTTCTAGACTGCTTCCTCTTTAAGTGAATGTTCAGATAGTGCAGTTTATGCTGAAAGCCCCTTAGAGGTATGTCATGCAGAGGTGAACAGAGATGCAATGCTGTAAAACCTTTTTTATGATTTTTATGAGTACAGAACATCTAATGCCCCTGGCGTCATTCCATGTAATTTAAAGGAAGGAGCTAACATTTGACTTGCTCATTTTGCCTGAGCAATCTTTAGTGAGAAATTGGTTCTCATTTCATATAAATAAATGATGCCATCACAAATGTCAATACTGGGAAAGTTTCCACCTGTCGAGTGCTGAGAAACTTGACTACAGCCTAGGGCAATGAAGAGGAAGTTTAGGAGAAACGCTGTTGGGATTTCTATCCAGCAATTTGCTGTCAAATGCATTGATGTGAGGCCCCAAATGACTCCAAAACTGCTTGCTCCAATGACAAGAGCAACAAAGCGCTCATTTCCAATTATCAAGGGTTTTAAACTGTAAACTATATTCCTCTTCTGTCAGCTGCTTAGAAACCTGGAAAGGGAAATCAGCAACATTTCAACACGTTGTTCAACTCTGTTGCATATGTTCATGTAGCGTTCTGGACAGCATACTTAATGTTAATGTGGCATGTTTTAGCTATTATTTCTTGGGGTGATAGATTTTGCTTACAATAAAAAAAGTCTGTCTTAGAAATCAAACATTGTATTTAGAGAAATTGAAGTATTATATAAGCAAGACTCTCCCAACACATTTAAGAAATCATGAAAAGACAATTTTAGTATGAACTTTATTGTTACAAAGAAAGTAATGTAATTATAACACATGTATGGAAAAATGCCCAATTTAAACACACTTTAATTTGGTGATTTGAGAATTAATTCTGGTTCCAGTCTTTAGTGATTTAAAATTTTTTTTACATTTGTTCTTATTAGTTATACATGATAGTTGAATGTATTCTGACATATTACACATACAAGCTGTATAACTGCTCATTCCTCTGGTTGTACATAGTGTAGAATTACATTGGTCATGTAATTATATATGCACATAGGATAGTAATGTACAATTCATTCCATTTCTTTTCCTATTTCCATTCCCCCTCCCTTCCCTTCATTTCCCTTTGTCTAACCCAAAGTACTTCTATTCTTTCCTCTCCCTACCCCACCATTATTGTGAGTTAGCATTCCCATATCAGGGAAAACACTTGGCCTTTAGTTATTTGGAATTGGTTTATTTCTCTTAGCATGATATTTTCCAGCTTCATCCATTTATTGACCAATGCCATGATTTCATTCTTCTATGTGGCTGAGTAATATTCCATTGTATATACCACATTTTCTTTATCCATTCATCTGTTGAAGGGAACCTAGGTTGGTTCCATAGTTTAGCTATTGTGAATTGAGCTATTATAAATATTGATGTGGCTGCATCACTGTAGTATGCTGATTTTAAGTCCTTTGGGTATAAACCTAGGAGTGGGTTGGTGGTTCCATTCCAAGTTTTCTGAGGAATCTCCATACTTCTTTCCCTAGTGGTTACACCAATTTACAGTCCCACCAGCAATGTATGAGTGTACCTTTCCCCCCACATCCTTGCCAACATGGATTGTTACTTGTGTTCTTGATAATTTGCATTTTGATTGGGGAGAGATCGAATCTCAGTGTAGTTTTAATTTGCATTTCTCTAACTGCTAGAGATGTTGAAGATTTTTTCCTATATTTGTTGATTTGATTGTTTTTTTTGAAGTGCCTGTTCAGTTTGAGACTTCAGTGTTTATTTATTTATTTTTTTATTTTAAGATGGTAACATAACCCAACTGTGATTATAAAGAATTAACAACTTGGAAAAAAACAAAAAAGCTTAGATGTGATGCAAAGACAATTGATGTTTCATTCTCTAGATAATTTTCCACAGATATTTCTGTCTAGTCAGTACCTCTGCATCACTGAGGGTCCACCATTTTCTATTTACGTCTCAGTGTCTTAGGAGTCTTCTCACTTCGTAACTCTTATTATTTGCCTCATATAACCCTAATACAATCTTCTTTGGTTCTATAAAATAAATACGGAAGTATAATAATTCCATCTTGCAGACATTGAAGGATACAGAAGAAACAATATGCTGAAGATCACATTAACAGGAAATAAACATGAGAAAGATTTTGTTTAATTCACTAATGAGGGAAGCAATAAGGTGAGATCAAGCTCAAATAGTCTTTTAGAAAATTGGGTATTGTCCCAGTTTTGAATCTTAAATGTCCTGCACAGGATTTGTCACCAGCCTGAGGTAGCATTGGGAGGTGGGACCTAAGTGGAAGGAATTTAGGCTATTGGGGCCACGCCCTTGAAGAGAATGTTGGAACTCTGGCCCTTTTCTCTCTCCCTCGCTCTCTTTCCTTGTTGCCACAAAGTGATCATTTTGCTCCGCTGCCCAGTCCCTGTCATAATATTCTGCCTTTCCATAGCACCCAAACAAATAGTCTACTGATCCTGGGTCAAAAATCTCTGAAACCATGAGCCAAAATAAACCTTTATTTCATTTAAGTTGTTTATGTCATTATTTTGTTTCAGTAAGGGGAAGCTGATTAATATAGGTTTATATAAGATGCTATCATTGCTAGATGCTACCCATCTGGACCATAAACTAATATGACCACTGAAAAGCAGTTACTTGTGTCTCTGGCAAAATCTAACTTAACATGCACTTTTACTAAGTCTGTGGTATTTAATGAAGGGCTAACAATTAACTGTTCTAAAAATGTATGCAAAAATCATAGGTAATCTTGGCCAGCCCTGTCCTTGATATGATGATTGAAAGAATATGCCACCCACATTTTTTACATTATATCTACATTTTGGATAATTTTTCTGACATAGATAAGGAGACTGATATTCAGAGAAAGCACCATGAAACAAAAAGGAAAGCATTCTAATTTGAACCTGTATTCTATAGCCTGAATTTCTATGCCCTTGACAGCACATGAAACTGAATACTAAAGGACTTCTCAGTGGAAAACGAAGGTTTGAATAATTTGTCCAGATAAAATAGAAATGTTTGAAAATTAATTTCATAATTATTTTGACTTTCTTGTTATAACCATCTTTCATTTATGAAATGACTTTTATTCTTGATCCTGTTACAGGAACTCACACAGCCTACCACATTACATTTATTCATTGTGTGTCTTTAAGCTTCTCTTGGCTGTGAGTTTCTCAAGCTTTTCTTGTTTGATGTCCTTGATTCTTTAATGAGTACTAGCAAAGTATTTTGAAGAAATCTGTTGAGATCTAACTGATTTTTTTTTTTTCATGATTCAACGGAGGCTTGGGGTTTGTGGAATACAACAGAGGTTAAGTCCCAATTTCATCACATCATATCAAGGGTACGTATTACCAATATGACTTTTCACTACCACTGTTGATCATTTGGCTAAGCAGTGCTGGTCAGATCTTGTCCCTTTAAAGCTACTTGCTCAGTGTGGTTGCACACATCTCTGTAATCCCAGCAACTTGGGAGGTTGAAAATGGAGGATCACAAATTCAAGGCCAGCCTTACAAACTTAGTGAGGCCCTAAGCAACGTATTGAGATCTTGTCTCAAAATAAAAAAATTAAAAGGGCTAGGGACATAACTCAGTGATAAAGCATGCCTGGGTTAAATCCTCAGTACCAATACATAAAAATAAGGTTTATTCCTTTTTCCAAGTTTCCCATATTGTATTATTTGGAAGGAAGTCACTTTTCTCAGCCTTCACATAAGGACTTGAAGTTATATACTTCCTTCTTGAGAGTAGAATACTTGCAGAATTTATTTGAAATTATTTTGCATGCAAAATTTTCTATTCTTTCAATTTATCTATCAACGATTTACTGGTATGTGTATAAACTTATGACTATTCATTTCTTACTTTGATTTATAGTCCCATACTAATTTATATTGTTACTGAAAATTTTCCAGCTTTGACCATTGGGCTGTCCTTCAATTAGTTTCTGTGTCCTTTGGACATGCTCCTTCAAATGCTTCTTTAAGTCCTTCCTTATTTCTTATCATTACAAGATGTTCTTACACATCTTGTTGATGTCTTCCCTAAGTTATATTTAACCATTTCTCCAAGGAACTCAGGTTTTATTAATTGAAAAAGGGTATTAGAAACCTGTGGTAGGCAGTTTTCCAATACTGTAATTAAATACTTGAGATAATTTAAAACGGAGAAAGGGTTGATTTTGGCTCACAAACTTGGAACTTTCAGTTCATGATCAATTGACCCAGTTGCATCTTGGCCTGTGGTTGGGCAGTGCATCCGGCAGGAGTGCATGGTGCAGGAAACCTATTTACCTCATGGCAGGAAGAAAGTTAAAGAGAGAGGAACAGGAGAGAGTCCTTCTATCTCCTTTGTGGTCATACCCCTAGGGAATTAAAATCTTCCAGTAGGCCTCACCTCTTAAGAGTTCCACCATTCTCTAGAAATACCAAACTGAAAACCATTGGGGGAATTTCCAAATCCAAACTATTACAAAACCAAAGTTGGAGTGCCAGATATGCTACTCCTAGGGTAGCATTTCCTTAAGATCTTTTCATCAAATAGGGCAAGGAAACATGTGTGCATACTAAACCTTTGATGACAACATATCTACTCATATTTCCACAGGTAGCCATCTGTAAGTTATGCTAGTCATTTGTCTACACTGTCTTCAGTCCTAATTCATCATCACAAGGTTCATTCTATTCTCTCCCCAATTCTATCCATCAATTTCCACCACTGAAATGGAAAATATGACTCCTAGCATTCACCACACATTAATTTTATTGGTCAACTCCCATATACATAAAGAATAGTGTCAAAGTTCTAATCCATACCTTCATGAAGCACAGAGTTGTCAACTAAAGTAAAACATTTATGTACTCTTCTATCTATCTTTAGTCCCACAATCCCCAGTCATTTCCAAAGTGACTCTTTTTTCCCACCCCTGCAGTAAAGTTGTTTCATGCATAGGTAATTACAGTTAGATTCATTTGTCACAAACTGTAATCTATCCTGAGATTTCCTGATCCACTGAGTGATTTTTGATTTGCATATTTTCAGGTTTACTCTTGATGATGTAAAGATCCTTGGGTTTTGAAACATGCATAATGTCATGTTTCACCATAAATATCACACAGAAGAGTTTTGTTATCCAGAATATTTCATGAGCTTTACTTATTTACCTTTACTGCTAAATGTGTGTCAATTGCTATCTCTTTATGGTCTTAATAATTTTGACTTTCTCAAAATGCCACATAATCGGAAACCAACAGTGTGTTCTCCTTGTAGACTGATTGCTATTTAGCAATATAAGAGCCATCCAGTGTCTTTTTGTTGCAAGAGCTCATTATTTTTAATTACTGAATAATGTTCAATTGTATAGATGTGCAACAGCTTATCTGTATATTCCCCTGTTAAAAGACAGGTCTGTTGCTTCCAGGCCTGGTGATTATGACTAAAGCTGATGCAAACATCCGTAGGCAGATTTTTATAGACTTGTACTTTCAAATGAGCTGGATAAATAATTGTGAAGGTCACTACTAAGTTGTGAGGAACTATAGCTTTGTAAAATCTTTCAACTATCTTCCAACTTGTTGTGCCAACTAGAAATTAATTCAGTTGCTAATGCTTTGTTGAATATGTACATGAAAGATATTTGTAATTTCCTTGAAATGTCTGTGGTTTTGTTATTTTATTAGGGTAATACTGGCCTCCAAAAGTCAGGGAGTGTTTTTCTTCCCTCTATATTCTAGAACAAAATGTGGAAATTTTGTGCTATTTTTTCCTTAAATTTTAGGTAGGATTCACCATTTTAACCATGTAGGTTGGCTATGCTCCTTCTTGTAATATAGTTAATTATCTATTCAATTTCCTTAATAGACATGAGTATATTCTGGTAATCTTTTTTCCTTTATGTGTGTTTTACTAGTTTATGTCTTTCAAACAATTACTCAGTTTCATTTAGATTATGGAATTTGTGTGTTGGAGTTGTTCATAGTTTTTGTCATCTTCTTTAATGTTCATGGGAACAGTTGTGATGACCTCTCTTGTTTTTCCATACTGGTAGTTCATGTAAATCTCTCTCTCCCCACCCTCTCTCTTTCTCTCACTAATTTTGGCTATAGATTTATTAATTCCATTGATATTTCTCAAAGAACTGGGCTTCAATTTTATTAAATTTCTCTATTTGTTTTCCTGCCATCTAATTTTTGTTTCCCTTTTTTTTTTTTTTTTTTTTTTTTTTTTTTTTTTTTCCTTTTGGTGTTGGGGATTGGACCCAGCAGTGCCTAACTACAATCACATCCCATTTCTTCTTTTTTTAAATTTTGAGACAAGGTCTCATTAAGTTGTCCAGACTGGTCTTGAACTTGCAATTCTCCTGAGGCTGAGGCCTCCTGAGTTCCTGAGATTTCAGGCATGTGCCACTGGTTTAGTCAGCTATTTTGCTGCTGTGACTAAATGATCTGACCAGAACAATTGTAGAGGAGGAAAAATTTATATAAGGGCTCATGATTTCAGAGGTCTTAGTCCATAGAAGGCCAGCTCCATTCCTCAGAGCTTGAGGTGAGGATGAACATCATGGAGGACGAGTGTGGCAGAAGGAATCCACTCACATGTTGATCAGGAAACAGAAAGTCTCCACTCTCCAGATACAAAAAGCCACACCTCAATTCCCACCTCCTCCAGCCACACCCTACCACTTCAATTACCACTCAGTAGATCCCTATCAGGGGATCAATTCACTGATTGGGTTAAGACTCTCATAACTCAAGCATTTCTCCTCACATGTGAACTTTTGGGGGACACCACATCTAAACCATGACAGCCACCATGCCCAGCTCTGCTCCACTTTTATGGTCTCTTTTTTCTTGTTTGTTACAGATTTAACTTGTTCTTCTTTTTCTAGTTGTCTAAAATGGATTTTTCCAATGATCTTTCTGTTGTTGATCTCCATTTGAATCTCTTTGTTACTTGAAAACATACGTTGTGTGATATCTATTACTTTCAACTTGTGAATGTGTGTGTTGTGGCTTAAAATGTGGTAATTTTGGTTAATGTTTCATACAATCATGAGAACTTATATTCTACTCTTGTTCAGACAGAATACTGCATAATATCGATTAGGTAAAGTTGCTTCATAAAATTATATCCACTTGGGGCTGGGGATATAGCCCTACATTCAATCCCCAGCACTGCAAAAAAAAAAAAAAAAAAAAAAAATTATATCCACTATTTTCTTATCCCCTATATTCTTACCAATTTTCTCCCTTCTTGATGTATTATTCACTTAAGTATAGTGTAGATGCCTCCATGCAAAATAGTGGATTTCATAATTTCTTTTTTAAAATTTTATCAGTTTTTGACCCACATAATTTGACGCTCTCTTAGTTGTGTACTCATTTCAGATTATTATGCAATCTTGGGGAACTAACTTCTTTATTATTATGTCATGACCCTCTTTATCACTGATAATTTCCTTACTGTGCTGAAGTCTGATTTGTCTAAAATTAATATAGCTACCCCTGATTTCTTTTGATTATGGTTAAGATGGTATGTCTATTTCCTTCACTCTACTTTTTAGTCTTAATATTTAAGGTTGGTTTATTATGAACAGCATATAATTGGGTCTTTATTTTTAATCCACTCAGACACTTCTGTGATTTAATTGATACACTTAGGACATTTACATTTAAAGATTTCATTATGCACTTGGATTACCATCTATCATGTCAGTAGCTATTGAGTATTATACTTGTTCTTTATTTTCCTTTCTTTTTTGCACTCTCTAGTTATAATTGCATAGTAGCATAATTTATCTTTTTTCTTAGCATATTAATGACACTTTATAAAATAGTGGTTACTCCACAGGTTGCAATATTCATTGTGACTTATCTAAATCTACCTTCCAATAACACTATAGCTCTTCATGTGTAGTGTAAATAGGGTGTAAGTGTAGTCTCAGTTCTTCCTTCCTGTGGGTTGTGACACTGTTATTAATTTAATTTTAAATATGCTGCAATCACCCATCCATTGCTACCATTGTTACTTGAATCATTTATTTTAACATTAAGAACAAGATAAAAAAAATTTCATTTTACTTTTGCTTATTCTTATCTGGTGCTCTTTCTTTATGTAAACTCAAGTTTCTGGCTTTTATCATTATCCCTCGTCCCAAAGAACTTTTTTATTTTGTTTGACAGGTCTCCTGAAAACGAATTCTTATATATGCATCAATATTTTTATGCATTTTCCTTCATTTTTTATTTGTTCTAATTAGTTTTACTTGGCAGTAGAATGCCTTTTGACACATCATACATATATGGAGTATAACTTCTCATAGTTCTGGTTGTATATGATGTAAAATCATACTGGTTGTGTAATCATATATGCACATATGATAATAATGACCAATTCATTCTACTACCCTTTCTACTCCCACAGCCCCTCAGTTCCCTTCATTCCCCTTTGTCTAATCCAATATACTTTTATTCTTGCCTCTCCCCACCCCATTTATGTTAGCATCTGCCTGTCAGGGAAAGCATTTGGCCTTTAGTTATTTGGAATTGGCTTATTTCTCTTAGCATGGTATTTTCCAGTTCCATCTATTTACTGACCAATGCCATGATTTCATTCTTCTTTATGACTGATTAATATTCCATTGCATATATACACCACATTTTCTTTATCCATTCATCTGTTGAAGGGAACCTAGATTGGTTCCATAGTTTAGCTATTATGAATTGAGCTGCTATAAACATTGATGCGACTGCATCACTGTTGTATGCTGATTTTAAGTCCTTTGGGTATAAACCTAGGAGTGGGATGACTGAGTCAAATGGTGGTT
Source organism: Glaucomys volans (assembly GCA_020662805.1). Taxonomy (NCBI): domain Eukaryota; kingdom Metazoa; phylum Chordata; class Mammalia; order Rodentia; family Sciuridae; genus Glaucomys; species Glaucomys volans. The sequence goes on along the minus strand of JAJEJO010001336.1, from coordinate 174,411 downwards.
CCATTCCAAGTTTTCTGAGGAATCTCCATAATTCTTTCCCTAGTGGTCACATCAATTTGCAGTCTCACTAGCAATGTAGGTTTCTCTTCAGTTCCTATATAGCTCCTTAATTTTTAGAGTGTTATTTCTCTAAATATAGACTATTAAGTGTTTTCACTTCTAATTCCTTAATTATTCCACTCTTCCTGTCTTAGTTGTGATATTTTTAATTTGTTCTTTGCTTTTTTATCTTTTTTTTTTTTTTTTGTACTGGGTATTAGACCCAGGGGGGCTTTATCACTGAGTTACACTGCCTAGTCCTATTTAAAATTTTTAAATTTGATACAGAGCACCCCCCCTGCCAATAAGAAGAATACAATTTACCCTGAAGGGGAGGGGAGAGATTTTTGTGACCTTTACACAGACTCAGAGAGACAGGTTCATTAGAAGCAAAGCCCCCCAACCATAAAATCTGTAAGAACAAGTTCCAATTAGAATTGGTTCACCTGGGCCAAGGGGACTCAGACTTGCCTTAGATCATTAGCATCTCATTATAATAGTAAAATCTCCCTCCATGGTGTAAGACCAAGTACAGTAGAGACTTGAAAATCTGTTGCAATCCTGTTGTCAGTCAAAATTGAAGAGATGGACCAGGGTGGGACTCTCTGGAAGCTTCCCTGGGACCCCAGTAAAGCAGAGGCATACCATTCCCCTCCTCTCTGAGAGAACCCACTCTCATTGTCCCTTAAGATTGTTTCTTATTTTCTCTTGCTATCCTGTCTAATAAATTCATGTCTGCTACTGTGAGTGAATCACCTGAACTCCTTCTGGAGTGGTCACAAAGAATAGGTGACTGAGGACCTCCTAGGTCACTTCAGTTCCAATGAAGTTTCTTACAAAGAAGTCCACTGTATTTCTAATCCCTATTTCTAATAGGTCTTTTTTTTAATTTTCTTTCCCTTAAGATTAATTTTTGGTTTTCTGCAGTTGAGTTCTGCATTCATTGGTGTGTTTTCTTTTTGTTGTGGTTATTCATCTTGCTTGATGTTTGCTCTCTTGGCTTCAGGCTCTGAGGTTTTTTGTCTGTCTTAATTTTAGGACATGCTCAGCCATTATTATGTCAAATATTGTTCATCTCCTCACTCTATTCTTTCTGATTTTCCAACTTCACATATTTCATTCTTTCACATTGCAATTCACAGTTCTTGGATGTTCTGTTCTGTTGTTTTGTGTCTATTTTGCCTTAGGTTTTAGTTTGTGAAGATTCTATTTACTATCTTCAATCTCACTGGTTCTTTCCTCGTCTGTGTTGAGTCTACCATGAGCTGACATAAGGCGTCCTTCATTTCTGTACTGGCATTTTATTTCTAGAATTTCCTTTTGATTTTTCCTTAGAGCATCCATCTCTCTGCTCACATTAAGCATCTGTTCTTGCACATTGTCCATTTTTTATGAGCAATTAACATATTAATCTTAGTTTTAAAAAATTCCCCCACCTAATTCTAGCATCTGTGTTAAAACTCAGGCTGGTTTTAATGCTTGCTTTGTCTCTTCAGACTGTGGCTTTTCTCACCTTTTGGCATACTTTGCAACTTTTTGTTGAAATTCAGAAATGTTTGTATTGGTAATAGGAGCTGAGACAGAATGTTAGTATATTTACGTTAGTATGCTTTGGAATGTTGATCTATTTAATTTTTTTTTAACCTAAATGCACTAAAGGATTTAAATTCTTCTAGAGTTCTGGTGTTTTTTTCCTTCCCTGGCTTTGGATATCTCTAAAAAACCCTCTTAGAAAAAGTCTGGGCATTGTGTCTTTTCAGTTGGATTATGCTCTTGCCCCTTTGATGAGTTGGTACTGTGTGTGGCATAGATGCAGAGTTCTTTAATTTTCCAGTTTAATTGGTTTTATGACCTTCGTAAGTATTACACTGGTTGTATAAATTTCCTTCCTGCTATCGTACCATTTCTTCTCTTTTAAAAAAAAAAAAAATATATATATATATATATATATATATATATTTAGTTGTAGATGGACACAATGCCTTTATTTTATTTATTTATTTTTGTGTGGAGTTGAGGATCGAATCCAGAACCTCACATGGTTAAGGCAAGTGCTCCACCACTGAGCTACAGCCCCAGCCCCCCATTTATTTTCTTGAGGCCCTGACTGCTAGTGTCTATGGCTTCCCTCCCTTACAGACAGAGAAACTAAATGAAATAAAGCCTGGCTCTGTCTCTTCCTCTGGAGAGCAGGCTTCATGGGGAAGCCTCTGCATGTATTTCACAATGCCCTTCAAACCTCTGCCTCTGGAGGAGTCACACAGACATCATTCTCAGCTCCTCACACGAAACACTGCTGGGTTCCTGAAGACAAAGGCCACAAATGTGTGAGGCTCCCCCTAAGACTGCAGCCCCACGAATCTTTCACTCTAGCCCACAGTTAGCTTCCAGAAATTCATCAAAATTCCAATTTAAGTGTACCTACAGTTTATAGCACCAGTGGTTCTGCTCCAGCTTAGCAGAATCTAAAGACACTTAGCAGATCTTGGCTCTGTCTCTGAATTTGCCTCTTTCCAGATTTTGGGATGGTGATTTGTTCTGCAACTTCTGTTCTCTGATGGAGCCAAGAAAAGTCACTGATTTCCAGTTTTCTCAGTTTTCTCGTGTTGTAGGCTGTGCATTATGACTTTCAAGTTCTTTATATGTTGATGCTAAAACTAGAAGTTGTATATGTTGTCTTTTCAAAAACAGATATTGCCTGAAAACTAACATTCTCTTTCCCGTTTCTTCTTTTACCAATTATATATACTATATTTATCATCACTCTGATTAACTTTCCCCAGCTATGAAAATATAAAACAAAAAGATAAATACAAATAATTATGTTAGCAAGCTTCCTTTGTTCAGGTCTTAAAATACCTTCCATCTTCTTTATTCCATTTCTTGAAGAGGTGTGTTTACAATATATTTTTATTGGTTTATTTTAAATGATGAATAAAAATTATGTACATGGAGTACAATGTGATTGGTGATCTATTTATACATTATAGAAAGATTCAATCAAATTAATTAATGCATCAATCACTTAACTACCTTATCTTTTTTTTCCTCGTGATGAGAACATCAAAATTCTATTCTTTCAGCAATTTTGTTTAAAATTATTTTTGAAAATTTATAAAATGTCTCTTCTCAGTTGTCAAAACAATTCAAAGGGAATTTAACATTTAGAGTCTGAAGGTTATAAAAAATTTAAATACAATTAAACTGATATAGCTTTTTTGCAATGAAGTATGCTGATATTATAAAATAAATATATGAATATGTAACATTGGCTATATTAAGAAAAAAATTTCTAAGGAAGATGAAGAGTTACAGTAAAAATGAGAAAGGTACACAGTGTAAATTCTTCACCTCTTAGATGTTTGCCAATTAATTTTGATTAAGAACTCATCTCACTGTCACACATTCTATTAATTACTCTTGATATATAATGCATCCATTTTATTTTAAATCATCATCATTTAGAATGGTACAGAAATTATGCAATTTTCAATCATAATAACTTAAATGTCAACCTGAAAATATCTAAGAGTGACATAGTTTTTAAAAAAGTATTTGCTGGGTTATAAAAGAGAGAGCAATATGATAAAGGATAGCAGGGTTTGTTAAGACTAGAATCAGAGTCAAGATTTTAGACCAATAATCTGCTTTTGGAGAAGATTTGCCCTTAAAGATTCATGTAGAATTGTATAAAAAATGTCCTGTTGATAAATATATGAATGTAATAGAACTAGTAAGTTGGGCAGGTATGATAGTGCACACCTGTAATCCAGCAGCTCCAGAGGTTGTGGCAGGAGGATCACAAGTTCAAAACCAGCCTCAGCAACTTAGCAAGACCCTAAGCAACTTAGTGAGACCCTGTCTCTAATACAATTAAAATGGGCTGAGTATGTGACTCAGTGTTTAAGCATCTCTGGGTTCAATCCCTGGTACCAAAAAGATGTAAAACAAAAAAAGAAATAGTAGGTTGGGTATTCTGGTGGGATGGCAACAGATATTTATAATGGAACTGAATAGCCAGAACTCAGATCCCAGGCCCTTGCTTTTCAAAGACTTTTAGTGTAGTTCTAGTCATCACAAGTGTAAACTGAAAACCTAATAACACTTAGGAAACTGTGAGACTCTAGGGCTCAACCCCAGTGATTCAAATGCACCAGTGTCTGAAATAGAGATGTCCATTGCCAAGCTTGCCAGATTATGAGAATCACCTGGAGCACTGTTAGCTAATCCCAAACTGGCTCTCATTCTAGACTGACTTATTCAGACTATGTGTGTACTGGGTCCCTTAGTCTCAATTTTGAAAAATGTCTTAAGTAATTACTATAGAAAGCCAGTTTCCTCCTCCCTCCTCTCTTACTCCACCTCTCCCTGCTTCATTGAGTTATAATTATGCTAATTAGCTTGATTATATGAAACAAAGTTTTGGAAAGTACTCAAGAAGGCAGAGTTCTAAATGAGGTATGAGTGTGAATTATAATTCAGACAGAAAACCAGGTTCTGAAGATGAATGTCGAGTGCAGGGATGAAGGATGTTCAGGAACAAGGCTGCCTAAACTCACTCAGTGATTTTGTTCTTGCTCTGTGGCTGGTATTATTCCTGTCTTTGAACTTACCTAGATGCTCTTGCACAAATGCCTTGAAAACTTCAGTTCTGGGAATAAATTCTTTCTCTCTACAGATGGAGTATTTGCGTCTTTAGAGTCTTAGCAAACAATACATTTATTATAGTTCTTGTTCATTCTGTGCTGCATTTCTTCCCCAATAGAGTAGAAATTCCAACAAAACAATGGTTGTTAATATTTCATCATGGTGTGCCCCTGGGCCACTGTAAGTGCCACATCCGGTCTCTCTGCTTCCAGTCTTCCACCCAATAATCTTTCTTTCACACAGAAGTCAGCACAATCTTGGTGGAGTATCAGAAAATGATTCTTCTGCTTAAACCCTGATAATGTATTATTGCACATAAAGTCCCAAATCCTTATCATGGCCCCCATGTCCTACATCATCTGATCTCCAAACCCTCACATGTATTGTCTTCTTTCTCATTTACTCCAAATAACCACTGTCACCTCTTTGCTATTGTTAAGATATACTCTTGTCCCAGCCACAAGGACTTTCTACTGACCCTCTTTTCTCCCTGGAATACTTTTCCTCCAGATTTCTACATGATTAGCTCACTTCATTCAGGTTATAATAAAATGTTTCCTCATCAGAGAAATGCTTTCTGAGCACACTATCAAAAGGAGAATGCACTCCTCTGCCACCACTCGCTCTTTAATTTTTCTCAAGGCAATTGTTTCCACCTGACTCTGACACACACACACATACACATAGTCAGTCTCTCTCTCTCTCTCTCTCTCTCTCTCTCTCTCTCTCTCTCTCTCTTCTCCTCTCCTCTCTTCTCTATTCAAAAATAAAATTTGTGAGTGTTCTGTCTGTTCTGTTTTGTTCACTCTTTCCCCAACCCTGGAACTACAACAGTGTCTATCATAGAGTAGGGACTATATAATTACTTGCTACAATACATGAACTTTCATAAAAAGAAGTAAAATGACTGCTTTGATACAGTTAGCAATTCACACTGGATTCAAATGTTTTTCCCACCTTGATATTTTGCCATGCTCAACAAACTGGTCTTTTGTATCAGTATTATTTCTTTTGGGTCATAAATTGACTTTCAAGTCATCTAACATCCTTGCACAAAACTTAAGAAAAAAAAATGTCCTTTCTTCTCTCCTTAAAGATGAAAGCAAAAAAATAAATATAAGAAAAAATATTCCTTTAAACTCCCCCCTCTCATAAGTCTTTCCCTCTGAAGTCATCAACCAGAATCATTTCAAATTCTCTTTAAGGTAAGGAAATGGAATACCATCTCCGATTCAGGGCAGGATTTGGCGAACTGTGGCTCTTTGACCAAATCTGACTTGTTGCATATTTTCTGCTTCCTGAAAGTTGGAAGAATAACTTCTTACAATTTAATGGATCAATACAATTCAAAAGATATGATATTTATGCATATTAAAATTATAGAAATTCAAATTTGGGTGTTTGTTGTGGTTGAATTTTATACTCCAAAAAGATATGTCAAAGTCACAATCCTGGGCTGGGGATATGGCTCAGTTGGTAGAATGCTTGCCTCACAACCACATGGCATGGGGTTCAATCCCCAGCACCGCAAGAAATAAAACAAAACAAAACAGTCACAATCCTTGAATTCTGTGAATGTGACATTGTGTGCAAATACTGTTTTTACAGGTATATTTAAATGAGTTCACAATGGATTAGATTAGCACTAAATTCAATGAGTCCTGCCCTTTTAAGGAGAAGGAGACATGTAGATACACACAGAGGGAGGAGAGCAGTGTGAAAATAAAGGCTCAGTTGGAGTGATCCAGCTACAAGCCAAAGAATGCCAAGGTTGCAGGAAAGCAGCAGAAGCAAAGAAAGAGGCAAACAATGGTCCTTCTCTTCATTTTTGGGTCCCCTCAACTCAAACATAAAATTCACAGGAGCAAATGTTCTGTCTGCTTCCAAAGATCATGGACCTGGCAGCATCCTGACTTTGGACTTCTGGCCTCCAGAACTGTTAGAGAATAAATTTCTGCTGTTTAAAGTCCTCCACCCTATAGTAATGTGTTCAGGCAGCCCTAGAAAACTCACAATATCCATAAATTAAGTTTTATTGAAACATGGCCATACTCACATTTGAACATTGTGTATGGTTGATTTCAAACTGCAATGAGAGGTTTGACCAGTTGTGACAGAGATCACCTGGCCTACAAAGCCTAAAATGTTTTCTTTCTGATCCTTTCCACCAAATTATACACGTCCCTGGCTCAGTCTAGCATCATGATTCATTCTTTACTTTTGGAGATCTAAGAAATACATGGGATACTCAAAAAGCAGAAACAAAAATTCATGTTGTGTTAAATACAGAGATCAGATTTCAGGTCAATGCATATGCAAATAATAAAGTTTCACAAATAACATTTTAAAGAATTTATACAGCTACAAAATTATGTCTTTGTCAACGTACTGTGTATATGTTCTCATAAATTTCCCTATTTTTGTAGGTAGAAATTATCATTTAAAGCAGCACACCACACACACACACACACACACACACACACACACACACAAAAGAAAAAAGCTACAATGCTTCTCTTTGGACCATTCTGGAAACTGTGAAAAAGTAGGAAATTTGAATGTTGATTAAAAACAAAGGCAAGACCAAAACATATACTTGTCTCCAACTGTACAGAAGATCCAATATCCTGCTTCTTGATCTATGTCATTTCTAATAACATCACAGAGACTTGGCAGCTGGGGTAGAGATTCTGAAATATGATATTAATTACCTGAAGAATAAAATACTAGAGTCATTAGGCTCAGGCACTTCCTCTAGACTAACCAACAATTGGGAATATCATAGAGGGTACTCAGCCACCTCCCACCTTCTCAAACATTTGGATGGCAGAATGATTATGCACTTCCACTTGTAGGTGAGGTGACACAACAGAATCTTCAGGTGTTGTTTCTGCCATTCGTTTCCTTCAATTAAAACAACTAGTAAATGCAATTAGGTTTTTAAATTCATTTGCTAATTTGAAAAGAGAATAAAATCTCTTGAAAAATGGTGATAGTAGAAAGAAAAATAAATTTGAACTATTCATTCAGAGAGAATTTTCCACAAATCTAGCATTTCTATGTGTCCACCCATTAAAAGACAATGGGCTCTGGAATTCTATTTCCAGGAGTATTTACAGAAATATACAATTCTAGGACCATAGAATAGGAAAATTTTCTGCAAAAAAGTTACTTGGCTTTTAGACAGGTTTGACAGTATTATCTATATAAGATCCAAATTTGCTAAACTTGGAATTCCTATCCTGTAATGCATCCTCTCACCCTGTGAGTGTAGTTACCCTTAGTTTCTTACCATCCATTCACTCTGGGGAATTGGGATACAGGGAACAAGCACACATTATTATTACACTGGTCCCTACATTTGTATTTTGTCATAAACTGTTTCTGATTCAGATATCTTCTTCATAATTTATGTATACTTATACATTATATATATGTATGTATATATGTATGTGTGTGTATATATATATGTATATATACACATACATACACATGTAGTCACATATATATATGTATGTGTATGTAGAATTTGTGGTAGGATGACCTGCTATCTTACAAAAAAGTATTAAATTTTGGACCTTTCATAATATCTGATTTATTTAAAATTATTTTTTCTGATCAACAGCATACATGTGCTCACATTTATCAAAGAACATCTGGAAAATCAAAAACATACAAATACAAATAAGACATAAGTCAAAATTTCAACATCCAGGCACAACATCACATTCTGGGTGTCTTTTCCTTGGTAGTTTTTTATTCTTTCTTCTATCTAAAGGAATATGTGTATATCATTGTATATGTATATATACTTAACATATTATGCAAAAAAACCCTATGAAATTTATACTTACAAATAATAATGTAAGTGATATAATCTGACTCTTTTTATGGTATGCATTTAAGACATTTTATTGTATTCATTTAAGGTACACCTGATATACTTGTATATAATAAAGTGATTACTATAGTGAAGCAAGTTAAACATCACCTCATAGTTACCTTTCTGTATATGCATGTGCACATGTGTGTGATATTTTCTAAAATAAATTTTTTCAAAAATTTTCAGTACAAAAACGATACTAACTGTAGTCCTCATTTGTACATTAGAGCTCCACAATTATTTGTCCTCTGTAACTGCAACTTTGTACCATTTGACCCACATCTCTCCATTTCTCTCCTTCCTGGTGACTACCATTTTATGTCTCTATGTATTTGTATTTTTTTTTAAGATTCCACATGTGAAATCATACAGTGCTTTTCTTTCTGTGTCTAAGACTTATTTTAGTAAGCATTATATCTAGTTAGTTTCACAGTTACATGTAATAGAATTCCCTTCTTTTTTAAGGCTGCATAGTACTCAATAGTTTATATTTACAATATTTTTATTATTTCATTTATTTTGTTGATGGCCAACATCTTGGCTATTGTTAGAGATGTTACGATATTACAATGAAGAATATTGCAGTTTTCTTCAAGAGAGTGACTATTTTAGTTTTGTTGGGAATATACCCAGTAAAGGGATTGCTGTGTCATATGGTACTAGTGTTTTCTTCAGTTAATTACCATGCTGATATTTTACATGATTGCTAAATATTGTATATGAATCACCTCATTTAACCCTCACATTAAACCTATGAAAAATGTAATCTTAATTTTCTCATTTTACTGTTGGAGAAAATGAGAGAAACATTAATAAATTTTATGTAGCTTCTAACCCTCTTGGAAAAGACCATCTGAAGCAAGTTTTATGAATTTCTTAATACTGGTACCAGGAGTGAGGGCAAATGTGTCATTCATTTCACTAAATCTTAACAGGTTGAGAAATAAATAAAGAAAGAAAATATGAGTTACTCATATCAGCAATAAAAGAGGTAACATCATTGCTGACATTAAAATATTGTGGAGAAAATGAGGTAAATATGAGAAATCTTGACAAGTATTTATTAACTTCTAAGAAATGAGGACATTTATTAAAAGACACAAACTATCAAACTTAAGTCAAGGATGGATATAATATATGAATTGCCAAGTATCTATTAAAAATATTGATTTGCAGTAAAATATTCCCTACAAAAGACCACTAACTCTGATGTTTTTTTCTATTGAATTCTAGTAAATATTTCAGACAGAAACATTACTGGTGATTTACAAAATATTTCTGCAAATGAAAGAATTACTCCACTGTTAGTTTTGACATTATTATCAGAAAGACTTCAAGCATGAAGTAAACCAAAGATAATTATCCCTCATGAACAATTATATAAAACCCTTTAAAATCATCAAAATTTAAATTAATAATATTTAAATAAAGTAATATATCATAACCCAGTGAATTTTATTCCAAGTGTGAAAATTAGTGTAGTATTTGAAAATCAAACAATGAAATTCACTACACTAACAGATTATAAAAGACTATATACTTATCTAAATAGGCCATAAGAAACATTTGATGAAATTCAATACTTATGCATGAAAAAAATTCAAAATCAGGAGTTGTATGATACTTTCACACCTTTAAAAAGAGGACATTGAATTAATATACTATAACTTACAAAAAATTTTATGGTAACAACTAAAGGCAAGAACACAGGCAGTCACTGCTGCTATTCAGCATCATATTGGATGTGCTAGGCAGGGCAATAATGCAAGAAAAGATTTAAAACGTCGAGGTAGAAACTAAAAAGCTTTCTTCAGCAAAAGAAGCAATCAAGAATGTGAAAAGAGAGCCTACAGAGTGGGAAAAAATCTTTTCCACACACACTTCAGATAGAGCACTGATCTCCAAAATTTATAAAGAACTTACAAAACTGTACACCAAAAATGGAAAGAGCCCAATCAACAAATGGGCTAAGGAACTGGGCAGACACTTCTCAGAAGAGGATACACAGGCTATTAACAAATATTTGAAAAAGTGCTCATCATCTCTAGTAATTAGAGAAATGCAAATTAAAACTACCCTAAGATTTCATCTAACTCCAATTAGAATGGCTATTGTCAGGAATACAAGCAATATCAAGTGTTGGCATGGATGTGGGGAAAAAGGCACACTTGTACATTGCTGGTGGAGTTGCAAATTGGTGCAGCCACTCTGGAAAGCAGTATGGAGATTCCTCAAAAAACTTGGAATGGATCCACCATTTGACCCAGCTATCCCACTCCTTGGTTTATACCCAAAGGTCTTAAAATCAGCAAAGTATAGGGATGCAGCCACATCTATGTTCATAGCTGCTCAATTCACAATAGCTAGATTGTGGAACCAACCTAGATGCCCTTCAATTGAAGAATGGAAAAAGAAACTGTGGTATATATACACAATGGAATATTACTCAGCCATAAAAAAGAATAAAATTATGGCATTTGCTGGTAAATGGGTGGAGTTGGAGAATATCATGCTAAGTGAAATAAGCCAAGCCCAAAAAACCAAAGGCCGAATGTTTTCTCTGATCAGGGGATGCTGATACCTAAAGGGGGGTGGGGGGGTTATGTGGGTGATAGGAAAGAATGGAGGAAGTATGGATGGTGTGGAGGAAAATGGGATGGAAGGGGATGGGGGAAGGATAAATGGTAGACTGAGACAGACAGTATTACCCTATGTATATGTAAGATTATATGAACTGTGTGAATAAAAAATAAATAAATAAATAAATAAAAATTAAAAATTAAAAAAAAGAAAAGAAGATTGAGGTGACATAATTGTCTACTGAAATATTCTGAGATTTTCTAGAAAAGTTAATATAACTAAAAAGAGAGAAAACATAGACTGTAGAATATCAATTGAATATACTATTGTTGTATACAGAAAATGAATTTTGAAATTAACCTAAATGATTGCCATTTGTAGTAGAATGATAGATATGTAATATTTGGGAATAAATTAGACACAATACATGAAAAACTTAAATTTAAAAGTATTGAGCATTACTAAGAAAAAATAAGAGCTAGATGAATGGAAATTTATTATTAACTGTTTCAAAGACGATATTGTTTAGATAGCAATTGTTCAAAAATTGAAAATGCTCATTGTATATTTTTCTTTGAAACTGAAAAACTAATTCTAAAGTTTGCATAAACCTGAAATCTATGAAGAACCTAAAATATTTAAAATAATTCTGAAAAACAATCTCAGAGAACTTACACAACCTGAGTTCAAGATTTAATATAAAATTGTAGTAATCAGGTTAGTCTGTAATTGATATAAAAATAAACATATAGAACAATGGTATAGAACAGAGTGTAGAAACTGACCTAAGACTGTATGATTGTCTTTGACAAAGCGAGCAAAGCGATTCTATAGGGAATGAATAATTGGTTCAGCAAATGATGCTACAATTGCTATACATTCATATGGAAAAAAAATCAAGAAAGATTTCATTACCTCACACAAGATACATAAATTGACTCAAAATAAGCCAGACATATATTTTAGTGATCTTTCTCTCTTTCGTTAAATGTGTTAACTCTAAACAGTTCTGGAGGAACACGTAGGAACACCTTGGTTTGAGCAAACATTTTTAGTACGTAAAAACTATGAACTAAAATGATAATCATCAAATTAAAAATGTTTCTCTTCAAAAGGCATATTTAAGAACATAAGAAGAGAAAAGGGGGGCAAATGTCTGCATATCATATCAAGGATTCATATCCATTATAAACACCCAAGTCTTAAAACCTCATTATTTAGAAGCAAATTTAGTTAAATAAATTGGTAAAGGATTTTTTTTTTTTTTTGGTACTGTGGATTGAACCCAGGGGCACTCCACCACTGAGCCACATCCCCAGCCCTATTTTGTATTTTATTTAGAGACAGGGTCTCACTGTTGCTTAGAGCCTCGCTAAATTGCTGAAACTTGCTTTGAATTTGTGATCCTCCTGCCTCAGCCTCCCAAGTGCTGGGATTACAGGCATGTGCCACCGGACCTGGCTGGTAAAGGATTTAAAGAAAGCTTTAACAAATGAGATGTATAGAAAGTCCAAAGTCATTAATAAGATCCCAAGGTCTTAGAGAAACATGAATTAAAATCACAAGGATATGCTACCACAGGTCAATTAGAATTACTAAATGTAAAAACAGACAAAGAAATGAAAGTCTATTTCACAAGAGTTAATGATGAATTGGATCAACTGGACCTCTCATACATTTCCAGTAGGAATGAAAAATGGAGTTACTTTGGAGAACACTTTGGAAATCTTTTTTTCTTTTACCATAAAGCCAGAAGTTTCAGTAAATGGAATGAATTAGGGAACATGATCCTAAGTGAAATAATCCAGACTCAGAAAGTCAAGTCTTGAGGGTTTTCTCTTATATGCAGAAACTAGAAAGAAAAAAAGGAATTTTTTAAAAGGGGGAGAATATCAGGAAAAAAGGAATTTTTTAAAAAGGGATATCGGTAGAGTAAAGGTAGGGGATGAAAAGGAGGGAAGAAGGGAGGGACAGGGAAGAACTGGGGAATAAAATTTACCAAATTTTGCTATAAGCTTGTATGACTATATCACAATGAATCTCACTCACATATATAAAATGTTCCAATTAAATATGCATATGTAGGAGAACAGTAGAATAGAGAAAGTAGATCAGGGAGGGAGGAAGGGAGGAAAAGGGATTGTACTAGAAAATGAAATGGAGCAAATGAGGTTATGTGCTTACATGAATATGTCACAATGAGCCCCACTATGTATAATTATAATGTACTATTAAAAGCATTAAAAAACCCCAGATATTCCAATCCTTATTGTATGCACAAAATAAACTAAAGCTTATGGCCACACAAGAACTTGTACATATATGCTCAGTTATAATCATAATAGTTAAAATATGGTATATACCCAACTGTCCATCATCTGATAAATAAATTGTGGTCTATCTTTAATGGGCTATTTAGAAACAATGAACATGAATTGATATTAAAATCATTATACTAAATGAAAAAATACAGAGGTGAACCACTGCTTACATAAATATTTAGACTATCTGTGGCTATGTCTGTATTTTCATCTACATTTATCATCTGCACTCCTTATCTTTACATATCTAATATTTCCTCAGTTCTGGAATGCACATTTTAATATATGTGAATTGATTATATCTTTAATCCATGACTATAATTTCATATGATTTTCTACTTTTATTTATCCATGAACTAAAAAATACTATAAAACCAATAGCATCTTAGATTTAATTAGATACTATATAACAATAAAATGTATCTTTAAAAAAAATGAACCAGGAAAGCTTAAATCTGTGAATGGAATGGTGGGGAGGGGCAGTACACAGAGAAAAGTCAAAAGACATGATTTCTGATATCACTTTTTTGAAATCTGTGGATCAAAATGCATCGAAAGTTATTCAAAAGATGTCTTTGGAAATATAAACTGCCAGTCTAACCCTTATATACAACAGTTGTAAGTCTTGGATTTTATTCATAAAATAGTAGTATTTTTAGTTCACACAATCCATTCAAGTCATTTCTGTCTGGACATTTATTCCCCTAGCTTTGGTTGAAAATATTTAGTCCCCATTAAACTCTCAAAACACTCAAATATTTATTTGCAACTAAAATTTTGGGTCATCCTCTGCCTTCACAGAGTCGATAATTGGACAATTTTACAAGATATTATTCAAAAGGTGTACATCAGACACTGACTTATTATAGCCCAAACCCGATTGAAAGAAACATGAATTAAATTCTTACTTAGATTAAGTCCTTTATGCAAATTTATCCTAGGCTTCTGATTTTCCAATGTAACAAATAAGAAGAATAAAGCATACCTGATTAAATTTGAATTGACCAGAAACAATGGATTATTTTTGGACTAAGTATGCTCTATGCAATATTTGGGACATATTCAAACTCAAAAAATTGTTATTTATGTGAAATTTAATACTAGAGTCCCTTACCTAAACTTGTGATGGAGGCCAAATTTCATCCCTTAGTGATAACCTGATAACCAGGTACAAAGAATTCATTTCTAAGATACTTTCTTTGTATAGCTGAAATCTCTCTCTTTGGGAGGAGGTAAGAATTTATTAGAAATCTCTTGGTTTTTGGAAACTACTCAGATAGTCTCTCCTTTGGAGACTTAGTATTGTCCCCAGAAGCATCCTTCAATGAGGGAAGATGCTCTCAATACTCCATGTCCCTTGGCATTCCGTTGGAATTATTCTGTGATGTTTTCAACATATTCCCCAGAGTTCTTCAAGGAAATTGCACTCTTATTGTCCACAGTAGTGTCTTGCTTGATACCAGATCTCTTATTGTCTTTCATCTGCTTCATCTCTTTACTCACTCCACTACTAATGTCTCCTGAGAGCAATTCCTAAATATTCTGCTTACACCTCAATCTTCATCTCAAAGCCTGCTTGAGACAGCAAAACCTAGCTTTTATATTTGATTTTGCACATGACATTTTTAAACAGAGAATAGTTTTTAATATTTTATGTAGCTTGATTTGCAAATCTTGTCCTAAGAAGTGCCTTCCTATTCAAAGTTTTGAAATCAATTCAAACATGTTTAATCAATATTTTATATTTTCAATTCAACACTGAAATATTTACCTTCTATGCAATAATTACTTTTTACGCTTTTAACAATTAAACAAGGATATCACTACAAGCAGCCAATTTATTTTTCCCCAACTATGTACTAAATAAATCAACTTTGATAATGTCAGCTTTTTCTTTTTTTAATTTTTTTTCTTAGTTGTTAATAGACCTGTATTTTATTTATTTATAAGAGTTGCCAAGACTCAAACCCGGTGCCTCACACATGCTAGGTAAGTGCTCTCCCACTGAGCTACAACCCCAGCCCTCAAATTTTTCTTAAGAGAAATCTGCATGTCAATTTTCTTCTCATTTTAAACTTTCCACTATATTATATTGTCTATTTATCCTTATACAACCACCCTTTTACTTAAAGTATTATAGAATAAGTATAAATTAAATATGCTTGAGAAAAATTATACTCTCACATAATTATATTTTCTCTCAGAATTTTTCTGATTATATTTTAGAAACAATGACATAATTTCATATATTTAAAATATAGAGAAATGATTTTCTCATAAACAAACAATGATTAGGAGATACCCCGGAAACAAATAAAGGTTCTCAAGAGCAATAGAATCTCCAATTAAGTATACTAAATTTCTGCCCAGTTTATTTTTTGTTTGTTTGTTTGTTTTTAGTCCTCCTTTAAGGAGATTAGAACAGAACTGAATTATTTCTTACTTGTTTTTCTTTGACCTCATTTGGTATGGTTTGCCCATATATTTTTCAACATCTATGTTTGTTTTAGGTATATTTCTTGCATTATAATGTTTTCCTTATCCAATCTGACCATCTTTTCTTTTCTTTTTTTAAAATGAGGTATATTTGTCATCTTACTTAAATTAACTTTACAGGTAATATACATGCCAATATTATGTTCAGATTTTATACTACTAAAATTGTATTAGATCTCTTGGTCTTTAATAATAGGTGACTAATGTATATTCTCATCAACAGTGCACAGGAGTCCCGATTCTCCACCTCCTTGCCAATACACGTTGCTTTTCCTCTTTTTGATAGTAGCCATTGTAGTTTCAATTTGTATTTCCTTGATAATAAATCATGATGAGCATTTTTCACATATATTTTAGCTATTTGTACATCTTCCTTTGGGAAATTTCTATTTAGTTCCTTTGTCCCTTTTTGATGGGGGTATGTCAAATCTATACCCACATTGGCATTCACAATAGCAGAGATGTGGAAACACCCTAAGTATCCATCAACAAGTGTGGGTAAAAAAATATGGCAAATGTTCAAACAGAATCCTCTCATTCGTGGCAACATGAATGAACCTGGAGAACATGAAGTGGAATAAGCCAGACATGGGCCTGGAAACGTCAAACTCAGGAATCGAATGGTGGTTACCAGAGACTCGGGGAAGCAAGGAGGGGATGTTAGTGAAAGTTTTTTGTTAGACTGGAGCACTAAGTTTCAGAAATTCATGGTACTGCATGTGATTGTAGTTAGTATTAATGTATTCTATGTTTCAAAATTGCTAACGAAAGAAAAAGTAGACCTTTAGTGTTGGCACCAGAAAAAGAGATATGAGATGGCAAACATGTAAATTAGCTTGATTTAATTATTACACAATAGGTCCATGCATCAAAGCATCACAGTGTACCTCCAAAATATATGCAATAACTGTCAATTAAATAGTCTTTAATTTGCATATTTAAATATATTAACATCTTTAACATATTTATTACTTGAATTATCAGCTTTAAATAATATCTACATTAGTCCTTAAAATAAAAAATGAGAATTTAACACACTTTACCTACCACCTCCTTTTCCCTATTTTCACTCATTATTTTTATCATAGAATGTTTTATTTGCCTTTTGGTTTGCAATTAAGTTGTGATATGCTGGGTCATATTTTCTTCCTCTGAAGATGTTGCAGAAATGATCTTACAATCTCCTAGTAAAACAGGCTGCTGTACAGAAGCTTCTGGACAGACCAATATTTACCTGACAAAAAAAAAATTTTTCAAAGAATTTTTCTTTTGTCAGGTAAATTTTTTTTTGTTCTCCAGATTTTTAACTGGTTTAGATCACTTTGTTGATAATTCTTCATTATCAATGTATCCATGCAAATTTTCAATTTTCTGATTCACTATGTTTTTGAAACTTTTAAACTAAATTGTGTCCTTTTTTGCCATTTTCCCAGTGTCTTTATCAGAAACACTGATACATGATACTCAAACATCACTTAGCAGGTGTCATTTTCTCTACGAATTTTCTGACAATAGAATTCCCAAAACATTTTCCTCATTTTATAAAACCTACTTTCATACTTTTGTCATTGTTTTTAGCATTATTTAGCATCTTTAGGCTGATTCCTGGAAGTTTCCTGAGATAATTCATCTTCTGTAATTTCCTCCATTGAACACTGTCGGTTCTTGCCAATACTCCTTGAGCCCAGTAGTCCCATTTATGTCTCCCCCCATCCAGATTTTGTATTGATTGCATTTATCATGACATGGAATTAGGACTACAGATGGAACTTTTTACCCTTTCATTATCTAAAATTAATGTTTAGGGAAGAAGAAAACGAAGCCATTTTCAGACACCTTAGAATCATCTATTTTATTAATGGCTATCTAGAAAATATTTTTTATTCCCTTAATCTAATAGATTTTCCATTGATTGTCATGTTTTCCATGTAGTTAACCATTTGAAAATAATGAAATATTTGATTTTTTTTACATAGTGTGTCTAAAATGCATTAAAATAATAATTTATCTTAAAAGGCATTAAAATAATTCATATTTCATCTTAAATTTTTGATGCATTTTCCTGGTATTCTTGGCAACTAAAACTATGGTCTGTCTATCAGTTTGTTTATACATCAAAGCTTCTATATTGCTAATCCAATTGAATTTTCAATTTGTGTTTATGTTTATTCTTGTCTAGAAAATATATCGTCCCCACAAAGAGTCCAGTGTATATTTATATGTGTTCGATCACTGTAATGAGAGCTGCACCATCAATAATTCATGCTTTGTGAAGAATTAGTATAATAGGATTCTGACATTTACTGTCTAAGTCTATTGTGCTTGGAAATGCCTTGTATTGCATTGTGAATCAGGATGCAATGATTTCATTCTTAAGAGAAAAAATAAATAAAGCTTTCAGTTTTTAAACTGTAGCCACATAAATGGATATGCAGAGAGCTTTTGAGAATATGACATAGCATAGTTTCTTTCTAGGGAGTTTTTTAGATCCTCTACAAATTAAAATGCTGTATCTGACTTAGAGAGTTTCCATTTGTATTGTGGAAGGATCCAGTGTTCCACTTGGCATGATATAAGATAGTTCTATTTTTCTATAAAAGTCACTACGTTATCAAGGCTGTTAAAACAACTTGTGGCAGTGGTAATGTAGTGTTTTGAATAAAGTGAGTGTGGTTCAACCATTAAATTTTTCCTTAATGAGTTTTGAGTTTCTATTTGCTTTTTATTTATGTTTGTCAATGTCTTTATATGTTGAATAGCACATTCCTGACTAGTGTGTGTTATAAATATATCTTGTTTTTTCCAATAAATTAGTTTATCAAGAAAAAAATGTGTTATAAGTTAGCTAAGACTGAAGTTATACTCTTCACTTTATCTCTAGAAATGCTAATTCAAACTATGACCGTGAATCTATAACTTTAAAGCAAGAAAAATCTAGTATGTATTCTCTTCAGATGTCCCTCTTTAGAAATGTTTGTATTAAATACTTGAATTTTTATGGTAAGGAGTAATTTTATATTTTATGAATTGAAATAATTAGAGTAGTCAAATACCAGAATTTGCCTACTTTGAGAATGCGTAATGTTTACCTGATGGACCTCCTGCCGCTCACTCAAGGCAGTGCATCAGCCCACTGAGGGAAGCATGCTTTTCAGACTGTTTCCACACTCAAAGTTTTTGATAACTTTAAATAATTGTTTTTTCTGGGTAGAGAAAAATTCTTTTACAGATCAGGAGACACTTTTGATTTTACAATGATAATATGGTAAAATTATTGGTATACAATTATAAGGATAGAGAGACAGATATTAACTGGACTTAATTTTTAACATTTTATTATGAAAATATTCAAACATGTAAAAAACAAAATAATTTTACGTTTAAACACACATGTGTTTGTACTTAGATATTTTAGACTCTCTAAATACATTTGTTTGGAAATGTCTTGCATTACTTTGTGCAGTCTGGCCAATGATTTTACTTTAATAGAAAAAAACAACATTAATATTTTTAATTAGTATTTTGCAATTCTTGCTTGATTATATATCTAGCTATCGTTTCATCCCATTATATCTCTTCATTCTTTTACACTACCTAACCTGTTGGTCTATTATTAAAGAGATAGAAACAAAAAATCTAGATTTACATGAGGAAGAAAGTTTGTCAATGCAAGCCTATAATCCATTAAAACTACTATATTTTCAACTAGTGATTACAAACTGATTTACAATAGCACAAGAGAGAAAAATAGGGTATGCTTTCATATTATCTTTTAAATTTATACCAGACTAGTCTATAATGCCACATATCTTAGGTAAATAAAATACATACAGTATGTTAGAATCATTTTCTTGAAAATGTATTTTCACTATTGAATTTCTTAATATCTTTGTCAAAAATTAATTAAAGAAGATGTAAATATTGACTTCTGGATATTTTTATCCTGTTCCATTGATATATATGTGGTCTTTCTTTATAGTAAGACCACACAGTTTGGATTAGGGTTGGTTTATGTCAAGGTTTGAAGTATATCAGATAATGAAATTCCTCTAACTTTATTTTCTTTTTTAAATACTTTTGGTTAATCTTGATCATTTTCATATCCATTTTAGTTTTATGATTTGCTTTTAAATTTGAAAATCCCTGTTTGCATTTGGCTAAGAATTTTGTTGGTTCTATAGATGAAATGTGGAGAATTATTATTTTGACATCATCAAGTTTTCCTAAACATTTCAAGAAACATTTCCTTACTTGTCTAGACAGGATTTAATTTTTTCAAATTAATGTTTCATACATTTTAGTATACTATGTTTCTATTCAATTGATTTCAGGGTGTTTTGCTCTTTTTGGTGCTATCTTCATTAAATTATTAATTTCATTTTTAGATTGTTCATAAAAATAGAATTGATTTTTGCATAGATTGTGATTCCTTAGAGCCTGCCAAATTTATTTGCATATTTTAAGAGTTATTGTCTAGGCTCCTTAGGACCATCTACATAAGGAAGCATCCCATCCTAATCAATCAGAGCTTTGCCTGTTTCATTATTTTTATGAGTGTGTAAATTTGTTTCTTTTTTATTAGTTCTTTTTTAGTTATACATGACAGAATCTTTTTTGATATATTTGTACAAGCATGGAATATATCTTATTCTAATTAGGATCCAGTCTTGTAGATATACATGATGGTTTCTTATCCAGATGACTTTCACACTTTCTCCCTCTCTTTCTCTCTTTCTTTCAGTGTTATTGCATCAATTCACTAAAATATTAATAAGAATTTGTACATGTAGAAATATTTGCTATGTTCTGTATTTAGTAAGGTTTGAATATTCATCTTTTATCATATTAAGGAAGATTCCCTCAATTCCTAACTTACTGTGAGTGGATGTCTGATTTGGTCAAATGAAAGATCATCAAATTGCCTTTTCCTTTATTATATTATTATTTTGCATTACATGGATTTATTTTTGAGTGTTTATCCTATTTGGCTTTCCTGAGATGTAACACACATGCTCATGTTTGTGGAATCCTTCTATTTCATTTCTGAATTACATCTATTTCATGTTCTGAATTTCATTCATTCTGAATTACATCTGTTAATATATTATTAACAATTATGCATCTATATGCACAAAGATATTGGTCTGTAATCTGACTGACTTTGTTATAAAGGTAATATTTATGACATAGTGTAAGATGGGAAGTATTTTTTCATCCTTTATTTTGTGAAATAGCTTGTGCAGGATCAATAATACTTGTTCTTTAAGTATTCAGTAAAGCCCACTACTAACATCACTGGGGATGGCTTTTCTACTAGACGAATTTATCTCAAGTACAATTCAATGTTTCTACTTTTTATATGTCTGTTAGGACTCTCTATACCTTCTGGAGTCAAGTTTTGCTAATTATGTCTTTCCTGGACTCTAGCCATATCATGTTAGTTATATGGTTTGTTGACAAAATGTTCTTCATGATATTATCTCATAAACTGGTTTAATTTCTGCAGCAGGTGCTTCTGATGTCACTTGCTTAAACTCCAGATTTTCATAATTTGTTTATTTTTTCTTTGGTCATTCTAGCTAAAGATTTATCATTTCTTTGGGTTTATTTTTGCTTGTCCTCAATTTTATTGAAGTTTGCTCTGACATAACTTTGCTATATTCTTCTGTTTTGGGGTTTCATTTGCTCTTTTTTGAAGTTATTTTGAATAGAAGTTATATTCTCTTGTTTTGGGTTTCATTTGCTTTTGCTCTTTTTTGAAGTTTCTTGAATAGAAGGTTACAGTGATTTTTAAACATTCCTATTTTCACATGTCTGTTTTCCCAATACATATATTTTAAGTTAAAAACTTTTCTAGAGCTTTGAGATGTAATGTTAGGTCATTTAGTTATTGACTTTTTTATTTTTTTAATGTATGAGCTCAATGCAATGAACTTTCCTCTCAGTACTGCTTTCAGAGTGTCCCAGAGATTTTGATATGTTGTGTTATTGTTCTCATTTACCTCTAAATAATTTTTTTATTTCCTCCCTTATGTCTTCTGTTGTCATTGCATCATTCAATCATAGATTATTTGCTCTTCAGGTGTAGGAGGAGTTTTTGTTTTTTATTTTATCATTGATTTCTAATTGCATTCCATTAAGGTCTGATAGAATACAAGGTAGTATCTCTGGGTTTTTTTTTTTGTATTTATTAATGGCTTCTTTGTGGCACAGTATATGGTCTACTTTGGAGAATGATCCATGAGCTGCTGAGAAGAAAGTACATTCACTTGATAATGGATGAAATACTCTATATATGTCTGTTAAGTTCTTATCATTGATTGTATTATTTAGTTCTATAGTTTCTTTGTCCAGTTTTTGTTTGGAGGATCTATCAAGTGGTGAGAGTGGTGTGTTAAAGTCACCCAGCATTATTGTGTTTTGGTCTATTTGATTCTTAAAATTGTGAAGAGTTTGTTTGATCATGTTGACTTAGGGTCAGACTTCTTTAACAAGACTTTCAAAGCACAAGAAATCAAAGCAAGAATCAATAAATGGCATGGACTCAAACTAAAAAGCTTTTTCTCAGCAAAGGATACTATCAATAATGTGAAAAGAGAGCCTACAGAGTGGGAGAAAATCTTTACCACACGCACTTCAGATAGAGCACTGATCTCCAAAATTTATAAAAAACTTACAAAACTTTACACCAAAAATACAAAGAACCCAATCAATAAATGGGCCAAGAATCTGGACAGACACTTTACAGAAGAGGATGTACAGGTGATCAATAAATATATGAAAAAGTGTTCAGCATCTCTAGTAATTAGAAAAATGCAAATTAAAACAGCTCTAAGATTTCATCTTATTCTGATAAGAATGGCTATTATCAAGAACACAAACAATAATAATAGTTATTGGCATGGCTGTAGGGGAAAAGGCACACTTTTACATTGCTGGTGCAGTTGCAAATTGGTGCAGCCACTCTGGAAAGTAGTGTGGAGATTCCTCAGAAATCTGGGAATGGACCCACCTTTTTACCCAGTTATCCCTATCCTTGGTTTATACCCAGAGGACTTAAAATCAACATACTACAGTAATACAGCTACATGGATGTTTATAGCAGCTCAATTCACCATAGCCAGACTGAAACCAACCTAGATGACCTTCAATAGATAAATGGATAAAGAAGATGTGGTATATATACAGATTGGAATACTACTCAGCCATAAAGAATAATACTATGTCATTTGCAGATAAACGGAATTGGAGATTATCATGCTAAGTGAAATAAGCCAATCCCCCAAAAAACAAAAGCCAATGTTTTCCCTGATAAGCAGATGATGATATAGAATTTGGTTGGGGGGTGGAGTGTGAAAGAAGAATAGAGGATCTTTAGATTATGTAGAGGAAAATGAGAGGGGGAGGGGCTGGGGGTATGAAAAATGGTGGAATGAGATAGACATCATTACCCTATGTACATGTATGATTAACAAGAATGATATGAATGTACATCGTGCACAATGGTAGAAATGAAAATTTGTACCTTGTATGTGCACAATGAATCAAAATGAAGTCTGTAAAAATAAAAATAAAAATAAAAAATATAAAGCCATTAAAACTTGTTTTCTCTAGGGGAAAAAAAATTCCCATGCATTACTTTAGTTTCATCTCATTCATCTTAATATGGTATCTTCTTATTTTCATTTTGTTAAAAATACTTTCTAAGTTTCATTGAGATTTGTTTTATGGAATGCAACATATCTTCAGAAGATAGTTGCTATATCTTTGAACACTTGGGGATAGCACAAATTTCTGTGTATTGTTCGTTTTAAGCCATTCAGGTTGCTGTACCAAAATACTATAAATTGAGAAGATTATAAATGACAATTTTTATTTCTGTAGGTTGGGAAGTCCAGTCCATGGCACTAGCAGATTTGGTGTTTGGTGGGATTCCCCTGCCTTCTTTCTGTCTTTCGCATGGTAGAAAATGCAAACAGGCTTCCAGGGTTCATTTATAAAGGCTCTGCCCTCATGACTAATTACCTTCCAAAGACCGCCCCTACCTCCTAATATCACCTTGAGGCATAGAATTCAGTGCATGTATTGTGGGTCCATACAATTATTCAAACCACAGATCATTGCAATTTATAACTATTTGATAGCAATTTCATGGATAACAGTCTGTTTAAAGTTATTGAGAATTGTTCTGTGGCCGAGTATGTTTTCTTCTCATGAATGTACTAAATGAACATTGAAGGAGATAAATGAAAATGGCTAAAAACTATATAAAAATGTTTAACATTGTTCATTATCAGGTAAATTAACACCTCCCTTCTGTTAGGATGCCTGGTACCAAAAGTAGAGGTAGTAAGTACTGGTGAAAAAGCAGAGGAGTAGGAAATCATGTACACTGTTGGTGGCCATGTAAAATGGCACAGCCCTCATGGAAAACCTAATAGAGTTTCCTCTATTAAAAAATGAAAAAATAGAACTATCATATTATCCAGATCCCAAATCTGGTTACTTATCCAAAAGAATTTAAATCAGGATCTCACAGAGTTCTTTGCACTCTCATCAGCATTGCTCACAATAACCAAGTGTCCATTTGCAGATGGATAAATACATATGAGATATATGTGATATATATGTGTTTATATATATGCATATATATATGTGTGTGTGTTAAAATATTATTTAGCCTTAAAAAGACATCTGACCATGTTGACATTTGCTACAACATAGATGAACTTGGAGGACATACAGTGGAATAAGGCAGGCAACAGAAGGAAGAACTTACATGAGGTGTCTATAATACACAGACTTACAGAAGCAGAAAAACAACAATGATTTCTAGAAGCTGAAGCCTAAAGCAAATGGAAAATTACTGTTCAATGGGTATAAGTTTCATTATAGTAGATGAATTAGTTTCAGAGATCTTCTGTACAACAAGACAGTAATAGTTAATAATCTGGTATTGTGCAGCTCAAAATGATTAAGTGGTCAAATCTCATGCTAGATTTTCACACACAAAGGCATGCATGTACACATGCACACACACACACGCACACAACAAAGTCAAACTTAAGAAGGTACAGGAACTTTGGGAAGGGAAGAATATGTCTAAAACCTTCTTTGTGAGTATAGTATAGTGTGCAATTGCATCTGTCCAGACTCATCAAATTTACATGACAGATATGTACAGTTCTTTGTATATCTAATATACCTCTATAAAGTTATTTTAAAACCATATGTATTATTCTCTTGATGTAATGCTTTCTAAATATTCATTTTCAAGTTTTTTTCTAATGTCATTAAAACATTTCATGTATAATGAAATGAAAACCTGTAAAACATGTGGATACATATGTTACAAAAAATTGTAGAGGACATATTATAATAAATTTATTTATAATATCCCAAACCTGAACACACACCAGAATGGACAAAAAGCTTCATACAATGAAATATTGTTTGGGAATATCAAACTCTATATTATATATTATTTATTCAATGGTGTGAATGAATCTCAAAACATTATTTTTGGAAAAAGTAAGAAATTCAAAAGAGCAGCATATGCAGTATCACTGCATTTATATGAAATTTCAAGAAGGGACCACGCATGGATAAGAATCAAGCTATGACTGCCTATGAAAGTTGGATTGACTGGAATGGGGTAGAGGGAATTTTCTTGGTGATAAAAAATTATTATATTGTGCTTGGAGTTTTGATTAATAAAATGCATAGAAGTGCATATCTGACAAAACCAATTTGAAATCTGTGTAATCTCCCTAAATTAACTTACTTCAACACACAGACACACAATACACAATTGCAGAGAATATTTCTTCTTCTTTGTGACATAAAATTTTTCAAATTTTGCCTCAATGTCATAAATTTCAATATGCTGACATAGTTCATGTCAGAATTTAAGTTAGATGGAAAGATCCATAAAGGTAGAAATAAAGAGAATAAGTCAGAAGAGAGAAATTAGGAACCAAAATTGACTCACCTGCTCACTTCTCTGGAAATATAGTGGCTAAGAAAAGCAGATCTTCTAAGGAAACATGCACAGACTACACAGTAGCTTCTGTTTCTGACAAACATCCATCTCCCATATTCCATTATAATCTACAAATAGTGTTGAGTCAAGGAACTGCTTTGTCTCATCCTTATTACTTATAGATTGTCGTTTTAAATTATTATGATATAGCAGATATTTGGGGGACAAAATGGGGTAAGTATGATAAAACTTTTTCTGAGTGTGACTGTCAGATCTCTTAGCTTACAGACAGTATCAGTGCTTTAAATTTGACTTTATACTCCATGCTAAAGTAAGACGATGGAATGGTTGTTTGATTTTATCCGATAGAAAGAATAACAATCATGTCAACGTTTTCAGTTGTTACACACCAGAATGTAATTTCATGAGCAGCCTGAGGATAAAATTCAAGATAGAAAAATAAATGATGCATTTTTTCAGTGATGTTTAAGCAACACCTGCACATTTTGGAGTTGGATCCAAATACAGCATAACTTTAAGAATATTTGATATATGTATGATCGTTTTGCAAATATAAATTGGATAATATTTACTTGAACTGGATTTCCATATATATTGAGGTTTTGTTGAGGAGAAATGCTACTTTTCTAATTAGAAATATATGCCATTAGAATTTTCTCCTCCAATTAAGGAGTGGATTCCCCGAAAGTAAATTTAAGACTTCAACCCTTTAGAGTCAAAATCACTGATTATTTAGAAATCATTTTGTCTAGATTCTATTCAACAAAGGTTTCTAAAATCTTGAGATTTCAAAATATCCCTAATAATATTTCATTGCACATTTTATTTTTCAACTGATTCATAGTGAGGGTTATTCACCTAAATGTTTAGGGGGTTTTCCTTGGTTAAAAATGTACCTAAAAAAACATACTTTAAATAAATATCAAGATATAAAAATTGGCATTCTCTATATATTCAACCAGCAAAATTATACAAGCTAGACAAACAAAGCAACAATTTCAATTGATTTTGTTGTTATGTTTGGCAGAGGAAGAAAGTATAGCTGGCAGTAAAATATGGTATCATTAATTTTAGACTTTTCGGAACATGTGGTATTTATCTCTGAAGAATAGCTGCAGACATATCAAGTTGTGTTTGTACAAATATGGAATAGTTTACAGGCAATTATGATGAAGGAATTCTGGCCAACTTTTTTAATAGTGTGCTTTGCATTTTGTTTTACTTATCATTCTCCAAATCCAATACTAAATGAAAGACATTGTTAGGATCATTGATATTGCACTGATGATTTGGGGCTGCTGGGTTGGTTTTACAAACCTAA
Source organism: Glaucomys volans (assembly GCA_020662805.1). Classification (NCBI taxonomy): domain Eukaryota; kingdom Metazoa; phylum Chordata; class Mammalia; order Rodentia; family Sciuridae; genus Glaucomys; species Glaucomys volans. The sequence goes on along the minus strand of JAJEJO010001336.1, from coordinate 147,121 downwards.
TTAAACTGATCTAGAAATGATGTGTGATTTGATATCTGCCATTATAGCCCTATTTACCACCAATCTCAAATAAAGATGCTTCACAAAATACAATTTTTCAGTTAAATAAAAGAATAACAGTAAAAGTACTATTTTAAATACCTGGGGAACTCTTTCAGTATGGAAAGCCAGGTTCAGAAATATTCCAATTCACTTTTAAAAATTCCCTTTGGGTTTATGAGGCTAGGATTTTTGGAATGCTTCACAATTTCTATCAATGTTATTTTATTATTTTATTCGCTTATAGAATCATATTGTGCATGTCCCTGAACACGATCTGCCAGATAGACAGTGCTCTTTCTAAAACATATGGAACAAGCAAATATTTCTCCTGGAAATTTTGTAGTTCTACATTTTAATTCAGTGTAACTATTCATCTCATAGCACAAACATTTTAAAAGGTCAAGATTTGTAAGCTTATGATGATACATTTATTCAATTTCATTATATAGTGCAATATAATTTAATTTTTCTTGCATAGACTTATCAAAGAATAATAATGTTAGAAAACGATTTGCTCTTGGAAATGAATATATAATATGGACAATATAGAGTGATGATGAGCTTAATGACTTTTAAATGTGAAGGACACTGAAAAGAATACGATTTTGAAGACTTAAGTCTGTCACTGATAAGGCCTGTGAAATAAAACAGACAAAAGTCTGAAAAATAAAATAGTTGTTTTTTTTCCCAGTTAGATATATGTAAAGACATTTTTATTGTAATCAGATTCATATTTGTTTTATTTTTTAGATTTGGTTGTCCAGCCCTTCTTTACTCTCTAATCATAAAATCACTAATAATAATATGAATTAGATGGGGCTGAATTTGATGCAGTAATGAAATTTTCAACCATAACAGTCTTTATTGTCACCATTAACTTATAAAAGAGTTCATACTGAAAACATTTTTGGAAGGAACATTTTGCCCTCTCTCATTTGCAAAACAACATTGATAAGTTGACATTAGTTCACAGGTGTTAAATGATTAGAAAAGTGCCTTGTCCAAATGTTTTTTTCAATTTTCTTCTAATCCAAAAGTGAATGAATATATTTTAAATCATTGAGGCCAAATCAATGGAGTCATCTGATCTTGAACTTTTAACCTTCAAAACTGTGAATTAAATAAACTCTTTTCTTTATAAAGCTAGCCTTAGGTGATTCACTACAGTAACAAATAATGGACAAATACAGAAAAAAAATCAGTATATAAAACATGGACAGGATACAAAGCATATACACAACATGGCCAAAGCATTAATATGAGTAAACTGCTACTATGAGTGGAAAATTATATTGTGTTTGATGTATAGAATTTATAAAACAGAATTCTGGCTGAAGAGGTAGACAAGGGCCATACCACCATAAGGATGAGGGTGAAGAACTTGGAGTTTATTCTGGAGGCTGGAGTAGTTTTAAAGAGGTTCACTCAACTATCAAATACATACTTTTGTTTCTGTTTTAGTTTTTGTTTTGCTACCAGGGATTGAATCCAGGGGCACTTAACCACTGAACCACATCCATAATCTCCTTCCTTTTTTGTTTTATTTTAAGACAGTCTCACTCAGTTGCTTAGGGCCTCACTAAGTTGAGGCTGACTTTGAACTTTTGATCTTTCTGCCTCAGCCTCCCTATCTGCTGGGATTACAAGTGCACACTACTGTGTACAATTTCAAGTACATTCCAACCAGAACAATTGTAAATAATTTTGAATGAATAATGAATGATTAATTGCATGTTTCTATACCATATAGTGTTCAGCACAGTAATTTAGTTGTTTTTGACACCTTTATCTTTTCCACACACTATTTTTTCCTTAAGAAATAGAGATAAGAAAACAATATCTTGATATTTGATAGGCTTACTAAAATGGCTACAGCTACATGAATTTTTAAAATAATTTCTATAACATTTAACAAACAAATTAAGGAAAAAACAAGGCAAAACTATGCAGAAAAATATAAAATTGTCATACATGTGACTATTGGGATTTTATTCAAGGAAAGCAAAAATGGTCCTTATGGTAACACTCACTAATGGGATTCACCACATGAATAGATTATGAAGTAAAACTAATAAATATCTTCTGTGAAAACTTTATCTTTTCCTTCTGGGGTGAGGAAGAAAGAAAGAAGTCACATTCCCTGATTTTATTCAATATAGCAATGGCAGTCTATGTCCAATAATTTAAAACACAGAAACAAAGGAGAAAAATTGCATTTAGAGACTCTATACTTGTTTACATAGAAAAGCCTACAATCCATACAAAAACGCTACTAGAACTAATAAGAACATTTAGAATGTTTGCAGGGATCAAAGTTAAAATACAAAAACATATATATATATATATATATACAGGGATTGAACCCAGGGGCACTTAACCACTGAGCCACATCCCCAGCCATATTTTGTATTTTATTTAGAGACAGGGTCTCACTGAGATGCTTAGGGCCTCACCATTGCTGAGGCTGGCTTTGAACTCATGATTCTCCTGCCTCAGTCTCCCAAGCTGCTGGGATTACAAGCAAGTGTGACCATGCCTGCTTGGTCTAAAAATAATTTTTAATGAACATTTAGAAACTGAAACAAACAAATGACAAAACAAAAAACAAAACAAGTATCAAAAATATTAGCAACGGAAAACCTGAGAAATCAATTTATAGGTCTAACAATATATGTGGATTATTTTTATGCTTAAAATTATAACATTGTAATAAAAGACACCGAAGAAAAGCTGATGGAAGAACATGCCATGTTCATGAATTGGAGGACTAATATTGATAAGATGTCAACTCTCCCGAAACTGATTTATAGACTAAATGAAATCCAAATAAAAATATTTGGAGGGTTTTTTTTAGTTTCCTCTAGAAATCAACACAGTGTTTCTAAATAGAAGGGCACAGGTATTTTAAAAGATAAAAATAATTTTTGTTAAAAAAGCAAGTTGAAGAACTCTAACTGATTTTAAGTCTTACTAATAAGATGTAATAATCAGGACTGTGTGGTAGTTGCAAAGAAATAGACATATTATATGTAGAACATAATAAAAAACCGGGAACATACCCATGCATACATGGTCAATTGATTTTCAATGAGAATACAAGGCATTCAATGATGCTGAAACAGTTGGATGTCTACATGCAAAATAAAATCTCAAATCATACAGCACATCATATACAAAAATTAAACCAAAATATCTCATATTTTTATATATTTAGTGGCATAATATTATTTCTTACTTCTCATCTGATCATCTTTTCCACAACCACGGAGTTTCTTTTTTCTTTAAATCAGTTATTAAAAACTTAAGACTCATGTGTGTGTTGATTTTTGTTGTGAGTTACATAATTGTGTGTATTTATTATAACTGAGAATGGTACACTAAAAAGGATTGATTCTAATTTTAAAAAGCTAGGTTTTAATTTTAAATTAGAAATACTAGAAGAAATAATGGTATCATGTAGGGAATCAAAACTTAATAGCTACAGGTGTTCTTGCAAACAAGACACCTTGTAGTCCTTGGTGGAATCTGCCTGCAAACAGGATTTTCTACCAAGAGGGAAATCAGGAGTTTTAAATACAGGTGCTCTTACAAACTAGGGACTTTGTAGTCATTGGTGGGAATTGCCTGAAAACAGGATTTTCTGCCAAGAGGTCAGAAACAGATAGAGAGAACATTGCTTGCAAACAAGAATGTTTTTCTGGCCCTGAGAAAGGACAGAGCTCAAAATGTTTGAGTCTAGGTTAGATTAAGAAACAGTTCAAGAAGTGGTTATCTGGCTGTTGGGCATTGGCCCTAGTCATTGCTGTTGGTGATTTGCCTGCTTTGCCTGGGTATTCATTGCTGTTGGCTTTTTGCCTTCTTTATCTGTAGGGGTATAAAAGGCTAAAATCATATGTAATAGGGAAATGATAGAAGGATAGAGAAGGATATAGAAGGATGGAAGAAGGATGAATAAGAATGGAGAATAAAGAATCATTGCATGCTGACCTGTGTCGGAGATCTCTTTCTCTTCCCTTTCTTCCCTTCCCTCTCCTCCCTCCATTTATTTCCCAACAGTATCAAAATTTCTCACATTAAGCTAGGAATCAGAAAGGTATTAAAATGGAAGAAAAAGAGATAAAAGTTGCCAGTACCAAGGTAACTGGGATGTTATGGCTACATGGTAACTATGTTAAAGGAACCGTTATAAAAATTATTAAGCAAACAACTATGAATATGCTTTAAACAAAAAAGTAGAACCCTAGCAAAAAAAATGAAAGAAGAACCAAATAGAAGGTTTAGAACCGAAAAATAAAATATCAGCAATAAATATTCAGAAGGTGGGCTTAAAAGCATGATGAAGTAATAAAAATATTATCTGTGAAATGGAATATAGGACAATAAAAAGTTTCACTCTCAAAGGAGTGAAAATAGACTTGTAAAACTAAAACTAAAAAACAAAGGAAGAGTCTATCCTCAAGAACTTGTGGGGCTGTAATGAAAATTTAACTTTCACGTCATTGGAGTTTTTCAGAGAGGAGGAGAGAACGGAGCTGAAAAAAATACTAGAAGAAATAATGGTACAAAATTTCTCACATTTGGTAAGAGGCAATACAACTATAGTATCATGAAGAAGAGAGAACTCCAAACAGAATAAACCCAACAAAATCCATGCCAAGATATATCATACCTAATTAAACTTTTGAAAACTGAAGACAGAAAAAACATATTTCAAGCAATCACACAAAGCATCATCTTACCTGTTGGAGATAATCAATTTGAAGATTAGAGAATTTCTCATCAGAAACCACTCAGGTCAGAAAGAAATGGCATAGCTCCCAAGAGCTGAGAGCAAAAAGCATGAGTTTGAGACAGAACTCAAATACCAGAAAAATGCAGAATGCCTAGTAAATCATACTGATTTTTTTCATTAGACTATAACAAGCATTTTTAGACTCTTTCTAATTTACACAGAATTTCAACAATGTAAACACCAGTTTTTCTAAGACTCAAAGGAATTCATCATTCCTCTTTGCCTGACATTCTACATGTGCTTTAGTTCAGCGTTTATTTTTATCATGTGATTGTTAGACTGTGTGTATGTGGCAGTGATACTATTGGTGTCATTGGTCACAGGTGATTAATGAGTTGTAGAGAGATGGCTAATAGAGCTGATGGTAAACTGGACTATAAGTACCACCTTCCATACAGACAGTCTTTCACTATACATGAAAGCCAGTGGTGTGGTCAACTTCAGAGAATTTATAATCTATGCAGGTTGCTGTCATTGTGATCTGCACACAGCATTGAAAAAGAATTTCTTCAAAAAGTCTTTCTTCTCACCTGGCCCATTTTCACTGTGTGTCTGTCTACTGTAGATTAGTGTTCAGGTTTCTTTTTCCTTTAATGGAATGCAAGACCAATACAAACATACTTGCTTTCTCCAAGAGATAATTGAATATCCATGTTCGCTGTAGTCATTTCACAATTGTTAAGATGTGGAAAGCAACTCAAATGTCACCCTAGATAAATGCATAAAGAAAATGTCTTATGTACATAATCTGAAATATTATGCATTCTTAAATAAATGGAAGTTCAGTCACATGTACAACATGAATGTACCTAGGAGACATTATGCTAAGTAAAGTCAGCCAATAACAAAATGACGTATATTGCATTATTTCACTCATGAGAAGTGTAATCAAAGTAATAGAAACAGGCTGCATAAGGTCAGTACATTACCATTTAGTTGTCATGTGGCTTTAGTTCTGCAGGATAAAAACTTTCTACGAGTCTTTTACACATCATTGGGAATATAATTTACTGAATTGTTCGCTTAAAATTGGTGAAGATAATAAAGTTAATGTTAGGCATTTTTTTTTTACCACAATAAAAATGCTTACCTTTCTATGGTTAATTACTTCAAATGGTATAAATTGTGACTTCCAGATTTATTGTACTATTAAATGACAAACAAAATTGCCACTCTTACTTCCTTACATGTATAGTTTACTTTGTTCTTAGCCTTGATTTTGGTTTATATTTACCATAAGAATGAAAATGGAGGTTTGTATTTCTGAAACCTCCTATCTAGCTCCTGGTCTAACTTATGAAATGTCTAATAATATAACTTAATGTTTGCATTAGAACAACTACAGAAAGATTGGGTTAATGCATTTCAATAAAAGTTAAATAAATACTTATAAGGTAATAGGTGCTATTTTTCTACACATTAAACAAACTATATCCTAACTGAAATATTAAATATTTTTAATAAAATCATGAGAAATGATAACATTGATTTGGTTATAAAGAATTTAGCCCCTAGCACCATTACAAATTGCTTTTTGCAATCTGTGAATATATAAGTTCCCCAAATATAGACGTTGTCATTTAGAAAACAGCATAAAATGAAGTATGTGAAAATGAACCAAATGTTCTTTATTCCAAAACGGCAGTGTCAGTTAGCCGGAGGCAGTATCTGACTTTGGAGAAGATAAATTCTAGAACACAGGAACTTTTTAAAGAGTAATGCTTATGATTACTGTTAGTAATAGGTTGATAAAGGAAAATTTTACATATGCATTTATATATAAAATTTTGATATTGGTAAAAAACAATATTTTACATACATGATATCCTCTTTCCATCTTAGGTGTAAGTACTGTCTCATTTGAAAATATTACTAAGCATGTATTATCCTAGTACATAATATTCAGTTTCAATGTTAATGATATGTATATATTTTTAAAAAGAAAAAGGCCTTACATATGTAACTCTAGATGCTAAATCTCTAAGTGATAAATGCCTAAAATAAGTTTGTGAAACCAGAATACAATGGGGAGAACTTTGCAGCTTACACTTTGAAGGTGGTGCGTCTGACTTCAGGAGTCCGTGTAATGAGGAGTCCAAATGATGATACTTAATGGGTCTTGTGATTTGTCCTAGAGCTCTAAGAGTGTCCCAGCACTCTTTGCTTAATTAGGGTGGTGTTGCTGTAATCCCAGAAACTCCAGGTCTAACATCAATCATCTCAGCAGAGAGAAAGCAAAGCTTATCCTATGTGAGTCATGTATCATCCACCAGGATATCAATTTCCATATCCAGAGATATTGAATACTTTGAATGACTTGAATCTCATATACGTCCTTTTTACTCAAAGGATTATAGTTGTCCTGAAAGGAAAAAATATTAGAGTTATATTCATGGCAGATAAAAGATTCTGAATGAAGGGAAAAAATAGAATATGAAAAGAACAACTAAAATATGCCATAAATATACATAAATGCAAAAACAAAAACTCCCATATCATGCTATGTGATTTCGAGGGAGGTGTAAGCATAAGCCTATAGTTCTCAGATACAGAGAAACCATTCAGAGTGACACAGTACGGAAAGAGTTTAGGAGGATACTGTCATTTTAGGTGTATCCTAAAGACAAGATTTCAATATCCAGTTATGGGAAGATAGTAGAGTGAATAGAGTGAAGTACAAAACAAGGGAAAGCCTAAGTATGTGATGCAAAGTGTCCATTGTCTAGCTTTTTTTTTCCAAGTAAGACAGGAATGGGAATGACACATTAGTTCTACGTAACTTTAGGCCACATATATTTGATATTTCTGACTTTTGTTTTATCTGTGAGGAAAAAATTATACTTCACCATTATAGATAAAAAGAAGAGGCTTATCCACGAATTCAAATTAGGTTTAATATTTTAAAAAATCAATGAATGCAATACCATATAAATCATCAAAAAATACAGATAATGTAATTTCACAAAGAGGCATAAATAGTTGAAAGCTATCACAAATTTGTTGGTGATAAAACAACTCAGTAAACAGGAATAAAAGGAAAGTTAACATAATAAAAGTCAAAAACATATTTCTAAAAACTGGGAATAAATACATATGTCAATAACACAGAACAAATTATCCAGAAGCAGGTAAACATTGGTATGGTTATTTGCTTGTTGGCAAAGATAATAAGGTAAAAATTTTTTTAATTTAATAATTATACTTAAAAATTTGGACATCCATAGAAATAATGAGAACATCAATCCTCTCATATCACTTGAAACCTGGAATAGAATGCAACCCTAAATTTGAGGGATGGAATTACAAATTTCTAGAAGAAAACATTGTAAAACATCTGAGCTAAAACAAAAAATGATCTGTATACAAATTACAATTAATAAAACATATCCAAAATTCAAAACTGATTCTTTCAAAGACATTGTTAAAAAAAATTAAAAACACAAAGGCAAAGATATGAAGAAAATCCAAAACTCACGTCCAGTGAAGAATTTGTATCAGAATATATAATCAATCTCAATATCAGTAACTCAATAAAGTGGAAAAAACTATTAAAAAATGAAGGGTAGGCTAATTTTGAAGATACATCACCAAGAAAAGATATATGCATAGCAAATAAGCATAAAAATGCTTTAAAATTATGCAATACATAGAACTTTTATGTTCATTATCAACAAGGAAACCCAATTCGATAGCACTGTCATTCACTAGAATGGCAAAAAAAAATTATCTGATAATACCAGGAGTTGACAAGAAAGGATAGTAAATGGAGCATTTAAGTATTGATAGAATGGAAAATAGTATAATCACTTTTGAAAACTATTAGAAATTTCTTATAAAGTTAAAGATAGCAACTAACATTTGATGGAGCCATTCTACTTGGTATTTACTTAGGAGAATAGGTATATCCATAAAACTTCATAAAAGTTTCATGTCAATTGCCCCAAACTAGGAGCATCATAAATGCCTTCAACTAGAGCATAGTTGTGGTATAGACTCATTATGAAACACTATTTAGTAATCAAATGTAGAATTGATCGATGCAACAACATTACTGAATCCAGGCATAACAGACCACTCCTTTTATTACTCATTTGAAGTACATTTTAGCAAAAAGCAAACTCAGTTGTAATAGAAAACAGATGTGTGATAACTAGGACTTTGGAGTAAGGCAAAGTAAGGGGCACAATGACACTTTAGAGAATAATGAAATAATTCCATATCTTGAGAGTGGGTTTGTTATGGTAGCTGAGTCATCAAATTTGACCAAATGAAAATGTTCAACTTTATTGTAGTTAAGATTTTCTTCAATAAAAATTATTTTAAAAAGTGAACTAGCCCAATTTAAACTGAGATACACTAACTTTCTCATTACCCATAATTATTTTTTTCAAAAATAGGTTCTGACTACGCAATCTCAATAGAAATTACATTTACTTCAATAGTCAGATGGGTTTTTCCTCCATTCCCATCCTCTCTCCCTTCCCCCCATTCCTCCCTGTCCAATCCAGTAAATCTCCCCTTCTCCCTCCCCGCTCTGTCTATTGTGAGTCAGCATCTGCATATGAGAGAGAACATTTGGGCTTTGATTTGGGAGGATTCACTCAGCATAATAGTCTCTAGTTGCATCCATTTACTGGCAAAATGTCATAATTTCATTCTTCTTTATGGCTGAGTAATATTCATTGTAAATATGTACCACATTTTCTCTATCCATTCATCTATTGAATGGCACCTAGGTTCCATAGCTTAACTATTGTGAATCAAGCTGTTGTAAAAATTGATGTGGCCATGTCACTGTAGAATGATGATTTTAAACCCTTGGGTATATATCAAGGATTGACATAACTGAGTCAAATGTGATTCCAATCCAAGTTTTGTGAGAAATCTCCATACTTCTTTCCATAGTATGTGCACCAATGTGCAGTCCCACTAGTAATGCATGAGTGAACCTTTTTCCCCACATCCTTGCCAGCATTTATTATTATTTGTATTCTTAATAATTGCCATTCTGACTGGAATGAGATGACATCTCAGTGTAGTTTTAATTTGCATTTCTCTAATTGCTAGTGATGTTGAACATTTTTTCATTTATTTGTTGACCATTGGTATTTCCTCTTCTGGGAAGTATCTCTTCAGTTCCTTTACCCACTTATTGATTAGGTTGACTTTTTTATTTTTATTTTTTTGGTGTTAAGTTTTTGAGTTCTTTTTGTATTGTGGAGATTAGTGCTATATCTGAGGTGCAGGTGACAAAGATTTTCTCCCATTCTGTAGGCTCTGTCTTCACATTCTTGATTATTTTCTTTGCTGTGAGGAAACGTTTTAGTTTGATACCATCCCATATATTGATAATTATTTTTATTTCTTGTGCTTTAGGAACCTTTTTGGGGAATTTGGTTTCTAAGCCAACATGACAGAGAGTTGGCCTACATTTTCTTCTAGTAGGCACAGGGTCTCTAGTCTAATGCCTAGGTCCTTGATCCACTTTGAGTTATGCGCAGGGTGAGAGATAGGGGTCTAATTTCATTTTGTTACATATAGATTTCCAGTTTTCCCAGCATCATTTGTTGAAGAGGCTATCTTTCCTCCAATGTATGTTTGTGGCATCTTCATCTAATATGAGATAATGGTATTTATGTGGCTTTGTCTCTGTCTCTACAATTGGTATTCATGTCTGTTTTGGTCCCAATACCATGCTGTTTCTGTTACTATGTTAAGGTCTGGTATTGTGATGCCTTTTGCTTCACTTTTCTCACTGAGGATTCCTTTGGCTATTCTGGGTCTCTTATTTTTCCAAATGAATTTCATGACTGCCTTTTATATTTCACTGAAGAACATCATCAGAACCTTAATAGGAATGACATTAAATCTACACAGCACTTTGGTAATATGGCCATTTTGACAATATTAATTCTGCCTATCCAAGAACATGGGAGATCTTCCCATATTCTAAGGTCTTCTTCAATTTCTGACTTTGGAGTTCTGTAGTTTTCATTGTAGAAGATTTTCACCTCTTTTGTTAGATTGATTCCCCAATTTTTTGAGGCTATTTTGAATGGGATAGTATTCCTTCAGTTGATTCATCACTGATGTATAGGAATGCAATTGATTTATGGAGTTTAATTTCATATCCTGCTACTTTGCTGAATTAATTTATGAGTTTTAGAAGTTTTTTAGAGGAGTTTTGTGGATCTTCTAAATATAGAATCATGTCATCAGCAAGGAAGAATACTTTGAGTTATTTTTTTCCTTTTCATATCCCTTTCATCTCTTTCTTCTAATTGTTCTGGCTAGAGTTTCCAGGACTATTTTGAAGAGCAGTGGAGAAAGAGAACATCCCTGCTCCAGTTCTTAGAGGGAATGCTTTTAATTTTTCTCAATTTGGAATGATGTTGGACTTGGGTTTAGCATTTATAACTTTTACAATGTTGAGTTATGTTCCTATATACCTAGTTTTTCTACTGTTTTGAACATGAATGCTGTATTTTGTCCAGAGATTTTTTTGCATCTATTGAGATAATCACGTGAATCCTGTCTTTAAGTCTATTGATGTGATGAATTATGTTTTTTGATTTCAAGATGTTTTCAGTTAAGACTGATTTGTGATTGGTTTGTCATATATAACTTTAGTGATGCTGAGGTGTGATTTTTGTGTATCTGTTATTCAAGTTCTTTATCATGAATGATGAATCTTATTGAGGGCTCTTTTAGGATCTAATGAGATTATCTTGTGCTTTTTATTCTAGATTCTATTTATGTAATGTATTACATTTATTAATTTTTGTAGGTTAAACTATCCTTCAATCCCTTGAATAAAATCAACTGTATTTCGGGCCATGGTGGCACATTCCTGTTATCCCAGCCGTTTGGGAGACTGAGATAGGAGGACAGCAAGTTCAAAATCATTCTCAGCAAATTAGTGAGGTCCCAAGCAACTTAGTGAGACCCTGTCTCTAAATAAAATATAAAAAGGAGTGGGGATGTGGCTCAGTGGTTAAGCACCTCTGGGTTAAATCCTCAGTCTCCTCCTTCCCAAAAAATCAACTTTATTGAGTTTGAATTCAATTTGCAAGATTTTGTTGATAATTGTAGTTTTGTCAGGGATATTGATCAATACATTTCTTTTTTGGTTGTGTCCTTATCAGATTTTATTACCAGGGTGATACTACCTTCATAGAGTGTGTTTGGAAGGGTTCCTTCCCCTTGTACTTTTTTTTTAAAATTTAATTTATTTTGATTCATTGTATACAAACGGAGTACAACTGTTTTTTCTCTGGTTGTACACGAAGTAGAGTCACACAATTTGTGTAATCATACATGTACATAGGGTAATGATGTTTGTCTCATTCTGTTATTTTTCCTTTCCCCCCCTTTCCCACACTCCATCGTCACTCCTCTTTTTCCTCTATGCAATCCATCCTTCCTCCACTCTTGCCTCCCTCCCACCCCACATTATGTATATTCATCCACTTATCAGAGAGATCATTCAGCCTTTGGTTTTTTGGAATTGGCTTATCTCACTTAGCATGATATTCTCCAACTACATCTATTTGCCTGCAAATGCCATAATTTTATTCTTCATTATGGCTGAGTAATGTTCCATTGTGTATATATACCACAGTTTCTGAATCCATTCATCTATTGAAGGGCATCAAGGTTGGCTCCATAATCTAGCTTTGGGAATTGAGCAGCTATGAACATTGATGTAGCTGCATCACTGTAGTAAGCTGATTTTAAGTCCTTTGGGTATAGGCCAAGGAGTGGGATAGCTGGGTCAAATGGTGGATCCATTCCAAGTTTTCTAAGGAATCTCCAACTACTTTCCAGAATGGCTGCACCAATTTGCAACCACACCAGCAATGTATGAGTATACTTTTTCCCCCACATCCTCACCAACACCTGTTGCTTGTATTCTCGATAATAGACATTCTAATTGAGATGAGATGAAATCTTAGGGTACTTTTGATTTGCATTTTTCTTACTACTAGAGATGTGAACATTTTTTCACATATCTGTTGATTATTTGCAGATCATCTGTGAAGTGCCTGCTCATTTCCTTAGCCCATTTATTGATTGGGTTATTTGTATTCTTGGTGTAAAATTTTTTGAGTTCTTTATAGATTCTGGAGATTAGTGCTCTATTTGAAGTGTGTATGGCAAAGATTTTCTCCCACTCTGTAGGCTCTCTCTTCACATTATTGATTGTTTCCTTTTTATGTGAAAAAGCTTTGTAGTTTGAATGTATCCCAATTATTGATTCCTGCTTTTATTTCTTGTGCTTTGGGAGTCATGTTAAGGAAGTCTCATCCTAAGCCAACATGATGAAGATTTGGACCTATGTTTTCTTCTATTATGTGCAGGGTCTCTGGTCTAATTCCTAGGTCCTTGATCCATTTTGAATTGAGTTTTGTGCAGGGTGAGAGATAGGGGTTTAATTTCATTTTGCTGCATATGGATTTCCAGTTTTCCCAGCACCATTTGTTGAAGAGGCTATTTTTTCTCCATTGTAAAATTCTGCCATGAATTTAATCAGTTCAAGACTTTTCATTTTGGGAAAAGTTTTGTTACTCTTTCAAGCTTATCTCTTGTTATTGATTTGTTTAGTTTTATTATACCATCTTGGTTCAACTTTGGTAGGTCATATATGCCTGATAATGTATCCACTTCTCCTAGTTTTTATATTTGTTGGTATATATATTTTAAAATAGTCCTATAATTTTTCAGTTTAAATGGAATGCATTGAAAATTCTCCTTTTTTGTCTCTAAGTTTATTTTCTTTTTGTCTCTCTCTTGGTTATTTTAACTAAATTTTGGCCAATTTTGTTTATTTTCTCAAATAACCAACTCTTTTGTTTCACTGATACTTTACATTCCTCTTTTAATCTCTATTTAATTATTTCTGCTGTGGTCTTTATTATTTTGTTTGTTCCACTGAATTTGAGTTAGGATTTCTCCTGTTTTTCTAACAGCATACATTCTTGAGATCTATCATAAGATTATAATTCTGAAACCTCTATTTATGATGTTTATAGACACTCAGTTCTACAAACTTCCATTAGTACGGCTTTTGCTGTATCCCACAGATTCTGGTTTGTGTTTCCATTTTTGGTTGATCAAGGAATTTTTAAATTCCCCCTGATTTCTCTAGTCATCCACTGTTTTTTCAATAATGTGTTAGTCAATCTCCGTGTGTGTGTGTGTGTGTGTGTGTGGTGTGTGTGTGTTTTATGTTGGTTCTCTTCTTGATATCTAGTTTCATTCCACTGGATCAGATAGGATGCAAGAAATTATTTTAATTTTTAAAAAATGTTGTAAAGCTTGCTTTATGGTCTACTATATGATCTATTTTTAGAAAAAACTCCTTGTGCTGATGAAAAAAAAACATGGACTCTGAAGCTGTTAAGTCCAATTGTTCTATTGTGTAATTTAAATCTGGTATTTCTTTGTTGGTTTTTTGGTATAGATCATCTATTTATTGGGAGTTAATGAAGTCTCATCCTATTATTGCATTGCAGCCTATCTCGCCCTTTAAGAATAGCAGAGTTTGTTTTTTAAACAAACTGAACTCTGAATGCTCCAATGTTTGATGGTTTATGTTTATAATCACTTTGTCTTATTAATGAATTTTCCCCTTGATCATTATTTAATAACATTCTTTGTCTCTTCTAATTGATTTTGTCTTAAAATCTATCTGTTATGGTATAGCTACTCCTACTGATATTTCAATTCCATTTTCCTGGAATATCTTTTTCCATCCTTTGACTTCTAGTCTACGTATGTCTTTGCAGGTGAGGTAATTTCTTGTAGGCAACTTGTTGTTCTTGTTCTGTCATTGTGTTTATTTTCTTCTAGTTGTTTTACATGTTATATGTTCATTTATCCCTCTTATTTATCTTAGAAGTTTGATGACTTGCTATAATAATAATTTGATTTTATTTTCCTATTTCTAATTTGTGTGCCAACTCTTCTAGGAAGACTCTTTCCTTCACATTTCACAGGATTGCATTTGTTATTCTTCTTCTGGGCATAGAATGCCTCTAAAACATCTTCTGTGAGGCTGGTTTAATGATCAAAGATTCCCTAACTTTCTATTTAGCTTGTAGGGCTTTTATTTATTCTTTGATTCTGAAAAATAACCTTGCTGGGTATAGTAATCTTGGCAGTTATTATCTGTCAAGACATGAAAGAAATTTCCTGTTAATAAAATATGTTTGCCTTTAAATGTGACTTGGTGCTTCTCTCACAGTTTTTAATATTTTTCTTTGTCCTGTATTTTGGCAATTAAATGATAATTTTATGTCTTATAGTACATCTATTTTTGGTTATGCTTCTTCAGGGTTTTAAATGCCTTCTGTACCTGGAAGAGTATGTCTTTCCCAAAATTTAGAAATTTTTCTGCTATTATCTCATGCATAGGGATTTTAAACTTTCAACTTGTAGCTCTTCTTCCTCAATTATGCCAGTTTTGTGGACTCTTGACCTTTTAATGTGTTCTGGAAATCTTGTGTGTTTTCTTCATTCACTTTTCTGTCTGAATATGATATTTTGTCAGATTTATCCTCAAGTTTTATATTCTTTTTCTACTCAATTTAATATGTTGAGGCTTTCAACTGAGTTTTCTATCTGACTTATTGAACTTTTCATTTCCAAGATTTTGTTTGCTTCTTTTTTAAAACCTTTATCTCTTTATGAATATCTTACATATATCCCACATTGATTTCCTTAATTCATTCTACTGTTTATATTATCTTGGAATTCATTGTGCTTTTTAAAATTCATTCTTTTGTATTCTTTATCTGGCATTAACTCTACTTCAATATCTTAGAACTGGTTACTGTAGAATTATGAATTTTAGGAGGTGCCATACTGCCTTGTTTTTTTCACATTTCTTGTGTTCTGTGTAGAGATTTTTGCATCTGTTTGGATGAATGTCTTTTGCATTTTTATGTAAAGGCCTTCTCAGTAACTGACCTTCTTTTGATGATGTCTTGGAGTATTGGTTTATTGAAGAAAGTTAAGTTTAATTCCATTTGGGCTTCATAGAAACATTGCTGAGTCTTCTTTACGTGTAATTATAGGTTTTGACACAATGTGTACCATATTTGCTCCTAAGGGACTCACTCTCTTGGCAGGTCTCACAAAAATATAGTCCCCATAGTAATTCAGGTAGGTATGGTATAGACAGCATAATATGTAGGGTGCCTCTGTGTGATTACTTCTACAAGGCGAGTGGAATTCCCTGTCAAGTGGTGGGGGTTTCCATGAGTGTCACTGATATTGACTTATTTAAGAACAATTCTGATTCTGGCTACTACAGTTGTGGTGAAGAAGCCTAAGGGTTTCATACTATGTTCAAGTGCAGTACCAAGTATTTCATTGGGAATACCATGGGTATTCCCAATGAAATACCACTGTGGCACATCTGGTCTGGTCAACAATATGCAATTTGACAAGATGTGGGAGTTACCCATGCTGAGGACCCTCAGAGATGTGGTGTCTACAACAGTTGTGTTGTTTATCTCTGCTGCTATTGCCAGGGTGACCTTCCAGTAGCAAAATTTTGAACTCCTCCAAATGTGTCCACTTCTGTATGGTTTGTTGATAAGGGATGTTTGTTCCCTTCTCTTTAAGTTGAAGGGTCCACAAAGATTTTAATGGGACTAAATTATGACTAGAACTAGATGCAATTCCTTTCAGCTGTGATGGGAGAATAACTCAGTGGCAAAGCACCCACAGAATGGGTGTGATGTCTTGGGCTTGATTCCTTCCTAGCTCTGCAAGAGAAAATAAAGATAAAAAATAATAAAAATGACAACAGAAAATGGGAAGAGGGAAAATATAGAATGAAATAAAAGTAACATACATTAAGATAAACAAGAGAAGACAGGAGAAAAGTAAATGCAATAAATATGGACAAAAGGAAGGAATCAAAAATTATAAAGAGAAGAAAATAAAGTAAATCCAATAACCAAAAAAATATTTTAAAAAATCCTCCCCACCAAGGTGATTGATTGAATGACAGGGGTGAGAGTGGATAATCAAAACTTAAGCCAATCAAAACTTCTCTCCAGGTCTTCTTAGGCTGTGTCCCTTATAGACAGGGTAAAGGCTAAGTGTTATTCATCCCCTCTCCCATACTTTTTATAGTGGTACTCACTAGGTGACTGGCAGGAGTAATTTGTGACTGAAGCTGTTGAAATTCCTCTCAGCTGTTTTGAATAGTGGAATAAGCTAATGTGCAGAATGTGGAGTTAATCAGGCAAAGATTCTCTGTGGAACTTTTGGGGATTATAAGGGTGGAGCAACTTCACTGAAGCATAGCCCCAGACACCCCTTGGATAGGGAAAAGGTATTGAGCTACAAAGATCTGTGCTGGGGTGCAGCAAGATCCATAAGATGTCCATAATTCTATTTCCACCAGTCTTGTCTTCCAAGTGAAATAAAAAACTGCTCACTCCCTTGGATAGCAGGTTCCCAAATCACCAACCTTCAGGCAAACACCTTCTGCTCCCCACTGCATTATAGACCAGTTTCCCACTGCATAGAACTTTCACCAAGTTTGTGTCAGAGTCCCTCTCCCAGACCTGACTGAGTTATTAGCATCCACCTATTGTGCTAATGCCTCAAAATTGCTGTGGAGTCATGGAGATAGAAAAATCCAGGGGACAATGACTTCCAGATCAGTACACTTAGACAATAAGACCCTTCTCAAGATGGCTCCTTGTTGTACCAGTATGAGAATTTGCTGAGAAATGCAGAAAATTTTTCCACATCCAGCTTCCTATGCTGATCACAGGTTGCTTCTCTGTGTAGAGTCTGTCTCCCTGGTGCTGAATTCTGCACTACTGGAGCTCGCTGGAATGCTCCCTCTTTCACCTATAGCTATGCTGAGGAGTACTCCCCTGCGCTATGCACACTGTCCCCCTGATGCTCAGGCCCTCTGATTCTACCACTATTCCTTCATCTAAGATCTCTGGGTTTCTCCAGAATTCAATCTTTGCAATTTTTGAGTTCCAGCACTTCCCCATGCCACCCACCTCAACAACAGCTACACACCTGCTGTTTTGACTCTACCTCTTGGAGAAGCAGAAGTGCTGGGTGAGCCTAATCTGCAATCTTAAATCTTCCTCAGCAGTTGCTCTTATAGACTTTTTTATTCCTTTTCTATAGCACCTCCAGCATCACCTGGAATGATGGAGATATTTAAACAAGAGCAAAAGAGTGAATGCATGCAGATATTAGTTATTTCTTATATTTAAAAAAATCAATGTGTATGTGAGAGTGAGAGCTTCTCTGACACGAATTTATTTTAGTAATTTAGATTTTCATGGTATTAATGAAAAAGTAGCATAAACTATTTTTATTGAAATTATTTTTCCAAAGATTCTCGGTATCTCAAATTGCTTAAAATTATAAATAGTCATAAAAGGAAATAACAAAATTGTGATAGCATGCATTTGATCTAACATTTATACAGCTCTACCTTTGCATAGGGTAATATAATTTATATTTGCCATTCTTGTATTATTATTAAAACAAAACTAACATCATTTAATATAACATGTAGAACTTGTGCTGACAACACAGGACAAAATGGGGTGTATATAAAATTGTTATGTTCTTCACTAATGTAAAATTATATTAAAATAGAAAAGTTAATGATGTTCATATTTACTAGAGCAAACACTGACATGTTTATACCAAAATATGAAATTACAAAGCAAAGAAACAAAAGTAGATTCAAAAAATTTAAAAATAAGACCCAACTATATACTCATTACATGCAGTAATCTTGAAATATAAGCATATAACAAGATTAAAATAAAATAAATATATTGATATATATTTATATGTCACAGATATTTATTTATATATCGACACAGAAAGCTACAGAACTATACTACCAAAAAGGGAAAAAAAATGCACTCCAAGCCAGGATTATTACTAGAAATTAAGAGTTACATTTTACTACTTTAAAAAGTTCAGTTCATAAAGAATGGATAATTCTAAATGTATTTGCACCAATTAATAGAGTCTCCAAATAAATGAAGCATAAAATAAACCAAACTAAGTGAATAAGAAGATAAATTGATAATAATAGAAGACAATTTTAACTCCTCAAGTAACTGCAAAAATAGACAAAAAATTAAAAAGGATATGGAAGATTTGAGCAACACTTTCTACCTGGTTAAATTAATTGGTATTTACAATATGATAAACCAAATACATGTAGAATATACATGTGCAGCCAGAGCACAATGGATAATCAATAAAATATTTCATAAACTGCACCACAGAATGTCTCACTAAATTTTTTAGAAAATGAAATTATGTAAAGATATTTTTATGAAAAATGAATTAAGAAATCAATAATAAAACATCTGAAATATTCCAAATACTTACAAATTAAGCTACACAAATCCAAATCCTTGATCCAAAAATATATCACAAGAGAATTTTTAAAATATTTCAAATAAATAAAAATAACATCACAATATGCCAAATTTTATGGAAAGCAAGTAAAATGGTGAATAGAGAATATTAGAAGTTTAAAAGTCTATGCTAGTGACAACAAAATATGACAACCAATAATCTGTTTCTTTTTGAGAAAGTGGAAAAAGAAGAGCAAAAAATAAAATCAGAAAAAATACAATTATAAAGAGCAGAAATAAGTGATATATAAAGTGTTCAAATGATAGAGAAAATCAACAAAAACAAAACTGTTTCTTTAAGACTCACATAATTCAATAGAAAAAGTATGTTAGCTACAATGACACAGGAATTAAGAAGGAACATGAGTTGCCAATATCAGGAATGAAAAAGGATATGTCTCTACAAATTCTAAAGGTAAGGAAAGGATAACAAAGGAATATTATGAATAACTACGGCAATATAATTTGATAACCCATGAAGTTTATTAATTCCTTGAAGACAAATCACCAAAATTTATACTGGAAGAAACAGCAAATTAGAATAGACCTATATTTTTTAAAGTATTGAAAACTCAATGCCAAGATGGCTTCAATGGAGAATTCAAACCAAGTTTTAGAGAAAAAATAAAACACAATTTTACACAAAACAGTTTAGAAAATATAGATAGGATTAACACTTTCCAAATCATTTTATAGAGTCACATGTCTCTCACACTCAAACAACAAATAAATATAAGAAAAGAAAATTAATGAATAATACCTTTCATGAACACAGGAACAAATCAATTAAAATAATTTTTATAATTCAACACAGAAAAATATAAAAAAGAATAATCTGTTATGAATTAGTTGTATTTATCACAGGATTTCATTTTGTTTTTAAGGGGAAAATGTATCAGTATTATTCACTTAAGGAAGATAATTTAAGCTATAAAGCCACATAATAATAACAAAAGAGGCAGAAAAAAACATTTGAAGAGAATGTAGCAAACATTTTTGAGAAAAAATAAATCATAAACGTGGTAGAATATAAAAATAAAGTGATTAAAAAGTGGCTTTTTTCACAGAGTCCATGATTCCACAAATAGAAAATCCTAGGAAAATTATCTCCTCATATTAAAAATTAAACAACTGAAGAATAAAAAGTTAATCCTGTTTTTCCATAAACTAGCAAGCAATCCTTGAAAATTAAATGTTAATGTACTTTATATTACATCAAACAAATCAAATATGTGAAATATATTTGAGGAAAGATACATTTCTACTTTAAAAATTGTAAAACATTGCTGAGAAAGATTAGTAAATATGTAAAACTGCAAGAACAAACACCAAGTTCTTACATGGAAATAGATTAATATAAGTTAAATATCTGGATCATTTTCCTGGAGAAAATAATAATCTATACAATTTATATAGAAATAAGAAATACTTAAAGCCAAAATAACTTCATAAAGAGAACAAAACTGTAGTACTTATACAATACTATTTCAAAACTTGAAGTTGGTGTTAGCATAAAAAGGGACAAATTGGTAGTTCTAACAGAAAGAAGAGTCAAATGTAGACCTAAACATCAATGCAATTCAAATGATAAAGAAAATACCTACAAAAAAATCATAAAAGTTGGATATCTGCACATAAAAAATAAAATAAACTTTGACTTTCTTACAATATGTACAGAAAATAATTTGAGATGTGTCATGGCACTAAATATAAAATTTTGAAATATGAGGCTTCTAGAATTAAACAAAGGGATGTGGAATGGGCAAATAGATTTCAGGACACAAAATCAATGAAAGACAAATTGGGAAATCACAGATTAGGGAATGTGTATGTATTTGATAAATGACCTATTCTTACTGAATAATAATATCCTATAACATTGAATAGAAGATAGCCCAACAAAAATGAACAAAATATTTGCATAGAAATTTTATGATACAAATTTATAAAGAGCAAGAAATACACATAAAAGTATGTTCAACATTACGAGGCATAAGTCAGTACAAAGTAAATGTACAATCAGATACTTCTGTA
Source organism: Glaucomys volans (assembly GCA_020662805.1). Lineage (NCBI taxonomy): Eukaryota > Metazoa > Chordata > Mammalia > Rodentia > Sciuridae > Glaucomys > Glaucomys volans. The sequence goes on along the minus strand of JAJEJO010001336.1, from coordinate 125,821 downwards.
TCCTCAACAGAATAATTAAATCTTAAAAGTCTGACAGTATTAAATAATAGAACTTTCATGCATTGCTAGTGGAAAGTAAAAGGATAAAAATATGTTGGAATACTTTTAAAAGATTTCTTATGAAATCACACATGCATTAACCATATTATCTTATAATTCCATTGCTAGCTATTTAACCAAAGTAGGTAAGATTGTATGTATGCTGAAGAAGTTTTATAAGAAAGGTATCAGCAGTTTTACTCATATTAGATCCAAAATTAAAACAATGCAAATGTCCATTGATATGGGTAAAGAAATTATTGTATATTTACAGAATGGAAAACTATTCAGCAATAAAAATTATAAAAGTACAAAGGTATGAAACATGAATTAATCTCCAAAATGTGCATTATGATGGGTAAATAAAGCCAAACATGAAAGAATAAAAGCCAAGTGATTTAATTTATGTGAAGTTCCAGGTTCCAGTAGTTGTTACTAACCTAATTTGATTAAAAAAAAAAAAAAAAAGAAAGAAAGAAAAGAAAAAAAAAGAAAAAATCAGTAGTTACTCAGGGGACAGGTTAGTGGCAGAGGTGGTGGAGAGAAGAGGAGAAACTACCAAATGATATATGGGCCTTTTAGGGGGTGATGGAAACATACCATATAGCACATGTTGGGTCAGATACATATATGTCAAAATTTTTTGAACACTCAATTAAAATATGTGCATTCAGCTTTATATAAATAATGTCTCAACTTTTAAAATTGAAAAATTGAATAGAAATTTAACACATTTAAATATATAATTTATATTCTGTCTATCTGCCCCCAAAATTCTTCAGGGTTAAAAACTGTGGACTAAACTGAAGTCCATTAATAATACCATATTGCAGTAATTTCCTTCAGATACTAATTTTATTTTACTTTCTCTTTCCCACTGATTAATTTAAATACTTACTAAATAAGATAGTGGTTATTTATTATCCCTGTCACTCTTTTAATCTCTAAACCTATGAGATTTGCACTGATTAATGTTCAAAGATATCTGGATGACTTTGGACCGACCCAAGCTTATCAGTGATGATATCCAGTGATCAGCACCATCTCTCAGCCTATAATCCATCACTTTGAAATACACAGCACACGATGCAGAGCTGATTCACTGTCACAGCTACTTCAGCATTTCTTGCCATCACCTAAGTGAACCTTCTTGAACATTGATAAAGTATATACCAGGGCTTAACCTCACAGAACCAATTGTTTTCAAGAAGATAAATTAACAAAATTTTTATTTTACGTTGATATGGCTATTTTAATTTTGGGGGGAAATCATCTCAATTTTTTTTTACATTTCTCTCTCAAGTCAGATCTTTTTAAATTTCCTTTCCCTACATATGTGGAAAATAGTTATACTCTTCTTCTAGAGACCAAGGAACATGTTAATATATAAGTTAAGAGAACATGATGTAGACTTGGATTTCTCGGCCACACAATTTATACAATATGTGTGAAATTAAAGAGCTCACTTAACTTTCTGAACCTAATCTCCACTGCATTTAAGGGATAGCAAAATAGTGTTTACCCTGGAGGGATTATGAGGAACGAACAGCAAAATACATGTCAAGTCCAGTGCTTTTAAACCCATGATAAATATTAATATTTATTATTTTCTGTAGATTTTATCATTTGCAAAAGGCTGTTCTTGAATAAATGCTAATGAGAATCATAAATGCACTGAGAATGTTAATACTAAATTATATTCTTCACTTAAAATTGATTAATATTTTTATTGAATAAGAAAAAAAGACTTGAATGAAAGTGCAGTAAGTAGATGCGATGCACTTTCTGGGCTGCAACGATCATTTTTCCTTTGTTCACTAATGATTCTAAAGCATCATGTAGAACAGTTACCATACATAATAGATCTCAATGCCTACGGATGTCAATTTTTTTTTGTATGTGCCCAATTTTTTTACAGACTGCATTTTGATTCATTGTACACAAATGGGGTACAACTTTTCATTTCTATGGTTGTGCATGATGTAGATTCTATTAAAAGTAATTGTAGAAACAGTACTCAAGAGAGATATGTGTGAATGTATGTTACATACTTGCATTTAAACATGTATACATGTACATAGTTTTTGGTTTTCTTGGAATAAGATTGGAATTAATGGCAAAATTCACTAACATGGAACATCAGTGGGAAGATTTTGAGTTTTCTTGATTTTGTCAATACTATTCAAATAATCATGTCACTGCAAATAAATTCAATATGAACATAATGAAATAATCTAAATGAAAATATTATATAGTTATGTTAAAACATGGGCAATTTCTGAACTTTCAAAAACTTGGACCTTGATTAAAAATTGTGTAATAACATTTGTGTTACTTGCTATGAGTATAATGTTAAACTAAACACATTTTCCCTTTAAGAAGCAACTTTACTCAATTTGATCAGAAAAATGGTATGAATATAGGGCAACAATAATCCATAAAAATATTTTACAAAGACCCTCACAAAAGCATTGTTTAGTAGACAAAAACAAGAGGGTGTGCTGAATTATAAAGCCATTTTGGAAATTTCAAAGCCAAGCCGTATTTTTAACTTGTTTCCCAGACTACCTCTCCACTTGCATATGCCAAGAGTATTAAAGTCCAATGTGAAGGAACCCATATTCTTCTCCTCAGCAAAACTTCTCATCTTCCATTTTTTATTTAATTATCTGTTAAATGACCCAAATGGGTATTTATCCCAGATGACTTTCTCTCCCTCACCAAATAATTTGGAGTAATTCCAACCTATTTTACTTTTTAATAGTCTTCAGAATTTTTCTTTTTCTATTTCCTTTTTCATCAGCCTTGTCCTGTGCCTTACATTTTTTATTCAGTTTATTAAAATAATTGGACGATGTTTAGACTAGTATTCAACTATATAAAAGAAAAACTATGCTAAAAATTTAATAAAATCTTTTCCAAGTAATGTGTAGAATTCAAGCTGCTTATGTAAAAAGCACTTTTTAGGCATATGCATGTGTGGGTGTGCACAATGAAAAAGTCTAGGAGGAAACATGAAATCGATTACAATAGTTTTTACAAGAAGAGAGCAGAGATTTGAGAGAGGGGTGATTGAAGAAATATTTCAAATGGGGATTTTTGTTTATGCCGTATAAAAAGTTTTACAGTGGGAATGCACAGGTCAGTCCATTACTATTAAACAGTTCACTGGATTACCTGATGTTCTCCTTCAGTAATAATCATACTGAGTTATGGCCTTTACAGTCAGAGTTCTATCTTGTAGGTCACTCATCTTGTGCTCACGCTCCTCTACTCTGACATGTTGATGTATTTGTTTTCCAGCAGCCACCAGTTTTGCCAGTAATGTTTATTGCAATTGTATGAATCAACCATCTATATATATCTATATCTAGATGTAGATTAAGATATAGATATATTTTTTTGTACTCTGAATTAAACCCATGGGCACTTAACCACTGAGCCACATACCTGTAGGAGTGTCTGAGGATACAGAGCTCAGGCGCTTTCTCTTCCTGTAGGTCTGATCACCAGCCAATCATGAGCCTAGCACAAGCATGTTCGGGAGCGTGGCACAGGGCGTTAACAGTTGTTGGCAATTGTAACTAGTGAATGTTTGCTATATAAGCTTGCTTGTTCCACGTTAAAGAGAGCCTGGTCTTCAGAACCCGAGTTCCCGGCATGGTGTTAGCGCCGTCGCACTCATCCTCCTTACCCCCACTGGCCGCTCCTGTTCCACTTTACAACACGTACCCAGCACTTTTTATTTTTTATTTTGAGACAGGGTCCTGCTAAGTTACCTAGGAACTTTCTAAATTGCTGAGGCAGGCTTTGAACTTAAGATCCTCCTGCCTCAACCTCCTGACTCGCTGGGATTACAGGCGTGTGCCACCACACCTGGCTCCTCAATTGTATATTGTTAAAAGATAAAATGTGACAGAAAAAAATGAGCTGCTTTTATGAAAAATAATTTGAACACTTTGGAAAAAAACAATAAATGAAAGTAATCATGATTCAACTACGTGGAAAATTTCTGAAAATACAGAAGACTGTTTTAATTTTAGCTGTAGATTGCACATATACAAATTAAAATAGAAACAGACTGTTCTGTATATCTTATACAGAGATGGAAGTGGTGCATTCACACAAAGCCCTGAATGCACTTCTAAATTTGAGCAGTCAATGTGCATTTATGTTTTGACTTTAGATAAAATGTCTAATGTACTGTAATGCTTATTTCTTTTTTTTTAATTTACTCCTGGCTGATTTCTTCAATTGATTAGAAGGCTGCCATTCTAGACCATATTAGATTAAAGGAGTTACAGAATGTGCACCAACTCAGCATATTATGTCAATCTCAAAAACATCTTGATCAATAGTATGTTTTTAATTATGATATAATGTGCTATACAGATCTTATTTTTAATAACTTAATATATTAATTTATAATCAATGGAAACCTCACTGGGAGAATAATAATAATAATTATATTAACTTATAATTCATAAAAATATTTTACAATGACCCTCACAAAAGCATTGGGTAGTAGCATTGTGTTTATTTTCTCATATACTCTTTATTGATTCTGAAAAATGTATTTGATAGCTATTAAATTACATTTATCTTTCTTCACTCGTGATTTTATTGGCTTCAATACTGGGATAAATTTATACAATCTGTCTATGTAATCAGTATAGAAACTAGTCATTTTATGTGGAAGAATAAGAAAAGATACAAAATCTTTGTATTTATGCTTAATTTATTTTTATTTTGAAAAAATTTCAAATTCACAGAAGAGTTACAAAAATTCTCAAGAGTTCACACATTCCTTTCACCAGTTTTGCCCAATGTTAGCTTACATAATCATGGTACACATATCAATAGAAAGAATGACTCTTGATATAATACTATTAACTAAACTATATGCTTTATTTAAATTTCATCAGTTTTCCTACTGATTCCCTTTTCCTGTGCAAGGATCCAACCCAGGCTACCATTTTGCATTTAGTTGTCAAGTCTCTTTTGTCCTTTATTGTCTATAACATTTTCTTCATCTTGTCTTTTGTAATCTTAATACTTTCTAAAAGATCCAGTCAGTTGTTCTGTGGAATAGGATCTGTCTGATATCTTCTCATGATTACATTGGGATTTCCACCTTAATTTTTATTTTTAACAGCACATAATAATTGTCCATTTATCTAGTGGAGTGTGATATTTTGATGCATACTCACAATGCGTAATAATCAGACCAGGATAAATAGTAATATACCCATTACCTCAAAAACCTGTATTTTCTTTGTGTTAGGGACATTCAATATATTTTATTCTAGGTATTTTGAAATATACAATAAATTACTGTTAACTATAGTCATCCTAAGGCTGTAGAGTACTAGAACTTACTCCTCCTACTGTTGAGGGCACAACTTAAGAACAGACCGATCACCACTGAGGAGTTCAAATTTGAGAGTCATTATTAGCCCATCAGCTGACTGTCTCACATAGTGCCCCAAAATGACTATTGGAAGAACAGTCCCAACCATAGGTTTGCAGGGGGTTTTATACCATAAGTCAGAACATCAATCATAAGTGTCTGTTGCTATGATTCAAACTACAAACTACAAACTAACATCATGAGATCTAAAATCACAAGTAGTTAGGTACAAGTTAAAGAATGGTTACTAACATCTAGACAATCACTACTGACATGGTATACTCATTAAGAAAAATAGGAATCAAAAAGGGAACAATTTTAAATTATATATGAATTATCATTTTGTGTTGCCAAACATGCTAAGCAACAGTTGATGGGCACAGAAGTGGGGTATTCCCAAGGGAGAAGAAATTACTACGTAACATGGAGTCTCAGGTAAATGGAGTCTGTGTAGTCATTGACCATATAGCCTGGCTTATAACATTCCCATGGAGTCAAATATGTCAACCCATCACCCTACCTAAGTGCATTTTTGTTCCTGATACGCAACCTCTCTCAAACTTATCTCTCCTTTACCATTTCCAACCTCTGGTAAATACTATTTTCCTCTCTTTTTCTATGAAATCAACATATTTAGCTTCCACATATAAGTGAGAATGCATGCTGTTTTTCTTTATGCCTAGTGTACTTCATTTAATATTCATTTTTCCATATATTATAGGATTCCATTCTTCTTTGTGGTCAAATGATATTCCCCTGTGAATATATAACTATTTTCTTTATTTATTAATGTTTTTTCATAACACCCCAATGGACAATTTACATAGTATGTTTTTTAAGTAAGTTCTTACACATAGTATAATGTTTTAAGAGATCACACATCTTGTATCATGTACCCTTTTTCTTGTTAAACACTGCTCCATTTTGTAAGTACATTATATTCTATGTACTCAATAATTTTTGAGCATTGTGCTATTAACATTTTTTGGCTCCTGTGAATAATGTTGTTACAAACATTCATGTATAAATTTTTGTATGGAAATGTTTTTCTTTCTTTGGATGTAGATATAAGAAATGAATGCCTGGGTTACTTCATAATCTATGTCTAACATTTTGAAGAACTTTCACATTGAATCTGGTGCAGGTACACCATTTTCCACTCACATTAGAATTGTATATATTATATTTGAAGATTCAACACTGTTAATATATCAATTATTCTCAATTCTTGTGTTTAAAACAATTGGAATCAATATCCAAGCTATTTTTTGTAGGTTTTGAAAATATGATTATAAAAACATTAAGGAAAAGTAAATAAACTAGGGTAGCAAAAACAAAGCTAAAAACAGAACAAAGTTGGAAAACTAATACTACATTATTTTAAGACTTATTGTGAAGCAATAAGAAAGTATGACATTAGCAAAAGGATATGCATGTAGATCAGTAGAATGGAATAAAAAGCCTATAAACAGACCAGCATGAATATAGCCAACTGATTTTTAGTAAAGGTATAAAGAAAATTCAGTGGGAAAAGGTTGCCTTTTAGATAAAAAGTGATTTAAAAAAAAAAAAAAAGGCAAAAAAGTAGTTAAATAAAATAAAATGGAAAAAATCAACCAACCTGTGTCTTTCATCTTATCCAGATTTACAAAAATTAGACTCTAAATCTAAATTCAATACATAAAAATCATAAAACTTTCAACAACAAAGGAGGTCTGATCCTGTTTGTGTTTACTGGTTTTTAGAAACCCCCAAACCATGCATCACAAAAAACCCTAGTACTTATATAAGTCTATATAGTTTTATGCTGCTGCCTCTTTTTTAATTTAAAGAAGTAATAAATGTATAGAATTGGTGGAGGCACACTACAAAGAGGTCTGACTTTTTAAAATGAATTATGTTAGAGTAAGCAGCCATTTTGATAGTCTATAATCCCCAAAATATTTTAGCATTATTTTGTTAGTTTATTCTCCAAATATTACTGGTTTCTTTTAGTGAGAAGTGCCTGGTCACACTGCCCATCTTTCTCAGACTCTGCAATCCACACCACTTCTTCCTACAGTGGGTTTTGACTCCCTGTGTGGGACTGACATCCTCATAAAGGACAGTGATTGGGCTGGGGCTTCCCACACCAGGCTGACCTTCACTTTTGGATGTCAGATTTAAACAAGATGTCTAGTAAAATTCAAAATCAGATTGACTGATTGATTTTAATATAAGAATATCCCAAAAATTGCCCAGAAAATGGTCATACCTAAAAATTATTTATCTTAAACATAAATTGAATTGGATATCCTGTATTTTATTCACTAAATTGGGAAAACCCTCTCAGTCAGCTTTGCTTCTACATTCTGCTCTGGATCACCATGTCACATCCCCCGCCACACACACACACCAATTTAAGTTAAATTATGACTATTATTGAGCTTTCCTATATAAAGACAAGCAACAGCTACCATTCATCTCAGTCGTAATAAATTTTTGTTTCTCTTTTGCAGTCATTAATAAGACTTCTCTTTTCTTATCAGAAATAGAGAATTCTAAATCAACTACTAGATACTTTTCTTAGTCGTTTTCACATCCTGTATATCTTTGTATATTAATCAATATCAGATCATCACAGAATCAGATAAAAAGTTCACATTTTAAACAATAGTGAAAAAATATTAGTAGTCCTGAATCATAGTCCTGCCCTGTTTTCTTAATGAAGCATCAATATACCTTTTAGCTTTCTGATAGAGTCATCTTGGAAAGTATGGGCAATTAACTTTCTCAGTTACTGTTATTTTCTAGCCTACAGAGGAATATTCCTAGACAAAACACACACACACACAACCCCATTGCTCTTGTTCAAGTTTCAAAAGGAATGTTATTCATTAGGTATATTTTCTTTATGACTTTATATCATAAATATTTACCTTATTAAAAATAATACCAGGAGATCCAAGATGGAGGACTAGAGGAAGGCTGCATTCCTACTTGCTCCGTGGATTCCTACTTGCTCGGGATTCAAACAGCAGGAATATGACTCTCAACGAGATTTTATATTCAAAGCACATATAAGGGGTCCCCAGGTGCCGCTCCAGAACCAACTCAGCCGGGCTGGGCTCGGCCCGCCGCGGGCAGCTACAATCCGGGAGCGCCAGACCCTGCAGCTGCTTCGGAGCCACCGACCTGGGTCTGCGCCAGCCAACAAGTGAGTGCGGGTCCCCAGTAGCACTTTGGAGTCACTGGCCGCGGCTCCGGCACCAGCCGGCGGCCTCCCAGGCAGAGACCTAGCATCTCAGGCTACCTGGGGCATCCAGAGGCGTCCGGGAAACTCTGGGATCGCGGACTCTGGTGGGGAGTTGGAACTACCCCACGCCATTTTGGCCACTTAACTGGCAGAGAAGGCCCATTACCAGCTTCCTGGGGCCTACAGCTGCGTCAGGGGAGCTCCACCCGGGAAACTCTGGGATCGCAGTATCTGGCGGGGAGTGGAAATTATTCTGCGCCACTTCCGCAGCTTCCCTGGCAGAGAGTGCCCATCTCGGGCTTCCTGGGCCCTCCAGCCGCACCTGGAGAGGTTGGCCCGAAACCCCTGGGATCGCTGACTCCGGTGGGGAGTTGGAACTGCTCTGAGTTTGGCAGCTTCCCTGGCAGAGGGGGTCCATTTCCAGCTTCCTGGGGACGCCGGCAGTGTCTGGAGTGATCTAGCAGGGAGCTCTGGGCCTTTGGCGATAGCTTACAGTGTCCCCAGGAGAGAGCAACCACCTGCCACTGCCTGAACCCCCAGCGAGGAGTTCAGGTCAGTCTGGGCTCTCAAGCCCAGTGTCTCCATCACTGAGCACAGTTCTGTGACACCACCCCAACTTGAACTAGTGCCCAGGCCCACACCCAGGCCCGGAGTCTACCACCTTGCTGTATCTAATTGTCTATCAACACTAGGCTGCCTCTGCCCAGAAGCATTGATCATTCCCAACCTGGAGGTAGTGGGACAGCACCTTTCTTGGGTCACTGCTTGATCAAACACCCCTCAAGCAACAGAGGGGAAGATACACAAGCACCATGAGAAAATACGGGAAGAAAGTGTCCCAATTAAACCTAGATGATTTATCAAGAGAACCCAAAGACAGCATGGTAGAAGGAATGACAGAAAGGGAGTTCAGAATGTTCATAATTAAAGTGATCCAAGAAGAGAATGATGTGACGAGAGAGCAGATTCAGGCTATGAATAATCAGCTAATAGAGCAATTGCAGGAAGCAAAAATTACTTCTATAAAGAGATAGAAATTCTGAGAAAAAAACAAACAGAAATTCTTGAAGGAAACAAGGAAATGAAGGAAACAATAAACCAAGTTAAAAACTCAATAGAAAGCATAATTAACAGAATAGATCACTTGGAAGATAGAACCTCAGACAATGAAGACAAAATATTTAATCTTGAAAACAAAGTCGAACAAACAGAGAAGATGGTTAGGAATCATGAACGAACCCTCCAAGAAATATGGGACATCATGAAAAGACCAAATTTAAGAGTAATCGGGATTGAGGAAGGCGCAGAGATACAAACCAAGGGTATGAATAATCTATTCAAGGAAATATTATCAGAAAATTTCCCTAATATGATGAATGAGATGGAAAATCAATTACAAGAAGCTTACAGGACACCAAATGCACAGAATTACAACAGATCCACACCAAGGCACATTATAATGAAAATGCCTAACATACAAAACAAAGATAGAATTTTAAAGGCGGCGAGAGAAAAGAATCAGATTACCTATAGGGGGAAACCGATATGTATATCAGCAGATTTCTCAGCCCAGACCCT